>BPLQ01003932.1:0-177760 GCA_021605075.1 Caerostris darwini | reverse complement strand
TTAAAATATCATTTATTTAGTAAGAAATTTTTACAATATTAATAATAAAGTTAATCAGATTGCTAGTAAACTTCATAGAAATAATCTTATGGAGAATAGGATGTTGTCAATAACTAATTTAACATGTTCATTGCCAAAGTTGAGATAGTGCATCTGTTCTCACAAGCAAAGATCATATTTCCATTTTATGCTTTAAAATTATTTTATTTTACTACTTAAATATAGATATTAGCAATTACTTTTAGCAACATATAAATAGTAAAAATAAAAATATCACATCAATATGCTCACTGTAGGCATATGCAATACTTTTGCTCTTTGTATCAAATACGAGGTAACTATTAATGACACACCTGTGCTGTGCAAACTGGCAAGCACATCATTTCATTTGTCTTGTACAGTCACTGCATTTAAACAATCCATTTATAACATTTCAACTATGAAAAAAAACCAAAAAATGTTCAAAAGAAGAATATCCAGTGAAAAGGAACTAGAATAAGCAAATTTGAGTGATTTTTTTTTGTTGAAGAATTAGATGAATTCATCACTTCCTGTAAGAAGTTTAGTGAAATAATTTCCAGTATTGTTGCTGATGAATATGACCAGCTAGTGCAAAACAACAACTGATGAACACTCATATCGGATTGGACTGATATAGAAAACAATACTTATTTTGGAATCAACCAAAACACAGGTTTGAAGATCATTGACATCATTATTGAATAATTAGTAAACTTGTTTGTTTTTTATTCAAGAGAAGTTTTGAATTTTTGGTTGATCAAACCAATTTGTATGCCACACAAACAACAAACAAAGACCACTTTGAAAGGCAAACCATCTTTCCACTTCAACAGATATGAATGTACTGGAAATGAGTTTTTCTTGGACGGCTGATTCAAATGGATTCGTGTAATTTCCAATTATTGAGCATTTTGGAATGCAAATGAATTCTACAATTTTCCATTATGGCAATCTTGCATTAATCGGAAAAGGTTTCAATTCATTCTATGGTTTCTTCAATTTGTGGGCAACACTGTAGAAATGAATAATAGATTCTACCAAATTTAGACCTTCTTAAAACCATTTTAATAAAATTATGAAGGACAATTATGTACCAAACTAAAATCTCTGCACTGATAAATCAATGGTATTATGATACGGAAAGACTATTCTTTTGGCAATATATCAAAAATAGGAAACAAGTATGGATCAAGGTATTCAAATTATGCAAATCAAATGGAATTGTACTAAAAGTTCATAAATACACTGGAAGATCTGAAAGTATTGACAAAGATATTGGTTATGCTACCTGGGTAGCTCTACACATTTGATAGATGACTATTTAGACAAGGAATATAGAACAATTTTCATAATTCTGTTTCTTTGGCTGATCATCTAATACTCTACGAAAGCATATATGATATATTTCGGAAGACAATTATACCTAAAACATATTGCATCAAAAAACTGAAGTAGAAAAGGAGTGGCAGTCATTTGTAAATGAAAAGATAAGTGTTCATATCAAACACGCACAGCGTGGAAATGGTTGAGGTTCATAATGGAAATGACTAAATAAAAAAGCCCAACATTAAAGAGACAATGTCTGGAATTGATTTATCCAAACAAATGCTACACTACTTTTCAGCATTTCGAAAAGTAATCTATTAGCAAAGTAAATTCTTTTCACCCATTTGAAATATAGAATCTTATATATTCTGAATACAAAGAAAATAAAATGACCATTTTAAAATTTTGTAGAATTGGATTGGAGATTGGACAAGTAACAAACTTACTCATAAGATTAAAAAAAAAAAACTAAAACCTGATAATTTCCACTATTTGGGAGCACTTCTACTAACGGAGAAAAAAGCCTGACCTAAAAAGCTATATAGAATTTGTACTGGACAGAAAAGATGATATGCATGTATGTTTTTGAAAGCAAAGTCAAATATAAACAATCCACTAGCCATCTACTTTGATGAAACAGTTTCATGCACAATTGCAAATTTACCGCCATCTTCTGCATAGATATCCATTGCTTTCTATAACTGTGTTGGATATTAATGCTCGAGGATATCGCTTAGAACATTTTACATCTATCATGCATGATGAATTTGGATTTGGTGTACGTATAGGTCTATGTATCTTATTTTTCTTTTGCCATTCCACTGAGTAAATCCAGCAGTACAGATCCAAATACTTCCTGTTTTATCATGACATCCGTCACACATTTCGGCTTTTATCTGTTACAATACGTGCTATGATGTCATGCCAATCCAATAATGATTGCCCAAGAAGTAACAGCTGCATCGTCCCAAGTTGGATCGCATATGAAGGTAATGAATAAGCCTGTACACCCATAGTGACAAAAACGCTAAGTGACAGCAGCTATCAAGAAGTACTCTGTCTCGCATGAGGAATGTTTAGCATTGCGTGCATTTCTGTTATGTTCAGTATAGAGTGTTGCTTTCATGTCCAACAGACGACGATGTTTTTCAAAGTATGTAAAAACAAGATTGTATTCAAATGCAATGTTGTATCAAAATTTCAAAACAATAAGTGAAAACATTCAGAGATTTAACATTTTGAACAAACAGACAGACATTTACATTTTTATTTATATAGATGGCTAAAAATGAAATATTTATACCTTCTTGACAGGACCATACATTTCAAATTCCCTCCTTAATTTTGCTTCAGAAGTATCATAATTCTACAAAAGAAATAAGAAAATTAAAAATGGTCAGAGACAACTAAAAACTGTATTCATTCTTAATTCTAATAAATTTTCTAAAGATAGTAATAAATCAAATTTAAGTTAATACATCAATGAAAGTAATTTGCATTGATGTGTAGCTGAAAATATTATAAAAACATTTTTAGACAAATATTTTCTAATAAAGTAATATTATATTAGAAGAAATATCTACCCAGAAAAAAAAAAACCCAATTAACTTCATTTATTAAAAAAATCTACGAAGTTATCAACAATAACCATGCGAATTATTTAATGCATATTAAAAACCAAACATTAAAAGAAGAATTTTAATAGAAATTAAAATATGTTTATTCAAAATTTTATGTACTAATATCAAATATAGAGAGAAAAAATTATATTCAATTCATTAATGAAAATATTTCATTTATTTAAACTGCATTATATCTTATCAGAAACAAAAATATAAAAATGAAAGGAAAAAAAAAATTACTTACAATTCTTGCAACAAATAATGTCTTGTAAGGATCAGCAGTAGCATTTGGATTTTTTGCAGGAAACCCTACAAAAAACAAATCAAACCTTTATATAAAAAATAATATTCAGTAGAGAAAAGAAATTAATGAAAAATAAAATAATAAAACAGAAAACAATAGAGACCAATTCTTTACTAACAGGAATGCATGAAACATTTGACAAAAGAAGTACAATTTCCATATAAATAGTATACCAATAAATAGGTTGAGGAACATCAACTTTATAAAGTAATAAAACATCTTAATTTTAGAAGCAGGGAGGAGATGGGAATGGAGAGAAAGAGAATCACATCATATAACATTGATATAAGTTTTGAGAACAGAAACATTTTCTATTTAAATAATATTTTTTAACATAATTTCTTTCAGATTTAAGTAATGAATTTGAAATTTATTTGATTTGATAAATATACTAAATCCATGTCCATTATTCCAAATCAGCTACAAAATTGAACTACTGTAGTGTAACATAAAACAAAATCAATAAAAATTTATTAAATAACCAATCCATTGAGAGTTCATTATTAGAAATTCAAACTTTCATTAAAAGCTTCTATTATTCTATCAAAAAAGTATTAATTAATACACATGGCTGTCATATTATATCTCATTTAGATGATTTAAATCACATTTGATATAAAAATGGCTTCTTTTGAAATATTAAATTTTAGTTAATTCTTCTTTACCAGAATTCATAAACATCAATATCATTTAGATTTGCTGGAATTAATTACACAAGGTGCAAAAAGATCATGTAAATATTTAATGGTCTTATACAATTTTTTAAAAAATTTTAATGAATTTACATCAACCCATTTTTGACTAATGTGCAAAATTCTATTTTATTTAAACAAAGAATGAGCAAGTAAAATGATTTTAGTTGAAAATATTGATATATATTTGTAATAAAAAATACTTATGCAAATGTTTGATTATTTAAAAATTTTGAATTTTTTTTCTCTATTAAAACTAGATTTTTTCTTTATAGGATGGTTCTGAATTTTGCTGAAAAAGCATCAATAATAGTAATGATAATGTCCATATTACATTTTACAACATAATCACTTAAAAAAAAAAAAATACCCTCACTTTACTAGAAAAATAAATTAAAAATAGAAAAGAACAAAAACTTTCAACAAGTATAAAAGTATGTAATACTTCATAAACATACAAAATTAAAACTGGATTTATTATATAGGAGCACAAAAAGTCAGCAATTAGAGTTATATGGTAAACTATCATTGATTACCAACATTTAATGCAATTTGAAAAATTTATGGCTGAAGCCAAAGTAAAATCTAATCAAAGCAGAAAATTGAAAAGATACAATGACAGGACTTATTAAATTTAAAAGAGGAAAAATATTTTGGTAATATGGATAGTAAAACACGCACATCAAAAATTAATTGTTGGAAACACATTAATGAACAATATTCTGAAGCTGAATATAGATGAAGTTAAATATTATATACAAAAAAATGTTAGACATAAATAGAAGTCATAATTTTTTAAATGAAGACCTTTTCATTAAAAATGGTACAAAATTTTAAAGAGAATGCTGTAATCAATGGTTGATTAACAACCTCCTCTCTTATGACATTTTGCTGTTATAACAATACCTTTAAAAAAGCCATTGATATTTAAACAATTTTGAGTTAATGTCATTTATTTTGTGTTATAAATATGCTTAGTTTTTAGCCAAATAAAGAGCATTTGTGGCATGTACTGTTGTTCTTATTATATCAAAAGAAAAAAAAAAAAATATATACTTGTAGAAACTTATAGTGATAGTCCTAATGCAAGATGATTGTATGTGTAGATTTAGATTAATTTTTTTTTAGAAAAAAAATATTAACCACATTTTGTATATATCATACCAAAATTTATAGATATCTGAAAAAAGTCCTGCCTATTTTTAAATCATGCTTAATATCACTAAAGAAATTGTATAATATTAATAAGTACTACTTCTAATGAGTTGTTGTAATTGAAAATTTTTTATAGATCAAATGAAAAAAAACCCCCAAAAACTCAGATTTACATAACATAGTATATTTTAGTAATTAAATGACTAGATATAGTAAATACCTGGATTTCCTGTAAAATATTTTAAAATTATTTCATAGAGAAATGAGTATACTTACACATAGCAATGTCTTGCTCTAGCTTATAAGCAGTTGCTTCTGCTTTTTGCTGACGCTAGTATAAAAAATAATTATAGTGAAAATGATTTTAAAGGAAAAAAAAAAAAGAATATTAACAATTTCCAAACAATCATAATTAGTCAATAAAATATTATGAGAATATGAATATTTAAATTACATTTTTTTAATTAACTAATTACTACAGCATTAATTATGAATTTAATGTTGTTGTCAGTCTAATGCAGCTGGCAATACAGAGACAGTTAATCTTTACGCCATAAGCAAGGGCTGCACTGCTGTTACTCATTTAGCACTACCCAAGGGCCTGTGTAGCTTAAACAATACTCCATTATGAATACTCTCTATACTATACTATCTTTATACTACTCCATATTTTTCTGCATTCTACTTGAAAACACACTTCTGTACTTAAACATACTGTTTATTATCATTAAAACAACAGACTAAGAGAATAAAAAAAATTAAAAATTTACTTTCCTAATTAAAAAATATTAAATCACATTTTGCAACAAGGAAACTAAAAAAAGTTTCCAAAAACTTGCAAAAAATTTCTGTGCTATATAAGTTTCAACAGTTTGTAAAAATTATAATTAAATTTATAATCAATATTTTCATGTGAAAAAATAGTTAATAGTTCAGTTTTGAAAAGTATTGTATATAATGCATTCACCATTACCTTTTCTGCTCTTCGTTCCTCTCTGGTTTTTATTTTAACAGGAGCAGGAGTTTTTGCAGGGTCCTATAATACATACAATAAATGTATTTAATAATATAATATTTTAATTAAAAATAAATGTAGGTAAATAAGATTTAAACCAATACAAAACTGCCCATTATAAGATTTGGTATAATTAATGAAAAAGCATTCATTTTATGGAGAGGAGAAATTGAGTAAAAACCATAATGATGAATGGTAACAGAGGAAATAAAAATACAGTAACAGTAAATTTATATTATGAAAGTAAATAAAAACAAACATAATTATTTCATTACTTTTTGTTTCAATTTTGCAATTTAACTAATTAGTTAAAAAAAACAATTTTTAATCAACAGAATCTAATTTTAATTTTATGTTAGAAATCTAGGAAATTGTGTAGTTTTTAGTTCAGATTTTGCCAAGCATCTTAAATCCTTTCAACCTAATTCATTACTTACTTTTCTAATAAATATGTATTTTATGACAACTTGTCTGGCTGTGCACTGGGTGGACAAACTCCATATCTGGTGTTCTTGTGTTCATTTTGTATTTGTGCTATAAGCTTACTTTTTCATTACACTTTACTTTGTACAAGTGTATACAGGTAAGTTTATATTTATTAGTATTTAATTCTATGTTTATTTCATTTTTAAGTACTAGATACTTAATATCAATATGTTCTAAATAATTTCCATAATATTTTAAATCTGCATTATAGCATTTAATTTTATGTAAATTAATTTTAAAAATACAGTGAAATAGTGTGTAATTTCTGTGACAACTGTTAAGCTTAAGGCTGTTTAACTCAACCTTAAGCTCCTAATATTAGAATATTATTACATTAATAGAATTGGCAATCTAATAGAAACATACTTATAATTTTAGTTAACATAGTATTTCTAATTTTACAATATCTTTGTCAAAGTTTATATTATATATATATATATATATATATATATAAGACATATGCAAAACACATTTAATTCTATTAACTATTTCTAACACAATTGGTAGATTAGTCAAAACATAAATTCATTGGATTGCTACTTTATTTAAACAGTTAAGAAAATAGTTAAAAAAAACATAATTAACAAAGCGAAATTACATAGTAGTGAATTTTTATTTATTTATTATTATTATTATTTGCATTGCGCTGATCTCATTAAATAATCATTTACAAAATGTTTGTTTGCTAATTTCCAAACTTCATCATCCAAGAAACTCATTTAAAGGATTTTCAATACAGAGACATTTATAAGTACATACAAAATTTTTAGCTTGACAATGGAGAAGAGAATTTTCAATCAAGTAAAGATGGATATTAAAATAAAAGTTCAAAAATTGCTTTGAATAACCGTTAAATTTTAGAAAGATTTGCTTTGTTGGAACTGTATGCAGAATACTTAAATAATTTTTTATAATGGAAATGAAAGTTCAAGAAAATCTTTTTATGAATAAATGGGAGAATTAAGCATTTATAATTTCAAAGGATTACATTAAGCCCAAAGAAATCTGAAAAAGTAATTTTCAGTCATACTTTCATCACTGTAAATAATTTGGTTCCTGCAAAATGTAGTAAACTTATATTCATGCATATTTGACAGTGATTTGACATTCATGGTAAAAGTCAAATACTGCTTTCTATCATAAAGCTTAATTCTAACAATAAAGCATGGAGACAGGGCAGTAATGGATTTTTGGTATATATGTTAGCAGGAGAGTTAGTAAGCTCATCTTTATTGATGGAGCCTGCAATAATACATACAGAATATAAATTTGGAAATCTATATTTCTAAAAAGAGATCATAAAAACTTATTCTAATATGATAATTCCTCAATCTTTTGATTACCTTATTATAAATAATAGATAAATATTAAGAAATTGGTTGTTGCATCATTGTAAATATTCGATTTTAAAAGCTTCCATAGTCTTTTAATATAAATCTTTAGATTTTGTGGTTCTATTTCAAAGAAGCTGCACACAAGAATAGTTAAAACTTACATTGTAAAAACATTGAAACAATTACGTAAATGCTACATCACTTTGATTACAGTCAGTCATAATAGCTAAAATAATACGTTATTAAATATGAATTCATTCATTATTTTTTAAACTGGAAATGTTTGCATGTATTCTCCATTCTCTTCACATTTCCACTATACGTTGTTATTAATGCATGACTTAAAGAAGTATTTGTATTTAAAAAGCAATTGTGCATTACGAATGATGAATATTAACTACTGGCATTAATAAACACAATTGAAATGCATTTAGTCCAAATAAAGATTCTTTAAACTTTGCTAAAATTATTTTATCAGTATTACCTAATTTAATAACTTACTTCAAACTGATTAACGAATTCGGCAATACCCGTATACCCCGCTGTCCTTTTTTCGTGGGGTAATTTATCCACAGGCGGTAAAAAGGGAATGGGATCCCTGGGCTTAAAAAGAGCTAATAAATTTGGCGGAAGAAATTGAGTCATAATTAAAGATATATGCAATTCTAACGCAAAAATCACTATAGTTTTAATTCGTCATGAAACCCAATAACACTGTAGTAAACGAACTGCGGAAGATAATACATCAACTCTATTCAGTTCATTTTAAATCATATATGTTTCTAGTTAAAAACCTAAAATAAATACAAAATAAGCTAAGAATTTAAAAATTAATCAAATTAAATTCTTTTGTAAATTTAACTTTAAAAAAAAAATCGTAACTTGTGAATGTTTAGTGAGGTAAAATTCATGCTCTTTTGATGAAAATTCTTTGAAATTAAAAGGAAAATTCCATAGGTAATTTTATATTAAATATGTCGAAAATGATGCCGAACAAGAACTTTTTGATTTGTATGTCACGTGAACACTTTTCCTCTCTTAACTATAACCAACCGTACTTCGGTTTAAGAACTGTACTTCCTTTTTGGTAGTTAGCCGCGCTAAGATGCGGTTTCTCTGTCTGTAAATTTTTGTATCATCTCGTCATTAATATGCTGAATAAAAGTATAATTAAAGGAATATTGGAATTAATTGGCTGCTTCCCGCCCCTTTGGATACCTCTTTCTTAATAATCCTGGAACTGGAAGGGTAAGAGAAATTTTATATGAACATTTCTAGTTTTAATTTGGAGGATTGTTTTGGTGAGGTAAAATTTGGCATCCCTGCCGGGATTGTAGTCAGTTAATATTTAGATGAGATACTTTTAATTTTGAAATGGCGAGTGACGAAAATAGTAAAGAGAAATTATATTTGTTAAAAAAGAAACGGAGTGTTTCTAGAACATCCGTTACAAAAATTCTAACAAAATTAGAATCGGAACTATCAAACATTGAAGAAATAGATATTGATAAATTAGAAGAATTAGTTGAAATGCTAACTACTAAACATGACTCGTTGAAAGAGATAGATAACAAATTAGAACCTCTTTACGAAGTAGAAGATAGTGAAACTGAAATTGAAAATACAGACGAATATGATGAAAAAGTTGCCCTGTGGAAATTTCGTGCAAATAAAAAAATTCGCTTGTTAAAAAAAGAATTGAGTGAAAATAAATGCGAAACACTTTCCGAACAAAATAAAGAATTAAATGAGTCGAAACAAGTGGATAGTGTAAGAGTAAAATTGCCGAAATTAAATATTTCAAAATTTTATGGTGATATCAATCAATGGCTAACGTTTTGGAATAGTTTTGAATCTGGCATTCACAATAATGATTTATTAAATAAAGTAGATAAATTTAATTACCTTAAAGCACATTTAGGTGGTACTGCTTTAAATACTGTAGAAGGTTTTTCTATTTCTGCTTCTACGTATGATTCGGCAATTAATTTATTAAAAGAAAGATTTGCAAGAAATGATCTATTGATACATACTCATATGAATAATATTTTAAACATAAAATCATTGAGAAATTCCAACGATATTTGTTCTTTTAGAAAATTCTATGACAAAATTCTAACAGAATTAAGAAGTTTGGAAAGTTTAGATTTGAAAACAGAAAATTATTCCGCAGTTCTCTGTCCAACAATTCTAAAAGCCCTTCCTCAAGATATTCTTATCGAATATAATAAAACTGAGAATGAAAATGCTTATAATAATATCGAAGAACTACTGAAGTTTTTAGCTTTGACCTTGAGATCGAGAGAACGCGTAGCCATGATGAGTAATAATTTCGCAAACACTACTGATTTTCGACCTCGGCCCTTTTTCGCCTCTCGATAAAGTAAACAACCGCGGCTCAAGAAGTAATAAATTAGGCTGGGAAAGAATTCCTTCAGTAGCAGAATTAATTTCGACTAATGTTAAAGAAAGAAATAAAAATATAACAAATTGCGTTTTTTGTGAGTCATCGGATCATCCTAGTTCTACTTGTGAACACGCAATAAATTTGTCTATTGAAGAAAGAAAAAATATTTTGATGAAAAAGGGAGCTTGTTTTAAATGTCTTGAAACTAAAAACATATTTCTCGATTTTGTAAGAGTAATGTAATTTGTTCCCACTGTTCAGGAAAACATTCTTCGATCATGTGCTTTTCAAAATTTAAACAGAAACAAATTAATAAAAATGAATCTTCAGAAACTACTGTTCTTACCAATCAGTCATCTTTGAATGATTGTATTGAAAAAGGACCCAATCTCATTGAACTGATTCCAGCTGTTTTGAATCGAGTTAGGTTGGGTAACATCGGTGTCACTGCAGATATTCGTCGAACAGTTTTACAAATATCTTTACATGAAAAGGACAGAGACTATTTACGCTTCTTATGGTGGATAGAAGGTGATCCTGAAAAAGAAATTAGAAAATTATCTGAAATAACTTCATGGAAATTTGTACCTGGTCATCAAAATCCAGCTGACCTTCCCTCACGAGGTTGCAATGCCGAAGAATTAGTGAAATCTCAATGGTGGGAGGGACCTAGTTGGCTCTATCAATCTTTTGAAAAACGGCCTACTTCTGAAGTGTTTCCTGATTTAGAAGTTGTTAATTCGGAAAAAAGAAAAGTTGTTATATCTGCATCCAACATCGAAACTGAAACTTCTGATTATTTCTTAAGAATTTCGTCTTACAAAAAGATCGTAAGAATTATGGGGTGGATACTTCGTTTCATCAACAATATTAAGAAAAGGGTAAATGAAAGAACTTTTTGTAACTTAAGTGTTTTGCTACCATCAAAGCATCATATAGTAGACAAATTAATATTTGACAAGCATGTTGAACTTTGCCATGCAGCTATACAAGTCTTGATGTCTACGTTACGAGAAGAATATTGGATTATAAAAAGCAGAAAGACTATTCGTCAAGTCATTAGAAACTGTCTCCGATGCAAAAGATTTTCCATACATCCTCTGCAATCTATTAGTGCTCCACTCCCCGGAGGTAGAATAAAAGAAGCTCAAGTATTCGAAGTCATTGGTGTAGATCTGTGTGGACCATTGTTTTTGAAAGACAACAAAAAATGTTGGATTGTCTTATTTACTTGTGCTATTTTTCGTGCTGTTCATTTAGAACTTAAATTAGACAAGATGAAAGATGTGCCTTGCAGAGTAGGACTCCACTATCTGACTCCTTCCGCAACAAGTGCCCCGACACTGATGATTCCACATCAGATCCAGTGACAGTCATCGAATCCAGTGATTGTCCACAATCTACTGACTGTCAACCATATGACAGGTGTGATAATAGTGATACTTATCAGACATCCCGTTGTGGAAGAATCCTAAGATCTCCTAAGCGATTGGACTTATGATTTTGAGTTTCATTATTCTCTTGAAACTCAAAGGTGGGAGAATGTCGAAAATGATGCCGAACAAGAACTTTTTGATTTGTATGTCACGTGAACACTTTTCCTCTCTTAACTGTAACCAACCGTACTTCGGTTTAAGAACTGTACTTCCTTGTTGGTAGTTAGCCGCGCTAAGATGCGGTTTCTCTGTCTGTATGTCTGTCTGTAAATTTTTGTATCATCTCGTCATTAATATGCTGAATAAAAGTATAATTAAAGGAATATTGGAATTAATTGGCTGCTTCCCGCCCCTTTGGATACCTCTTTCTTAATAATCCTGGAACTGGAAGGGTAAGAGAAATTTTATATGAACATTTCTAGTTTTAATTTGGAGGATTGTTTTGGTGAGGCAAAAAAAATAAATTAATAAATATTTGAGGAGAATCAAGAGGTTTACTTTAATTCATAAATAGCTTTTTGAAGCTCTCCCCCTTAATGCCATTACTCATCTTGCTAAAATCTACAAAAGAAATATCACTACTTCCCTCCTACCTGGAAAAAAGCAAATATCATCATGTTCCCTAAATCTGGCCAAGATAGGAAATTTCCTCAAAATTATCGGCCCATCAGTCTCCTTAGCTGTGTAGGAAAACTTTACGAAAAACTCTTAGTGGAACATATTACTTCTTTTTGCTATAAAAATTCCATAATTCCAGCAGAACAATTTGGATTCCGTCAACATCACTCAACTTGTCATTAACTTCTACGTGTCACCAATATCATCACTGAAGGATATAACTATAAATTTTTTACATGAGGTGTCTTTCTAGATGTCAAAAAAGCTTTCGATTGACTGTGGCACAATGGACTGATCTACAAAATGATCAAACTTCAATTTCCAACTTGGATCACACTTATCATTACAAATTATCTTAAAAATAGAACCTTTCAAGTTCGATTTCATAATGAATTCTCCAAAATCGGTCGTATTTCAAGTTATTATCCTGGTGCATCTCAAGGAAGCGTGCTCTTATTCTCTACAATATCTTTACCTGCGACTTTCCTCAATGCACTAACATTTCCACTTGCCTATTTGCTGACGATTCTGCTGCTCTTGCCCAAGGTGCTTCTATTCTTTATGTTATCAATACTCTTCAAAATTTTCTGATTATCCTAGAGGATTGGCTAACTAAATAGCGCATCGCAAATAATGTCTCTAAATCTCAAGCTATCATTTTCCGAAAAGGACACGCCAGACAACCATATATTAATCTCTCCCTTTTTGATCAACAAATTGAATGGGCAACTAATATTAAATATCTCGGCTTAATTATAGGCAATAAACTTACATTTCGAGCTCATATTAAAAAAAAAAATCAAAGAAAAATGTTGGAAAATTTTTTATCTCACTCTACCACTCATTAATCAATTTTCTAAATTAACTTTGTCAAGCAAACTTCTTCTCTACAAACAAGTTCTTAGGCCTATCCTTACCTATGCTGCCCCAATCTGGGGTCTAGCTGCACAATCTAACAAGAAATCTGTACAAATTATTCAAAACAAACTTCTTTGTATTATCACTGGTTCACCCTGGTTTGTCCGCAACTCTACAATTCATCAAGATTTAAAAATTGATTCTATTGACAACTATATTACTAAACATTCTAGAAATTTCTTCAATAACATTGCTACTCACGAAAACCCTCTCATCAAGGCACAAACTATATTTACGCAATTGAATGGAAAATACAAGTATCCTTTCTCTACTTCTAACTGGAATCGAAGCCTCAAACCACCATAATTTCCTGCTCACTTTTCACTTTTTAGATATTTTACTTCAACGCATATTTACTGATCATAAATTTCTTGTAACGTTTCCATCACCGATGATTTACATTTTTCTTACTTTCTTCTTGTTTTTTCTTTTTGTTTTCTTTTTTCTCTCAAATCATACGATTACTATTATCTATTTATCATGACTTTTCTTTCCTACTGCCTTCACATACCATTGAGTAGATGAACGCTTCGCGTTCAGGCACTCGACATCTTTATTCAACAATGATGAGCTTTTCGAAGCTCGGCTTGAGGCTCGATTGTAATATTGTTTTGAAATCGGATAGCGGTAGATTTGCCATGTTTTACGGGCTCTATTTCTGTCGGCTGTAAGTGATTTAATATGAGAAGGTATAAAGTTAATTTTATTGGTTTTAATCGGTTTTGAGGAGTTAGTATAAGCAATGTGAATAAGATTAGTAATACGGTGACCTCCGCATCTATTACTAGAGAGGAGTCAAGATTTAGTTTATCAGAAGGGGGGTTTGAAAGGATCTTTTTAAAAATAAATATTTGAAACAAAAAAACACCCAGCATTATATATATATATATATATAATGCTGGGTGTTTTTGGCTGCTGGGTGGAATTTAATTTTAATCATATATGTAGAAGGTTGTGAGGAGAAATAATATCCACACCTTGTCCACATCACAACATTTAATTAAGAGTTAATTATAAATGGAAGAATTTATATATAAATAAATTATAGTAGCAAAGGCGAACTACAAATTATAGTTTATTCTAAGAACGTGAACAGATCCTTAAGTTATCAGATTGCCTCCTATTACTGTATAATGATGCTCGTGATATTTCTAATCTTAATTAATTAATCTAAAATTATCCAACTAATTACATTAAATGCTTCACTGCGACGCAGCAAACGTACTAAGATCTGATCAAATTTCTTTTTGCAAAGAAAATTGAATTTTAAAAATCACTCCAAAGTCCTTGAGACTAATCAAGACAGTATTGAAGGGAACTATCAACTTCCCTCTGTGCTGAGGGGATTGAAGAATTTTCTGACTTCTGCAAAATCAAAATTGGGCAATCTAAGAGTTGAACAAAGAAAGATATATCCATCTGACAAACGACTCTCCCAAGAAACAAATGTAAAAAAAAAAAAAAAAAAAAAAAAAAAAAGGGGGCAAAATCTTTGTCTTAAACAAACTTCTCTATTTCTCGGAGTTGAGAAATTTAACCGCAAACCTGGGGTAACCGAATGTTTCAACTGCAACCCTTTTCATCACTGCTGCAACAATTGTGGTTCGCAAACTAGATAGCTAAATTGAAGAGTGCCGCACTTCATTAAAGACTGCCATATCATTGGATCATTCGAAAATGTCACATGTATTAATTGTGATAAGAAAGGGCACCTTGCATCTTGGAGATTTTGCGTTGACTTTCCAAGGCCTCTTCCCAAAACCTCTACTGGATAACAAATTTCTCCAATGAAAAACTTCTCTTCAAGGACTGTGAATGGGCAAATTTTATTTGCTTCTATTTTTAAAAATCAACATTCAGCAAAATCTGTTCCAGAATCTGTCCCTCCAGAGTTTTCCAGATTTTGTCAACAAAACTTTCTTTGTCATGAGAAAGTTTGTCAACATATTCAATTCCTTCGGAGGTATTGATACAATGTATCACAGACTGTTACAATGTATAAAACCCACAGAAATGTTTCAAGTCTTCACTACTTTGTTTGCGGACTAGATCAACCAGTTCTCTGATGATATACTAACCATTTATTTTATCTATCACGGATCTTAAAATCAAGACAGAAGCTCATGGCAGCTGACATTACCAATCTACTTCGTTAAAAGTCAAATTAGATGTGAACAGATGAACTTGATGACCAAATTCTATAATAAGAAGTTTAGTTGTTTTTTTAAATATCTTGCAGTGCATTGCAGAACATAATCGATTGAAGGCCTGCTCGCTATATGTCAGGATTGAGACACCACAAAGACTTGCAGCCAGACGTCCGGATTGAGATATCCCAGTTTTATAATATGTATGTAAGCGAATAAAATACAATGAAGTCAATTTAATTGCTGAAATGTTTGTAAATTAGTAATAAGACAGAGAGAGTAAAGTTTTAAAAGAAATAAAAAAAGTTAAATAAATATTTTCCCTTTGGATATAACATATTTCACTATTTTATTTGGTTACAATATATGTTGCCAATCAATATATTCATGCAAACAAATAAAATGCAAGCTATTGACACTGTTTGAATTAGAAAAGGAGTAATATTCAAAGAGTAATGCTTAAATAGAATACTTTAGAAGAAAAAGTGTTGTAATTTAATTTAATTTTCTTTTTTCAGTTACCAAGAATTTTATCAATGTTTTTATGAATACCATTATTTTTTTAGAAGTAAAAATACTTTTTGTGTTAATTTTCAGTCTCAAAAAGGGCCTTTCTGTCCGCCTACATGTTGGTTCCCGGTGTATAATTGGTAAATGGCGCAGACTGAAAATTGGCCTAAATCGCAGTATATGGGACAGAGAAATTTGGTGACTTTTTTATATTGCCAAATATGGTTACCCGAGTTTCATCCACTATAAACTCGATTCCTCGATTCCTAGGATTTTCGACTATCTTGCGTACTATGACTTGATGGTTCTTAATTGTTTTTATATAAATAATTATTGTTCATTTATTTATTACTTATATTTATTTATTTTACATTATTTAATTATTTGTAGGTTTTTTCCTTATCAACTACAAATTTAATTCCTTTAAAAATTTATTTGTAGCTTGACTTAAATCTTCATTAAATTTGTTTCTCAAAAGAGTATCTTTAGTAACATATATCAATCAAGTTTTTATAAACTTTATCAAACCACGAGAAAGTAGATATTTCAATTCTACGAATTTATTTGAAAAACATTGAAAATCTAACATTCAGTAGGTTTAACTCACGCTATTCTCATTATTATACGCTAACTTAGATTTTTCAACGCAATGTCTAGTCAAGATTAATTTTACTTCAGGGACAAAGGGTCCATGCCTTACTTATGATTTTTGGCGGGTAAAGAGGTATTTTTGGCGAGTATTTCTTCAGAGATCTGGAATTCCAAGGTAAAAAGCCTTTGAGGTAGGGGTTTTGAAAGGCACCTAAAAAGTGATCAATCAATTTGACTATTAACAAATTGTTTAATCCATTAAAAACACTTTATTTTCCATTTTGCTTTGCATATGGCAGAGTTTTTACAAGTAGAAAAGTGAGTCGTATTTTGTCTCAAAGTTGACACCAAAAAAATCCATTGTTCCCGAAACTGCAATTTTACTAAGAACTGTACTCTATCAGCTCACCGCCTTTGAGTACATTGCTTTTACTGTGCTGTTCCCTTCGAATTGCAATCTCCTCACAGTTATGATGATGTGTGATATGGTACATTGACTGCTAATTCCTCTTCGGAACGAATCAGACCTCAGTCGATTCTGTCTTGCTTGTTTCTATGATTTAGGGATGTAAATGGCCATACCACTGACTTTCTATCTAAAGAGTAGTGCACACGATTGCAGAACACTAGGCTAGTTGGAGGAATTGATGTTTTTAATTTGCAAAAATTGATGCAAATTTCTATAAATTATGTTATTTATTACTTACAAATCACATTTCATCATTTTAATTTTTGATGAGAACTATTTTATTATTCATCTTTTCAATCATTTCTTCTCTGTATTTGTTAATATATGTTTCCGCTAGGTACTAAAATCTCATGTCATAGAATGCTTGCCAATTAGAAACCCAATCTCCTTCTCATTCAGGCTTCTGATTGGCTGATATATAGACAGTTAAATTTTAGTATGGGGTGGATTCTACCTTTAATATCTGTAAGAATGATTTCAGTTTATAAACTTCAAACCAAATTTTTGAAGTGTATTTCCCTAATTTATTGAAAATTTACTCTTTAAAACAACATAATTCTAGATAGATAAAAAAAAAAAAAAAAATGTCAAATTGGTAATATATATTTTACTTTTGGTTGAACATTTTTTATTATTATTATTTTACGTTTCGAGTTCCTCTTTTTTTCCTGGTTTTTTTATTGCAAATACGAGTAAAACAAATGAAATAAAATAAATAAATAAAATTATAATAAAAAATTACATCATTTAATGAACAGCCATTTTGAGTCCATGCCACGTCGAGTTGCTGCATTTCGCCGGGCGAAAGGAGGGCCGACACGATATTAAGAGGTATCCCAAAAGTGACAATATATATATATATATATATATATATATAAAGAACGCAGCACATAAACACAAAAACCACAGGAGAACTGACAAGGAGTGAATTAGAAACACTACCATTCTGCACGAGAAAAGTTACTATCGGCATTAGTTTTAAATAAATTTTCTAACAAAGCAACTATAGTATTTGCAATGCAAAAATCCTGCAGTACCTCACATTCAAATCTCTTACAAAATTGTTCAAAATCAGGAGCGCGCATAATCTGCAGCAATGACATTTAAAAACATTTAACAAACACAAGAATCAAAGCATTGAGCGGCATAAACTGCATTAGCAGATGAAAAAGATAAGATAAAGTTTATTAAGCTCGTTTACAATTTTTATCGTAAATAAGAAATTGACGTTCCAATTTAGTCCAAAATACAAAGCATTCTCATGTTGTACATGCAATGAGGTGACAGTCTTTTACCATAAGTCTTTGTTTTTTTTCGGATTTTTTTTTCCATGTCTGAATAATACCATCTTCACTTAAAATAACACATATACCACAATAAAACAATAAAATATTTTTATTAGAATTTTTCGATTTCCAGTCTTTATTGATATTTTCCAACAACAAAACTTATCAAAGTAAAATAGATACTACCTATTGGAACGGATTACTTTATATTCTATCTGCTTGAATAACATTAAAATTTTATATTTCACAAAATATGACATTCTAAATAACATGAGAACAGACTTGATTGTACATTTGATCAAACCAACTAAAAACTAAACTTTCTTAGTTTATTTCATAATTTATATCAGGGTGGCCAACCCAAATGTTCTTGAGGGCCACTTTGGAAATGCATCCTAACTCCGCGGGCAACATATAAAATTACATATCCCCATATTAGATTTAGGCCCACTATAGACATTTTTTGGAGTGAAAAACTGGAGCATGAGTTATAATTATTGTACTTACTATTATTCTTACATGTAAACATCGATAATATGATAATGATTATAAACACACATTGTAAAGAAATATATAACACTAAAGAGGAAATACAAAAAATATATAAACATAAATAAAATTAAAAAATGATCTCCGCTCTTTCACTTGGAATTGCAAATCGATGCGCGCGCACCATGAGTTCGCAGAATATAATTTAATTATTCTGCGAACTCATAACTGTAAATTCATAAATAAAACAGGCAATACCTGCCCTATATTCGCAAAAATATTATTTTAATATCAAAGTTAATTTTTTCTTATAATTTCGGCAGTTAATTTTTGAATAGATGGATGCACATATAATGTATTTTTTTAATACATTGGTTTTCACTACTTTGGCCATTATAAAATAAATATATTTTGTAAAAGTGTGATACATCTCACGGATCGGAAAAATGTTCAAGGTGGATCGCGGGTTGGCCACCCCTGATTTAAAGATTATTCAATTACAATCACAACTTCGTCTAAGGATTTTTGGAAAATTAAATAAAACATTACCTTGAAACTTAATTAGCTTACGAAAAAATTATTTAAATAATTTTAACATTGCTAAGCATTAGAAATTTTTATTGCGTACTAGCAAAAATAATAATAGTGTACTAATTTAGAATTAAAATTCATTGATTTTTGTTAACAAGATCATTTTATGAAAGTTATAAAATTTGAAATAAAAATAGCAGTTTTTATTGATTTTTCCATCGAAAGCTAATTGGCAATACAAATTTCTTAAAATTCTTCATACGCAACCTTTCTAAAATCGAAACTACATCCGGTTTATCTATTTAGATCTATCTACATAGATCAAGATAGATCAAGCAGATCTATGTTTTTGTGTGTATACTACTGTGACCAAAAGTAAGACCAATTTTTTTTCAAAAAATCTTTATTTATTCTTCCAAATTTATTTCATCGACTGCAAAGTAATCTCCTCCGGACACAATGCACTTATGCCAACTTTTTTTCCAATTCTCAATGCATGCTAAAAAGTAACCGGCAGGAATGGCCTTGAAAATGCGCGGCGATTCACGTTGAATCTCTGCAATCGACTCAAACAGTGTGCCTGGAGTGATCTTTTGAATTTACGGAAAAGCCAGAAGTCGCACGGTGGGAATACGGTGGTTGCGGAACGATATGGGTTTCATTTTTTGGCCAAAAAGTCACGAAGAATTAAGGCAGTGTGAGCTGGCGCATTCTGTGTTTTCGGTACCAAACAAGATTTGACGAGTTTGAGGCCCAAAACATCTTTTAAAATTGAATTTTGAAATTTCAACATCCTCAGCAAGGTCTCTCATTGTAAATCGACGGTTTGCAAGCACCAAATCTTTAATTTTTTGGACATGAGCTTCGTCGATTGAGGTTGATGGTCGGCCAGAGGGCTCTTCGTTTTCAACGCGTTTTCTGCCTTCTTCGAACTATTTATACCACTTGTAAATATTTCTTTCTGATATAGGAATGCTCACCGAATGCCTTCTGCAGCATTCTATACGTTTCCGAAAACAAAATTGAATGCAAGTTCTTTGCTCAATTAATTCAGATATTTCAAAAATCGTCGGAATCAGTTTTAGCGTCTCACAAAGCCAAGCGTAACTCAAGCACCAACGAATATTTTGACTTGAAATTTCCCACAGATGTGAAGGACAGTACCAGCAACCTAAAAAAGAAAAAAAATTGAAATTCCATAAGCCCCGGGAATTTTAAATTGAAAATTTGTCTTACTTTAAAAATTAATTAAGAAAGAATTATAATTTTTGCAAGAAAAAAGGAGCTACGATTTTTCAGTCACAATGGCCTTACAGTAATTAGGTGTGACAATAGAGCTGTGGTTGCCAAACTTAATTGTTTTACCGTCCTCTTCTAAAATAAATTACTCAAGGATTTCCTTGAAATCTACCTTCCTTAAGCGAATAAACAGAAAGGTACGCCAGAACCTTTTTTCAATTCCTTCCATTAGTTCACACTCTCTCTATATATATTTATATATCTTGTTCAAATTTTCTATCAATATCATTTAACAAGTATATTTGTGGATTTATATACCATCACTAAAAATATTGTGGGTAGAAAGCAGACAAGAAATATTGTGGGTAGTTATATTACATGGAATTAGTGTTTTGTACTACTGAGAACAACCTGTCACTCAAATCTGATAGTAGATAATCGATACCACGTATAATGAGACTCAGGAAATTAGCGAATGCGATGCGATCTTCACAGGTCGAAACAACTACAGATTAAATCTGAACTATACCATGAGTTGTTCAATCGTGATTGGAGATAGACCACGAGCTGAGACATGAAAAATTATGAAATCTGACGCCACCTCATGACGGATTGCTTTAAAAGGAGGTTATTGGTGAAGAAGAGAAAGAGTTCTGCGACAAGTCGATCAGAAGTGTTTTTTTCCTCTGAAGTGACAGAATAGGCCGGAGATTCCGCTTGTTTTCCAAAGTGAACCCGCTCTTGTGGTTTTGTGCATCATTCTGTGTGATGATTAAGGTCTGCCGCAGACCACATATTTTTAGATTCAACGTACACTCGAGAACTCTGAAAATCTCTGACCTTGGAGTGAACTGTACTTGTGATTTAATCGTGCACTTGTGATCAAATTTTATTCAGTTCCTTCTATTAGCTCACACTCTCCCTATATATATCTTGTACAAATTTTCAATCGTTCATAAAATACTTTTTATTCATCCACTCAAGTTCAAATACATTTTTTTTAACTTGTAGTGGATGACACTGGATGTTAACACAGTTTTTTCAAATATTATTTCATTAACTAAATTGAATTAATTAATTTTAGTTTTTTTTTAGATTTAAGTTGCATATATCTACCAATAGATGGCGCCAGATAAAGTTAAAAATATGCAATACTTTTATAAAGGACTTTTATAATGAAAAAAAAAAATTTAAATAATTGACTTATTTTTTTTTTTATAAATTTTTTATATTAGTTGTTTTTCAACCTTTACTTCTTTATATAATAATTCAGAGTTCATTAATTGTATATATAGTGCTTGAAAATAAAAATTAAAGTGTTCCCATGAATATAAAAGTGGCCCTCTTTTTGAAGCTGTTATAGGTCTTATATAAGCCGAGACGTTACATCACTGATAAATGATTAAGAAAGATATTTTAGGGATAGTTCACCGCATTTTCATATCGCATGGGAACACGAGGACAGACTGCTCTAAGCGGACAATGGATAGTCGATGCGAGATATTTATACAGATTGTCACATTCGCCATCGAGTCACTTTTTTACTGAAAATAAAAGCTCTCACTAAACTAGAATAATTTATATTGCATAATTTATTCTTGATTATTAGCACTTGATATCCAAATTATTATAAAATATTAAATTCTTTTGAAAGTTGTTACTGTTATAAGCTGCACTAATTTATACTTTCGTTAAAAGTTCTGAGACTATCGATTTTCACACTTTAATTGAGCGAATGCAAAATTGCAAGTGAATCGTCAGTACTGACTACAAATTGAGATTTTAAAGCCAGAATTAATGAACCGTGCTGTAGAATACATTTTTAAATAAGCTTCTTAAGAAGCTGAAACTAATCCATTTTCTCACCTCATCTTTGGGAAATTTTTTAATTTTACACAAAAAGGGTTCACCATTAGCTTAAGGTTTCCTAATATTTCACAGAATCAATTCTGCATGAGTTTAATTTCTGTTGGATGTTAAATTTTTGATCAGTATGATTTTATGTGCACCGAAATTTCACATACTCAATGTTTTAAAGTATTTTAAGTATGTTACATGTTCAAGTGGAGATTATTGCAGTTAAACTAAAAAAATATTACATTTAAAAGTTTATTACGTAAAATAGGGAATCATATAACTATTTAAATGTGAATTAATTAAAAATCATTTAATTACAAATTTTATAAAGAAAACAATTTCAGTTTTATACTTTGTTTTCCGTGAAGTGTTAAATTTTTTGGTTATAATTTTTTTCTACGTGCTTAATTTGTGATCTAGTGGTATGCATTTGGTTAGCACATAGGGAGACACAGGTCTGCCTGGTCCTGTTCTATTCTGTTCACATATTAAGTTGTAGTCAACTCAGAAATGAGGACATTCCGTGGTAATTGTGCCAACGTATGCAATCATGTTGCATTGCCAGATTTCTAGGTATTCACTTACATGATACGCACATGCGAGAAATTTACCTACAAAAGTCTTCCTGAAAGACAACTTCTTCTTCATTGCCATAACAGCCCCATGATAGGCCGAGGCCATCTGCCTACTGGCAGATTTCGAGAGAGGAGATGTTTCCTTTTTAACGGGGTAGGGTTGTCATTTTCGCGCCGACAGTCATATTAGATCGGGATCTACGGTTTAAAGGGAATTCCGATTCACTACTAACATCCATGGCACCGCTGGGACTCGAATACGAAACCTGTGACACCGTGTGTCAGAGCGCTAGTCACTCGACTATCAGTTTTCCTCCCCCCCCCAAAAAATGTCATTTCTTTATATTCGTTGGTGGATTTTTCTTGACATACATATAGAGCAAGACGAGATCATTTCATAAAGTTTAAAACCACAACAATATTTATTTAAAATCATTCACTTTTGTGAAAGCTTTTAAGCGTTTAGAAATTCATAATAGTTTTTAATATATTATATTTTCCATTTATTACAAAAGTAGTTCAAGACTTGCATAGATGCCAGCGATTGATAGCTATATTGCCGAATGCACAAATGTAATAAATGTTTAGCAGATTTATTGAAAACATTATTTAAAATCATTCACTTAATTTGCTGAAAGCTAAATATTCAGCAATTCTTTAATAGTTTTTAAATATTATATTTTCCATTTATTGCAAAAGTAGTTCAAATTGGTACTTGCATTTATTGCCAAAAGCTGCCTTATATTGCCGAAAAATATCAATCAAGTTTTGTTTCATGCAATAAATGTTTAGCAGATTTATTGAAAACATTATTTAAAATCATTCACTTAATTTGCTGAAAGCTAAGATATTAAGCGTTTAGAAATTCTTCAGTAATAGTTTTTAATATATTATATTTTCCATTTATTACAAAAGTAGTTCAAATTGGTACTTGCATATTAATAGCATGCCAGCGATTGATAGCTGCCTTTGATATTGCCGAATGTCATTGGTGAATATCAATCAAGTTTTGTTTCATGTAATAAATGTTTAGCAGAATGTGTTCATTGTAGAAAATGGTCGTTTCAGAAAATATTCTAATGTTGGTCGAAGGTCATTGCAGAAAATGTTTTGGAATACTAAAATGTTCGAATGTTGTTCGGATGTAAAATATTAATACGATCGATCAATCGTCGATATGGATGGGCGCTGAGGTAATTGCGGGCGATCAATCGCTAGCTACGGTTAATACGGAAATTCCTCCAAATCTAGTCACTTTAATAATGCTCTATTTCGAAAAAGAATTTATATTAAGGTAGTGTTATTCTTTTTAGGGAGATATACTTGTTTTGATGGTATGGCATATTAAAAAAATGTGTCATAATAAAAAATTATGATCCACAGAGTGAACTCTTCAATGCTATGTCCAGTTGAAAAAATTACTGATGTTTTACTAGTTTTAAAGATATATTTGCTGTTGATCTATTACTTTATTTACTATATTGAAAAATATTTTTTGCAATAAAAAATATTCATTGACGATTTTATTTTTTTCTTTATTCTTTTACTTTTTAAATCTTTTTTTGTCCAATTTAAGCAAACAACATTTGCACTAAACTAACTAATTTATTCGTTATATCTAAAATTGCTTGATGCAACTATAAATATTTATTGACGATTTTATTTTTTTCATCATTCTTTTATTTATCTTTAATTATATTTGTCCAATTTTAAGCAAACAACATTTATACTAGACTAACTCCTTTTTATTGCATAAATATATTTTTATTTCTTTTTTAAAGTGTGCTCTAATGGTATTTATTTATGCATAAAACTAAAAGTTTTAGAATATTTTAGAAATCTAATTAAAAATGTTCAACCATAGTGAAAAAAAGATTTCTGAAATTAGTCCTTACCATTTTACCATTAAGGCTAACTTTTTAAACTATTAAATTAATGCATACGATTCAATTTTTAATTCCAAATACATTCAAAAGACATAAAAAAATATCGTAAAATTTTATTAATGCATAATAAAATAAGTAAATAATAAATTTTAATCTATAAAGCCTTCCGAATAATCTGATTTCACGAGAAAAAAAAAACCCTACCTTTTTAAAAGTACTTTTAATCATTATATTTTTCTTTTTATGTACATTTAAAAAAAACTATAATCAACTTTAGTTAAATAGCTATAACTTCTATTTAAGGCAGACAAAAAAAAAAATAATAATAAAAAAATAAATAACAGTTTTTGAATCTTAAGATCAGGCTCTTTTAAAAGGAATAAATAAATAATGAAAAAGCGATGAATATTTTCTCCAAAATTATTATTTTAACGCAGGCAAATAGATTGGTAATGTTAAAATGATTGCAAGTCTAACACATTTATCATTATCATTAATGTGTTATGTGAAATTAATATTAGATAAATATGTAAATTAATTTACTTTTACTGTAATTCATCTTACGGACGTTATCTTTTTACCCAATAGTGATTATTCAAAAGCATTCACGTCAAAAATCGTTAACGCTTTCTAAAATGTTTTTATTATTTAATCTTTTTGTCTGAGTGCAAAAAAGCTTTTATTTTGTTCCCTGCTTCTATCAAACAATATTTAACGCTAATTTAATTTTATTATATACGAAAATGTTATATATCAAAATTAAAAGGAAAAGAAATAGTAAAAACCTCAGATTTTATTATTATTATTATGTGTGAAAATTAAAAACTTTTGATATAAGGTTTCTAGCGCTCTCAAAATAATAAAACTTAACAAAAAGAAAGAATCAAATTTATTGTTTAAAATATTAATTGTCCTAATTTGATACAAATATTTTTCTTTATTTTGCTTTAAAAAGAAAACCAATATTAATTTGTCATGTTATTTCAATTATTTGGTTGTAGAAATTTATATAAAGCACGTCTTTCTAAAATTTAAAATTTGTCAATATCAAATTACGTGCTTTATATAGCATTTTTAAATAATTATGACCCTCTAGTGGAGAAAATGTGAAAATAAAAAAAATCGCTGTTTCAAATTTACAATGATCTGCACTTGACATGATTTTTTAATCATGGTTAAAATTCAAATAAAATTTACGAAAAAATTTTGATTTATTTATATATATGTTTGCGAAAATTTTGAGTTGGAATTTAAAACTATCTAAACTGGTAGAAAATGCATAAAATATGAAAAAATTATAATTTTGTATATTTTGATTAAATTTATATATATTGCAATAAAATAAAATTTCATGGATTGAATAAAGTTGCTAGATAAAGAAAAAAAAATATTGTGAATTAAGGAAATCTGAATGTAGTATAAGTTTTATCTGGTTGATTTGAATTATATTGTACTTACTAATTTTAAATGGTTATCAACATTAATAAATGGTCATCTATGAATAAAAGGAGATGGGAGGCCCGCTAGTGAAGAAAATTATCTTAAGTATGGCTCTCTAGTGGAGAAAATGTGAAAATAAAAAAATTCGCTGTTTCAATTTACAATGATCTGCACGTGACATGATTCTTTAACTATGGTTGTAATTCAAGTAAAATCTAGGAATAAAATTTTGATATGTTTTTATAAACTCATGTTTGCGAAAATTGCAACACCATGAAGGACTTACGCGAGTGAGCTGAAATTTTCAGGAAATGCAAATTAGCGCATGATATGCAAATGATTAGAATTTCAAATCCGCAGCGCATGCGTATGCTGAGCAGCGCCCTCTCAACGGCGGATGGATCAGAATAAATAGACGGCTGTAGCGAGGCATGTATGGTTATCGGTGGTTATCTGCTAGTGGCAAACATTAGCTCAATCGCTATCTACACTCATGTCCATAAATTAAGGATAATGAAGTTCAGGCAAGAAAGAGACAGAAGCAAAACAAATTTGCTTTATTTGTAAAGTCTATTTATTAAACAAAAGGTAAAGAGCAAAAAAGATGCTATATGTTTGACATAATTAATAAAAATTGCGATTTTTACTCCCTGGAGCAAATTTCAAAAAAGAACCTATTTACAAAAAACAATATAACATGGTTAGTATGATGGTTAATATGGAGTATGTCTCCCGGACGATGCAATACAGTCCTTACAACGCCTAGGCATGCTGAGTATCAAATTATCAATCTGATCTTGGGGAATATTACACCACTCATCAAGCAATGCCCTCCGAAGTTCCGGTTGACAGGTGGGAGGGGGTTGACTGGTTGCAATTCGTCGGCGATGCATATCCCACACATGCACTATTGGATTCAAGTCCGGTGAGTATGCTGGCCAATCCATACGGGTGATATCCTCCAATTGAAGGCATTCATCCACAATGTTTACACTGTGAGGACGGGCGTTGTCATCCATAAACAGAAATTCAGCACCCATGGCGCCCCGAAACAAACGTACATGTTGTTCCAGAATGACATCCCGATAGATGTGGCCTGTCATCGTTACACTCTGAACATGCAGCTCAGTTCTGGAACCAAGAATAATTCCTCCCCAAACGAGCCATCCTGCACCACCGTAACGGTGTCGTTCAATGGTGTTCTCTTGGTGGTAACGGGTATCTGGCGCTCTCCATATGAATGTCCGGCGAGAATCAGTCTGCAAACTAAACCTGGACTCGTCGGAAAACATCACACCAGATCACCGTTGCGGTGTCTACAATGCATGCTCTCTACTCCAGGTTAATCGCAGGCGACAGTGAGTTGCGGTAAGTGGAACACATCTGACAGGCCTACGAGCATATAGACCAATGTGCCCTAAGCGTCTGTACACGGTCTGCCTTGAAACTGTCGTACCGGTAGCTGAAGAGAGCTGATGAGACAGGTCTGATGCTGTGCTCCGTCTGTTTCCTTTGGCAGTAACTGCTAAATACCGGCCCTCATTCGGCGTTGTAACTCGGGGGCGACCTGTGCTGTAACATCTACTCACATTACCATCATCTTGGAATCGTTGCCAAAGCCTGGAGATGACACTCTGGGCGATTTCAAGTTCCTCGGATACTTCCAGCTGGGTACGCCCACATTCCAGTCGTCCGATAATTCTACCACGTAAAAAATCATCCAAATGCTTCCTTTGTGCCATAAATATGCGGTTATTGCACTGAAAGGCTTTTAAAGCGCTTGTGAACAATTTTACTTCTTTGCCACCATTCCTTATATACCCCTCTCTTACACTCTCGTCATTGTGACGTACTATCCGCGCCATCTGGTGGTTTCCTGTAATTTGCATATTCTTCTTCAAGATGTGTGTGATAATTCTACAGGTGAAATTTTTATTTTAGAGTTCAATTTCTGTGTGATTCTGAATTATCCTTAATTTATGGACATGAGTGCACTTATGCCCCTTCGACGAAAGAGAGCGAGATTTGAATAACTTACAGAGTTTGAACGGGGGAGAATCATCGGCCTTCGTGAAGCTAGATTGTCTTATCGTGCAGTAGCCGCTCGCGTGCAGCGTAACAGCAGCACAGTGATGCGTCTTTGGAAGCAGTGGACGGACGTGTGTTGGACAACTCGGAAATCCGGGAGTGGACCCCGAAATGTGACGTATCAGCTCGCGATGATAGACACCTGGTCCGCATGGCGCTGACTGACCGTACAGCTTCCTCTAGACAATTGGCAGCACAGTGGTCAATAGCTACAGGTGTTTCATTGTGTGCTTCATCAATTCGTAGACGTCTGCTGCAGCGTGCACTGCGCGCAAGGACTCCTTTATACAGGATCCCTCTCACGCTAAACCATCGCAGCCTGCGGCTACAATTGGCCGCTCAGCATAGAGACTGGCATGCTGATTGGCAGCATGTCGTGTTTTCTGACGAATCCCACTTTAATATGTGGGCCCCTGATGGCCGCATTCGCGTCAGACGCTATGCCGGTGAATGCCACCTTCCGGAGTGCATTATCGAACGCCACAGTGGACGAACGCCCGGAGTTATGGTCTGGGATGCCATAACATATCATGGACGATCTCAATTGCTAAGAATTGGGGGCAATCTGAACAGCAACCGGTACATCAGTGAAGTTCTACAGCCCCAAGCTGTTCCCTTCCTTCAAAGCTTGTCAGGCGCTGTATTTCAACAGGACAATGCCCGCCCTCATATCGCTAGGAATGTTCAATCCTTCTTTGCAACGCGGCAGGTACAGCTTCTTCCTTGGCCTGCGTATTCCCCGGATTTGTCGCCGATTGAACATGTGTGGGATTTCGTTGGTCGGCATCTCGCTCGTGATCCTCGCCCTGTTGCTTCTGCAGACGAACTTTGGGTGCGAATACAAACAATATGGAATGCTCTTCCTCAGGCAGACATTCAAAATTTGTTTGACTCCATGCCACGTCGTGTAGCAGCACTTATTGCGGCGCATGGTGGCTACACAAAATACTGATTCCGATCTCTTGTTATTGTTTGTTTGCTTTGAACAATTAATCATTTATTTGTACCACTACCACTCAACTGTGTATTAAATTTCATTCAATTATGACAATTCCTTCATGATGTTGCAATTTTTACAAACATGAGTTTATATATTTGTGATTTTTTTGCTTTTTGAACTGAAAGCTATCCGAATTGATGGAAAATGGCATGAAAATATAAAAAAATTATAATTTTATATTTTGATAAAATTTATATAAAGTACAATAAAATAAACTCACAATCGGCTGAATAAAATTGCTAACTAAAGAAAAATATATTATGAATTAAGAAAAAAGAAAATCTGAATTTAATATAAATTTTATCTGGTTGATTTTAATAATCATGTACTTACTAATAACTGGTTAGCAACATTAATTATTTAACTGTATAATTGTAGATTTTAACTACATAAAAACATTTACGCTGATAGGTTTATCAAAGTTTACTTAATCACCACTTAATAGTATATATTCTTTTGTAGCAGAACAGTTGATAATATAGATTCTTTTGTTGTAGAATAGTGATAGTATAAATTCTTTTGTTGTAGAATAGTATAGATTCTTTTGTTGTAGAATAGTATAGATAGTATAGATTCTTTTGTTGTAGAATAGTATAGATTCTTTTGTTGTAGAATAGTTAATAGTATAGATACTTTTGTATAAATCATATTTACATGTGATAAACTGACATTCTTAAACAGATTTCCAATTTTTTTTACATTTAACTTTTTTCTTTATTTCCTTCTATTTCAGAAATCTAATTTTGTTGATGCTTCAATTATTTATAAAAAAAAAGGACATTATCTAAATGAATGCATTTTGCATAAAGATGTGTAGATAAGCGTATAATGATCACCTTCCGAAAGAAGTATCAGCATTTTAGATTTCGTGACCCTATACAAAAGATGGTCTACTACTTAAGCGCCCTTCTTGTAACGAGGGCGTTCTCTTGACTGATGATGAAGATAATAGCCTCGCTGAATCGATACGAATCGAAGAACCTGTCGCCTAGGAGCTTTGCCAACGATAGATGAGGATACCTGGTATAGGATCATCGAACTCGTATACCTCCACTAATGATCTAACTCTGCATGTAAAGATAGATGTACATATGGGAATATGTTCCAGCATAACTTAAAAATTATTTATAAAGTAGTTTTTTTCATTGAATTTAATTATTTCTTTCCAGAAATTCAATAGCCAAAAATTAGGAAACATTGGTAATAATCATTTTTAATTAAATAAAAATTATATTTTTTATTGTTATCAGATTTTTACACCACTAGATGGCGCCAAACTCAAAACTGACTGGCGTCATTGAGAAAGCTATTGTAATAAAAAAAAATAAGGCAAATAATTTATTAGTATTAGTTTTCAAGTTATTTTTCTAAACTGTTATCAATATAATTTTAAAAATAAATACTGTAGTGTGCAGGTTGGGCAATCCGATTGTAACTTGATCCGATTGTGGATGAGTTAAACTACTTGAGGCACAGGTTGGAGAATTTATAACTTTCTTTACACACGCACAAACACCACAGACATACAATATGTAACACATTTAAAGATATAATTATAGATTCGTGGAAGGATTCCACTTCTAAGCCGAAAATCAGATAGTTGGCTATGCGCAGGGTGCACGAAAGATACTTTCTCTCCCGGTGATAGTCTATAGGCCAACTAATACACAGGATTGTGCTAAATATATTTCTTCTCCGAGTGAGAGACTGTAAGTTAAACTTTTTCCAACGGGAACGCAATTTGCGCAGAATTTCCTCTCGGGTGAAAGTCTCAAGGCTTACTGACCTTTTCTCCTAAACGGCACAGGAGAGCTCTTGCCAGTGCGTAGGAGGAAGCACGGTTAAAATGTTAACGGACTAAAGTAAAAAAAAAAAATCTTAGGAATTCATGGATAAGAATGATCGCTTTATTTAGTCAATTTATAATAATTAAATTGAGTTTTTTTAAATGTGAAATAATTATTTCTGCATAAATATTTTTCTTAGTAGAATTCAACAAAAATAAAAATATTTAATTTTTGGTAACCGGACAATGCCAAATCATATTTACCAGTATGAGATAAACGGGAAAGAAAAATAATGGAGATGAAAATACTGAACTACCTAATCATAACGTCAATATTCATAAATATTTAGTATATGCGAACTTAAAAAAATGTCAGTTAGTAAAGCAGGAAAAGTTTTTTTTTTTTATTCCTAGTGACAGCAATTGACATACTAATGAATAAATATAATTTACTAGTTTACAAAAATACATAAGACAGAAAATATTAGTTTACTCATCAAATTACGGAAGAAAATGTGTAGATAAAACACACATTAAAAGTATAAGTTTGGTCAGAATTGTCTGGTGGGCAGCACTTAGTTTTGAAATAAGAGAAATTGGTTAGAAATGTAACGAACGAAGCTAAACAGAAAGTTTTCAGGTCAAGGCTGGGGATGAGTACAATAAATTTGTAAGATGGAAAATTTACATTATTGGGTTCAAGAAAGAGGAGGATTTAAAGTCCACAGAGACCAATTCTGGAGTTGTTCATTCCAAATTGAGCTTGTAGTAATTTTCCCACAGGAAGGGTTGTAGCATTTCATTCCCAGTAAAGTGGAATTTATATTCTTTGACATGTACATAATAACAACTTATCAATAAAATTGACAAGAGATAAGTAGTGTTGTGGGTATTTATATTACATGCATTTAGTGTTTTGTACTAATGAGAACAACCTGTCTCTCAAATTTCATAACAGATATTCAATGTCATGGATAATGAGATCGCATGAGATCGTTGTCTGTGCGACCTCCACAGGTCGAAATAATTACAGGATTATGAACTGCATCATGAGTTGTTGCGTCGTGATTGGTGATTGAGAGGTGAGTGAGAAGTAAGGTAAGCTGACTACCTCAACCCTAACTTACCTTAAGCTACCCCTTGTCAGCTTAAAGTAAGTTTTTGAAGAAGAAACGAGAGAGTTTTGCGGTGAGTCGACAAGGAGTGTTGTTTTTCTCCTTAACTCTAAAGTGACTGAACAGACTAGAGTTCCGCATGTTTCTAAAGTGAGTACTTTGTGATTTCGTATATCACGAACGTGGGGTAATTAAAGTCTGCCGCAGACCTGGGGAAACAGACTCGTCGTAGACTCGGGAACTCTGAAAATGTCTGTCCTTCGAGTGAACTGCCCTTGCGAATCAAATTTAATTATTTATTTTGCATTTTGTAAATAATAAATCGTAATAAATAGTGTTCTGTATGTAAACTACTGTATCCAAAAAGTAATAACAGTTTTCAATTTAAAATTCCCGGAGTTTATGGAATTTCAATTTTTTTTTTTTTTAGGTTGCTGGCACTGTCCTTGACATCTGTGTGAAATTTGACGTCAAAATATGCATTAGTGTTTGAGTTACGCTTGTTGTATGAGACGCTAAAATTGATTCCGCCGATCATTGAAATGTCTGAATTAATTGAGCAAAGAACTTTCATTCAATTTTGTTTGTGGAAATGTATAGAATGTTGTAGAAGGCATTCGGTGAGCATTCCTACATCGGAAAGAAATGTTTAGAAGTGGCATAAACGGTTCAAAGAAGGCAGAGAATGCTTTGAAGACGAAGAGCCCTCTGGTCGATCATCAACCTCAACCGACGAAGCTCACGTCCAAAAAATTAAAGATTTAGTGCTTTCAAACCGTCGATTTCCAATTAGAGATCTTGCCGATGATGTTGGAATTTCAAAAGGATCGGTCCGTTCCATTTTGGGCCTCAAGCGCGTGAAATCTGAATTGGTACCGAAAACACTGAATGCGCCAGCTCACACTGTATTAATTCTTCGTGAATTTTTCCCCAAAATGTAACCCATATCGTTCCACAACCATCGTATTCACCTGAGTGAGCACCGGACGACTTCTGACCATTCCCAAAACTCAAAAGACCACTATGGGGGACTCCGTTTTGAGTCGATTGAAGAGATTCAACGTGAATCGCGACGCGTTTTGACTGCCGATGACTTTTTAGCATGCATTGTGGTTGGAAAAAATGATGGCATATGTGCATTGTGTCCGGAAGGGATTACTTTGAAGTCGATGAAATAAATTTGAAAGAATAAATAAAGAGTTTTTGAAAAAAAATAATTGGCCGTACTTTTTGGGCACAGTAGTATCTTGGTTTCCAAGCATTTCGGGATTGAATCCGCTAGTTTTTTTCTTATTATTCGTTTCGGAGGGAAAGTACCCTAGATATATTTGGAGTCATTGAAAAATCTCGTACAAATCATTGCCGTTACATCTGTGTTGGAAACCGAAAAAAGAAGGTGGCAATTCTTCATCCAGCATAATGACACTCTAGGGTGTCATTTAGAACATCTTTTTCGGATTTGTTCTCTGCCTGGACTTATCCCATATACTGGGAAAGAATTTTTCACTGATGAAGAATCACGACAGACATCAAACATGCAGTTTTCAGTCATTAAAGAGTAAAATTAAGATACATTGTTTCATTGCAAAATGTATTTGCCTGCAAATGCATATGTATTTGTCAGCAAATACTTATGTATGCAATTGTATATAGACAAATATATTTGTCTCCCATTTTTCAACTTTTGGAAACACCCTGTGTATTACAACTTATATAGTTTTTAATAAATTCAAGATGATTTAACTAAAAATGAATCTGATTGTGAATGAAGGTTAAACGAAGGTTAATAAGTGATGCTTTGAAAAATGCAATAGATTTTCAAATGAATGTAAACCAAAATTTCTAATTAATATAAAAAAATTCCTCTTTATAAATGTTAATTTTTTGAGTAATTAACATTTATAAAGAGGAATTTTTTTATATTAATTAGAAATTTTGGTTTACATTCATTTGAAAATCTATTGCATTTTTCAAAGCATCACTTATTTTAAAATTTCGGTACACTTTGTGGTTTTCAAATATATCGATATAAGATAAAATTGTATTCATTGTGTAAATATCTGTTTTTTCTTTTGTAAAGGGCCGGAATAGGGCTGAAATGAAATATTTGATAGGGGCATTCGAGAATATTACGAAATAGCACTTAAACTATCAATTAATCTATTCCATGCAATAAATGTTTTGAGATATCAATAACACATTTTATGTGAGCATTGCATATAGTTTTCTGTCGTATTCTTTATTATTTTTTTTTTTGTATGAATTCCCAATTATTAAAAAAAAGAAAAACGGAACTGTAATTCGCAAAGATTCATAAAAAGGAATGAAAACATAATAATCATTCATTCATTAGTCACAAAATCTCTTTCTGATGCTGATTAATTTTATGGCGTTTTGATTTGGTTTGGTTTGTCGCTCTACGGTCATTTTGTGCACACTTTGGGCTAAATTGACCGGGACCTATAGTTTAACGTGGGTTCCGAACCACTCACAAACATCCATGCCACTGCCAGGATTCGAACCTGAAACCTGTGATACAAAAGATCAAAGCACTAGCCAATTGGACATAAGCTGCATGGAGTCTTGAAATTGTGTGGTTTGTATTTCCTCCAAAAAATTTATTTATTTCTTCCCGCAACGAACATTTTTCCGGCTATTAGATTAAAATGTAATTGTTACTTCAGAAATATTACGTTAAGCTGACTTACTATTTCTAGGCCTGATGACCATGTGATAAACGCTTTGGCGTTCAATACCACAGGTTCCGGGTTTGAATCCCGGTGATGCCATGGATATTTGTAGTGGCTCGGAATCCACTTTAAAATGCAGATCCCTGTCTAATATGATTGTTGGACGTAGGGCTGACAAACGTACCCTGTAAAAAGGAAACATATCATGTATCGAAATCTGCCGTTAGGCGGATGATCTTGGTTCACCATGGTGTTGTAGTGCCCGGAAGTTAGTTAGAATTACTATTTCATTTTGAATAAGCTATAAAAGGAGTGTTTAATAATAAAAGATATATTAAGACATTTATTATTATTATTATTTAATTCCTGTTTCGAGTGCTTACTCTGGAACAAGATCAACAACTTTATTTGGTCGGAATGTTTTATAAGCAATACAACCATTTTAGCACTGACTAGTTTAAATGAAATCAATACTTTGGCACAAGGAATTGACGGAGAGGATTTTAATACCTTTAGCCTTGATGATTTTGATTAATTGCTTGTGGATGATAAGGATAATGTTGATCTAATTTTAAATGTCATCGTAGGTCCACAAAATTCAGCCCGCATTACTAAAATTAATTCAAGAGGGTCAACAACCTTGCAGTAAATTAGAAAATAATTTTCTTACTAATTACATCAATTTCAAACCAGTCTTTAAATTACAACGTCTGCTGCAATTGTATGCCAAGAAATTATATTGACAAAAAATGAATAGAATTACACTAAAAAAAATTTATTACTGATTATATCAGAAAATAAAAGCTACACAGAATGAGAATGAAGTTTGTAAAAATCCATAATCTTTACTAAAAACGAACAATTGCAAATACATTCTTTTCTGATAATGAAAATTTATGATACAGTTCGCAAATGATGCAAATCTTTATGGGCTAGCCATAATGAATATAAAATGTAAAGCGATATTACTTTTCAATAAAAGGAAATGAATTCAGTTTGACTACAAATTTATTTGAAGCTTTTTTTACGAATTTCTTTCAGACTTCCAAAGGTGTCCTTTAAAAAATATATTTTATTTAATTTCTGCAACCTTTGCTAAGCTGTTTTAGGTTAATCTTAATTTGTTGTTTGGGTTTTATGCGATTTATTTTGTTTTATGCGATGAGATATTTAAAATATTATTACCACAATATTTTAATAGAATATTGTGGTAAGTGTCGATAATTTTTCAAGTTATAATCTTTTTTCTATTTTCTAATGAAGTTTGTAAGAATCTTTTATCGAATAGATCGAAAAGATCTTTTGCAAAAACACTCTTTTCTGATCATGAAAATTTTTTGGAACCAGTTCGCAAATAATGCAAATCTTTATGAGATAGTCATAATGAATATAAAATGTAAAGCTATATTAATTTTCAATAAAATGAAATGAATTCAGTTTGAATACAAATTTATTTGAAATTTTTAAAGAATTTCTTTTAGACTTTTGAAGGTTTGGTTTGTCGCTCTATGGTCATTTTGAGCACACGAGGCCTAAGCAGACAGGGACCTACAGTTTAAAGTGGATTCTGAACTACTAATAAACTTGCCTGCCTTCGCTGGGATTCGAACCTGAAGCCTGTGATGCCAAAGTCAGAGCTATAGTTACTTAGCCACCAGGACGCGATTTAATTTCGAGAGTTCTTTAAATAATACATTTTATTTAATTTCTGCAACCTTTTTTCTGCTGTTTTAGGTAAATCTTAATTTGTTGTTTTGGTTTTATGCGACTTAGTAGAGTATTGTGGTAAGTAGGGGCCTGATGACCAAATGACTAGCACTCGGTAGCACATATATAGGGTTCGAGACCCGGCGGTGCCATTGATGCTTATAGTGGTTCGGAATCCACTCTAAACCGTAGATCCCTGTCTAATATGATTGCAGAGCTTTGAGCGTAGGGCTCACAACCCTACCCCTCAAATTGAAAAAACATCTCATGTTTCAGAATTTAACAGTAGGCAGACGGTCTTGGCCCACTATGGGACTGCCATGCCATTGAAGAAGTATAATGGCATGTATCCTTAATTTTTCCAAGTTAATGTCTTTTTTATACTTTTTTTACATGAATTTTTCTATTTACATGAATTTTTATATTTTTTATTCCGCATAAAAAAACTACAGCAATTTAATTTTCATTTTTCAATTCCTTCTATTACCTCTCACTCTCCCTATATATATCTTGTTCAAATTTTCAATCGTTCATAAAATGCTTTTTATTCATCCACTCAAGTTCAAATACATTTTTTTTGAGCTTGTAAGGGATGACACTTGAAGTTAATACAGTTTTTTCAAATATTAATTCAGTAATTAAATTTATTAAATGAATTTTATTTTTTTAGATTTAAGGTTAGATTAAGGTTTATTTTTTAGATTTTTTTTTTTAGATTTAAGCATATATCTACCAATAGATGGCGCGAGATAAACTTAAAAAAAAATGACTGAAAATTATTTATAAAGGACTTTCTGCAATATAGTGAAAAAAAAGTAGGAATTGACTTTAAATTTTTTTTTTTTACATTACTTGTTTTTAAATAAGTGTTTTAAATGGTTAAATTTTTGAAAAAAGGTTTTTATTCACTGTTTTAAATTACATGCTACGCAAAAATTTTTTATCTTAACCCTGTAGTTTTAATGTCAATTGTATGTGATAAAAAACGAAAGTTTATTTCAAAACAATGTGCTTACAATAGATTTATCTCTCCCCCTAATATTGATTTGTTTTTATCAGTTGAAAATGAAGAAATTCGCTTTTCCTTTTACTATCGAGATGAATTTCGTTCAAATTTATAGATAACAAATTCAACATACATTATTAGATTTGTACATTAGACAGACATTGTTTTGCGGAAGAAATTTTTTAATCAAAAACAGGAAGTTTGTTTCTAAATATATTTAGTTTTCAATATTCCTTTTTAAGTAGAACATAGATTTCTATTTTATAACATGGAAGAAAAATATTTATTATCGAATGAATTCATTTATTTTAAAACATGAAAAGTTAAAATGGAAATGATTTTAAAAGCGGTAGGATGTTCATTGTTTATATTTTAAAATTTAATAACTATAAATCATTTGTGATATGTTAAAATTGTAATGTATTTTCATTTAAAATACATTTAATAAAGTGGTTAATAAATTTATTCTGACTCTTGCGTTTGTGAAATTTATTATAATATATCTATAAGCAATAAAGATTCATGTATAATATACTACAAAGCAATAACGATTACTACTATATTTATTAAGTAATAAAGATTCTAGTTGAAATTATTTTCTCTTTCACATATTATCTATTTCAAAATCCCGAGGTAGTAAAATAATACATTTAAAATATATTTTCTGAAAAATGAATTAATTTAGGAAAATTCTGAAAGCGAATTCGTATGATAATAAATTCTCTAAGATATTTTATAAATATTAGTTGCAGATTATATTATTTTGTTATAGATATACTGATTATTTTTAAGAAAATATATCACAAGAACCATCATCTGTATTTTGTTTTAATAATTTTACAATTATATTTTAAGACTTTTATATTTGGAAAAAAAAATCACATATATTTAATATTTTATATGACAAAGTATATTTTAAAGACGAAAAGAAGTGTTAGAAATATCATAACAATCTAATAAGTTCTGAAATATATATTTTTTACTTGCCCTAACTGGTAGACAGCAACATCTAGGCCAAGTCCAAGAACCTGTATGGTTTCATGGAATTAAGGTAGGGGCAGCTACTGTTGCGATAGAACATCCGTAGGTAGAAGTCTGTCTTGGCGCCGTGACGCTAAAGAAGGAGGGCAGTGCCTTCCAGGAGAACCTTTAGGGGCATTTTTTTAAAATATTTACTTAGAATGTAAAAATCGCAAAAATATTTTTAAATAATTTTGTGGGCGAATGTATAGCATTTTCAAATTTGTACAAACAGGATAAGATAATAATTATTAATAAAAATTTATTGAATTCATTGCAGTACCTCCTATAATTTAAAGTGAATCCAGTAATATTGTGTAAATGCTACATTAATTAATGGATAATTAATTAATAGGGATAATTAATGGATAACTTTAAATAGATAAATGGATAATTTATTAATTGATAATATTTTTCAAGTATAATTTTGTGCCAGATCAAATTTTTTACTATATTCAACACGATGTATTATTAGAATTATGATCAATATATTTTAATCCTAATCATTTTTATTTATAGAAATACAAGTATAAATTAACCTATTCGTATTGAAATTGGATTTGTATCAGAATCAGAGATATAATCCTCTGATTCCTCGCTAGTGCTTTTGAGTTTGTCATACAATACATGCCTGCTATTATAACTTCTACTATTTATGTTTTCCCTTTTATTATTTTGAAAAAAAAATATGTACAGTAAAGACAAATAGTTATGAGTAATAAATATTAAAAGCTTCCCGTCAGTCTTTTGGGTATTGAAGGGCATCGAATAAAACATCATGGAATATTGCCAGGTGCATGATATCAGGAATGTAGTAGGGTATGTTTTATAATAATAAAAGATAGCACAAAATAATCTTTTTACGTTCATAAGTAAAAATTAATTTTCTCACTAATTAATTCTAGGTGTTCTGAAAAACACAAATATAAAAAAAAGTATATTTAATATAATAATTTAAGGGTTTAAATGTATGTCATTGTTCAAAATAATATTTAAATAAAATACGAGAATATCATCAATATTTTAACTCAGGAATTTCCAAATTCGGAATAAAGTTGACCATTTTTCGATGTTGTGCTTCAAGTGTCTTGTTGAAATTGAATGATAGAGTCAATTTTCTATCATAAATCTCTCGGGCCTTTAGTTTTTCTATCTGGAAAAAAGTAGTTGGGTTCTAAAAACTTTTGCTCACCAGATCATTTGTCAATGTAATTGAAAATTCGTGAAATTTTCAGGAAGAAGAAGAAGGACTAGAAAAAAATATCAGAGACGGGCAACGAATGAGCTAAATGTTACAGCACAAAAACAGAAAAATATAGAGACATATCCGAGAAATAAAATAAGAATCTAAGCGTTTAATATAAAAGTATTTAATCACGTTACAAATATATATATATATATATACAGAGGGATTACAATTAAAGTCCCACTTTCAAAATGTTGTAAAAAAAGAACCACTTGTCATAATGAGTTCAAATTTCAAACGAAGATTCTTTAAGAAGGGGGAAACGGTACGGCATTAAGAAAATGTCCCAAAATGTATTAATAGATGGCGCTGTAAGCGGCATAAAGAAAGTGAATTCGGCTGCCAGTGATATTTTGAATCGAAATGACAATATATTCGGTATGAGTTGCACATTAAACCAACTGTAGTGCTCAATGTGCTTGATTGTTTCGGTTTTTTGATGGAAAAAATGACTTCCAAGTCAGTCAACAGTTGTGACACTGTTAGTTTAAAGCCCATTGCCCATTTTAATTGGATAGAAATAATCAGTGAAACTTTTTCTTGAATGCCATACCGTTTCCCCCTTCTTCAAGTATCTTCAGTTAAAATTTGAACTCATTGCGACGAGTGATTCTTTTTTTACAGCATTTTGAAAGTGGGACTTTAATTAGAATCACTATATATAGTATATATAGATATATAGTACTAGATATAGTATATATAAATATATAGTATGCATTGTTAGATAGTGCTAGATATAGTATAAAATTGTAAATAAAATTTTTATTGTAAATTTTTAAACTTTATCAGTTATTTGATATTTAAATGAAATTTTCGAGTTCCAAGACATTATTATCTGATGTTATCTACGTAATCATATGATATGCATTGTATAACTTGCATATCATATGATTATGATATTTATTTAGAACGGATTGAATACATACATGAATCGATTAATAACATAAATTAAAACTGATTTTAAGAACAATATCACTGCGAAAAATTCCATCACCGTAAGATTTCTTTTTATAACAGTGACAATGACGAAATAATCATCGAAAGTAGGTAGTTAGGAATTAAAGATTTCTTGGAGAAACATAAACTGTCTTGTTACGGTCTTTGCGTCCCTGAATTGCATTTGGGGTAATTTAATCAGTTCTACTTAAGGTAGAAAGAGCTCAGCAAGAATATCACTTGTCTGATAAAATATTCAGAGGGTTTAGTAATAAGCATGGATAATTTATCGACAGTGACATTTATTTTGTGAAAGAGAGAATTTATTTGATTGTTTCGCTATTGAACATACAAGACTAGTTAATGAAAAATAATAATACATTATTTACGTGAATTAATGAAGTTGTTGCTTCCGAATAATAGACACTTTAATTTGAGATTCATTCACCATTAAAATGATAGATATGTAATATAATATAATTATATATATATATGATTTTTATAGATCCTTCTCCCTTTTCATTCGCTTAACAGCCCCTTAGTGGGCCAAGGCCGTCTCTGCCTACTGGCAGATTTCGAGACAGGGGAAATTTTTTTAAGTGGTAGGGTTGTCAGCCAAACGCTCTGCAGTTCTATTAGACCAGAAACTACGGTTTAAAGAGGATTCCGAACGCCTAATATGCATCCATGGCACCACCGAGATGCGAACCGGAAACCTGTGGCACCGAGTGCTAGCCACTCGACCATTAAGTCCCTTTTATAAAAATTCGAAGGCTAATATAAAGGGTTTTAAAATAATTGGTGTGTTGTACCTTTTTATCTTAGAGCAAAACTTTTCAGCATGTTTAACATTATATTAAGTCTTCAGTATTATATTATTGAAGGAATGTGTAGATAAAGAAACTTAAAATATTGTTTATCCACAAGCAATTGCTTGATATTTTTAATTGAAATTATTTTTTTTTACTTGATGCTAATGTTTTTTTCCTTACCAAATATTAATAGAAGCAAATTCTGAATTTTTCTAATTATTGAACAATATTATCTCTTTTACCCTTATTGTATTACTTTTCAGACGTGAACGAGAAATACGGGGTAATTCAGCTAGTATACTAATATTTAAGGAATTTCAAATTACTTTGTTTGGAATTTGCATTATTTACGTGGTATTAAATAGAACCTGCTAATACTAATCTATACTATTTAGTTCGTTTTAGATCTGGCGTGGTTTCTTGAGCCTAAGAGTGTAAAGAAATAATGACCTTAGAGCTATAAACCAAATCTAAATTATTAAAAAGGTCACTTTATGAGAAAATCCAAATTCAACCCAATACAACAATTACATTATTTTGACACTCATAACTAAAACTTTTTTTTGCCCATATATACTTTGAAATTCAGGATTCTTGAAACAATTTCTGCTTCCAAAATAATTCTCCGTAATAATTAATAAATTAAATTTAATTAACTAATAAAATATAATTCAGCATAACTTACATATAATACTGCACCAGAGCAGCATATGCAAAGTAATGGAGCTGCTGTGGTTTAACATCATTAAACATGTGGCAAAAATAGGATTTTAAAACGTCTTCTTTCAGCAAGAAGTGTGGTGGAATTTTGAAATAACTATGTTTCCGATATGAGTGCTCGACATCTGAAGAATTACTATAGTGAGCCAGTGGGTGATTAGAAGTGTGCCAAAAGCAATCCTATGAACAAAGATACTGTTTTGTAATTTAGACTATGGAGTACTTTTCTAAGAACAGAATAATTCATTAACTAGAAAGTATAGTCGAAAAATACTCAGTTCTTCAAGTACCTGTATATGAAAGATATTTACAACTAACTAAGGAGACAGGCGCAAGACCGGTGCACAAACCCACCACAGATTATCTCATGTAGGAAGATGTCAGGTAGAAGATGTCACAGATCGTCTCATGTAGGATATGCCACCGATCGTCTCATGTAGGAAGATGTGATGTAGAAGATGCCATAGATCGTCTCATGTAGGAAGATGTCATGTAGAAGATGCCACAGACCGTCTCATGTAGGAAGATGTCATGCAAAAGATGCCATAGATCGTCTCATGTATGAAGATGCCACAGATCGTCTCATGTAAGAAGATGCCACAGATCGTCTCATGTATGAAGATGCCATGTAGAAGATGCCACAGATTGTCTCATGTATGAAGATGCCATGCAAAAGATGCCACAGGTCGTCTCATGTATGAAGATTCCACAGAAGTCATCGTTTCCTGTAGGAAGATGCCATGTAGAAGATGATGCCACAGATTGTCTCACTGGAAGTTGGTATTCAGATTTATCTTGCGCAGAAGACTTCAAGCGGGAGAGAAGTATACAAGACATCCTACACTGCTCACATCCCTCCACCAAAATGAAAGGTGTCAAATCAGGAAAAAGATAGACTTTGTCAATGGAGGACTGTGCTCTTTAGTGATGAGCCCAGATTTTGTTTGTAAAAGTACTCAATCAAATTGTCGGGTAGGAGCTAGGAACCTGCTATAATAGCAGTCATATTCATGAAAGAGATAGATTTGGTGGATCCAGTGTATGTGCATGGGCAAGCTTCTGTTGGTCGCCTGGAAAAGGAATTACCTTATACATTTCACAGCTTCATAATTTTCAAACAATGTCAATATGTTAATTTAATTTTTTTTCTTATTCCAAAGAAAACTATTAACTACATTTTTGGTTATTTTCTGAATTATAAGTAGCTTGACAAATAAAAATTATCAGAATTGTTTCAACAAAAATTTTTTTTTTAAATCAGCAATTCATAATATCATTGTACATTGTGAAGTAGTTGAAATGTCATGCATGCGATGTGAATGTTGTACAGAAATTGAAAGCAGAGGGTTACTTTACTGAGATAGCCACAAATTGAAATTGCAATAGTGGCCGAGTATTTACTTTGATTTCACTAGTAGAACATGGATTGATCTAGATATATCTATAAATATAAATAAGTGCTTTAAATTATTAGCTCTGACGCTCGATGCCACAGATTTCGGGTTCGAGTTCCGGCAGTATAAGTAGTTTGGAATCCCCTTTACAATGTAGGTATCGGTCTAATATGACTGTAGAGTTTTGAGTGTAGGGCTGACTACCCTACCCCATAAAAAGAAAACATTTCTTTTTCTCTGAATCTGCCAGTAGGCAGATGGCCAACATGGACCGTAGTGCTATTAATTAGTTAGTTAGCTTCAAATTTTTAAAAAGTTATTCATAGATTCACTATTTTTGTATCATGTTGTATTAAAATAAGTATATGCTTTTGCCTGGATCAGTAATAAAAATAATTATGCGCCTTTTTTCATCGAACTTTTAAATACATTCAAACTTTTTCATATAATTCAATAATAACTATATAAAAAAAAAAAAAAAAAAAAAAAAAACCCAAATTTTTTTAATATAAAAAGAGGGATTTTTCAGATAAAAAAAAAGAGTACTGTAAAAATAATAATATTCTGGGAATATTTATAACAATATAAAAAAAACACAAATCGTCTAAAAATCACCAAAATATTGCCATTTATCTGCAACTGACTTGATTTAGAATTGCGAGCATTTGTCTTGCAAGCATTGCAACTTGAACTTGGAAAAACAGGAACAATTTTATCACACTGTAAGCGATCGATCGATCATCCATCATTTCATAGGTCATAAATCCTATGATGTGGGACACAAAACTGACAACAAGCGGAACGACGAATCACGAGATGTAAGAAAACACGCCTTTTATTGGAGAGAATTGATTTCCTGAATTGGAGAAAATTTGTTCTTATGCATCACATATTCTTTCTGAGTTCAAATCTAAAAGCGATTTAATTAACACAGATTCATATTTATAAAGGTCTTATCATAAATATTTATAATTGTCTTATCATATATCAAATGACAAGACTGTAAAAATTGTTGTTTGATAGGGCCTTTAGTTTTGACATAAACATTGAAAATTATACTTTAAAATAACAAAAATCGTAATATAAAACAATGTAAAATATAAATCATTAACAGTAAAATAGTAAAACGTATTCATCGTAATGTCTTTATTGAAGAAAAAAAAATAGGGAAAAGTTTACACTTCACGATGGGAAATATTGAACAAACAAGGATACATCGGTATATTATGTTATTCATATGTAAATTTTATTCTGAATCTTTATAATTTAGGTACAACGGAGAAAGAATCTATTAAGACATTAATTTCATGTGAGGTTATAAAATGAAGTGCTTTTTGCTTGTTAGGATTCTTAATCTTGAAATAATCAAATTAAGCATTCAAAATTATACTTTCATAACATAAAACAATGTAAAGTATAAAATAAATAAATAATATAAATTATTAACAGTAAGGTAGTAAAACATATTATTCACCGTCTTTATTGAAATAAAAATATTGGGGAAAGTTTACACTTCGCGGTGTGAAGTACGTTATTGAATAAACCAGGGCACATCGATTTATTACGTTGCTCATATGTAAATTTTATCTTCAATTTCTATAATTCCAGTACAGTGGAGATTCGATCTATTAAAACATTAATTTCATGTGACATTATAAAATGAAGCTGCTTGCTGTATAAAAAGATTTGTAAAAATTGTTGTTTGATAGGGTTTTTAGTTTTGAAATGACACATAGAAAATTATAGTTTTCATAACATAAAACACTGTAAAATATTGAGCAAATAAATAATATAAAATATTGACAGTAAGGTAGTAAATCGGGGGGCTGATGGCCGAGTGACTAGCGCTCATCACTTCAGGCCGCGGGTTCGAGTCCTGGTGGTGCCATGAATACTTGTAATGGTTCGGAATCCACCTGAAACCGTAGGACCCCGATCTGAAATGACTGACAACCCCACATCGTAAAAAAGCAAACAAATCTCATGTTTCAGAATCTGCCAGAAGCCGTCGGCTCACCATGAGGCTGTTGATCTATGAAGGTAGTAAAACGTACTAATGCTATATCTTAATTGAAAAAAAATAGGGAAAAGTTTGCACTTTATATTTGTTTTCCTTTGTCATTTTAATGAAAATCTTCAAAGTTCCCTCCTTTTTTTGTAAAAATTAAAATATTAATCAGTCAGAAAGTTACTATTAACTTATCTAAACAATAAATAATCAAAATTGTAACCACTGGTATATATATTATGTATTTTAAAAATATTTGGATTAATTGGCAGACAGGGCGATACAACAAATGTAGTTATTATGTCATTTTATTTAATAATACACAAAAAAGGAAATTTTCTGATAAAGAGACTCACATATTTCGAATGTGCTGAGAATTTAGATTTATATAAATTATTACACTGACACAAACTATTATGAGTAGATGAAAAAAAAAAAGATTATTCTGAATTTAACTAGCTTAATATACTAATAATTATTTTTTAATAATGATAATAATATTATTTTTTTTGCTAATCCAGGTTTCTGCTTTTGTTCAATGTTGTCATTCTGAAGTTTATTTTTTATCTGCAGTTTCTTTTCTATAATTCCCCCAACGAATTAAAAAACAACGCAACTGACAACATCAGTATTGTACAATTTTATTCTTTTTTTAAAGTTATATTTTATTAAGTTTTATAAAAAATAATGTAATTGCAAGTCAACTCAAAAAGGCTGTTTTAATAAATGTTTTTAGACTAATTTTCAGACGATTGTGGTAACTAATATTTCTTTTACAAAATAAGATGGATCGTAATTTTTTGAGTGTTTATAATTTTAAGAATGTTGCGTTGTTGTTGTGTTGCTTTTGATCCCCGATATGGTCTAATCTAGCTATTATATCAAATCCATAAGTCCATAAACCTCTAAAAATTCCAAGGATAGAAGAGGTTCAGAAAAAACATCGTCCAATGTAAATCAAGACATTTTAAACAGGAGATACTTGTGCAGTTCTACACTTGGTGCAGAACTGTTTTGTTAGTCTTTTTAGCCCTCAAAACACAGGGCACCACCAGGGCGATCCATCGAGACCACTCATGTAAGAATGTCGTAATTTCGGACATAATAATTTGAAATATAAAATTCTTAAAATGTAAGAAAAAGATAGAAATTCAAATAGTTATTTGATATTTTTAGCTACATTTAATACTCTATAATTACATTTAATGTAACTATTGTCAAAGAATTTAAATAAATTAAAAAAATCTTTGTTTTTATAAAATGCCAAAATTATGAAAACAATAACATTTTATTTTGACAAATAGTTGCTATCCGTTTTTATTTGTTGTAAAGTAGTGATTCGTGTTGGTGTCCGCAGTTTTCTATGATAGTGGTTCCTATTAAAAATTCTCAATGACTCTCATCATAGGCATGCAAAAAAATATGAATTGTATGATGTCTATATCTTCATGGATGTTTGTAGTGATTCGGAATCCACTTCAAACCGTAGGTCCCAATCTAATATGACTGAAGAGTTCTGATCATAGGGCTGACAACCCTATCCCATAAAAAGAAAACATCTCCGGTTTCGGAATTTGCCTATAGGCAGACGGCCATGATCCAATTTGGACTGTAGTGCCAGGGAATTAGTTAGTTAGTTAAATGTCTCTATTTTATTAATCATAAGCCATATTTATATTTTACTGTAGCATATACAATACTTATATTTTATTATTTTATTATTATATTTTATTTTACCATATTTATATTTTACTGTTTTATATTTTAATACACCATAATACCAGTCCATATTTATTATACAATATATATTATGCAAATATATTGGATCATCATTGGAAAAAAAAAGTGTAAATGATCATAAGAACTTAAATTTGAATAAGAGGGATTTATAATGTTAGAAATTTTTTAGAAAAAAAGGAAAAGAATAAACAATATATATAACAAAATTTAAAAGGGTTAAATTTTGACGTGTGAAAAAAAATTAAAAAAAAAAAAAAAAAAAAAAATGAAATATTCCAAATTATTTTGTTAAAATTTTTACATGACCCCCATTTTGATCGGCAGCCCCACTTTTAAGCACGAGTGGGATCATTTTGGTGATATTTTGGTTTATTTACAATTGCTTCCTTGTCATTTATTATTATGATTATTTTCGGAGAATTTTTTTTTACTGATGTTGGTTATACTTTGGATGTTCTATTATCTTAATAGTCTTATTTTAGTTAGTTTTTAACTGATATAATAATTTAATTTATTTAATGTTGCCAGTTTAACAGTTAAATTATTGGTAAATTTGCTAAATTTGTTTTTAATATTATTTTATGTAAAATTTTATTTGTAAATTTTAAAGATAAAATCAATTTATCTTATTTTAATTTTAAATAACAAATATATTTATGGAGCTAAAAATTGTTTTCTAATTACTCTTGCCACGAAATGTATATTCCCCATACAAAATAAAAGTGTATTTACTCATTTGCATACTGACTTATATATTCCTAAATTAAAAATTAGATTAAAATTTCGAAAATGCTTAATAATTTATTATTGATTCTTAATGATTCGTTATTATTGATTAATATAAATTAAAAAAAAACCTATAAAATATATTTATTATTAACTTTTAATATATTTTAAAATATATATATTAAAAGATATTTTTGCATTATAACATTTATTGTGAAATTTAAAAAAAAGTATAATAAAAATATTTATGTAATATGACATTTATTCTGAAGTTAAAAAAAATAATTTGCCAAATATCCTTATTTACTAGTAAAAAAAATCAAGAGCTTTTCCCGGATTTAAATTTGATTACAAGAACTGTCATTTTCTGAATAAATAATTGTTTATCAAAAAAATGTTTTATTAACAGAAACCTACATGGCAATTGTACTTAATTTAAATTTTAAAAAAGTTCCGCGAGCCATGAAAAAAATTAGAAAAAAAATAAAAAACACCCCACAAGAAATTCTAAAAACTTTCAGAACAAAAACTGTAAAAGAATTTAACCTTGAAGTACTTAATTTCGTATTTATTTATACAAATTTTTAATAAAGAAGAAGATAAAAAAAATAGGATTCTAATTCTAACTCAATTTTAATAACACGCAAATTAAGGATTATCTAAAAATAACACGAAAAGTGCTCGTTTTTCGGGTAACTATATCTGGCAACAGTGAAGGTGGTCATCGCAGGTAAGCCTAACCGCATGGAACGCCACCTGAGTTGCAACTCGCACTTCCCAAGAACCGATACTTCGAGATTTCCCGCCAAAAGGCAAAGTGCTTTCCGAACGAGGGGGAACGATTCTCAGCGAGACGGGGTGAGGTTAGGGGTTGGGCGAGCACAGAGGGACCTTCGAATCGATCCTTTCTGCCGGGAAAGGCTCCGCGTGGCCGCACACTATGCCAGAGCATGCGACAGAACTGCGGGCAAACCGGCCCACCGACGGCCCCTTATGACTTCCCCTGACACTCACCACTCGATTTTTGTACAGAAACTCCCCATGTCTTCCCGAGGGTCTGGCTTCTCATCGACACCCAATTAGAGATTCTTTTTATTTTTTGCGGACGCCGTCATGGATTTTCTGAAGGTCGCCGTGAACACTAAATTCCAGTTTCAGTGGCCCAACGCGAGGAAGAAAACACCACGCGCCAAACACGACGGTGGACCACCACATGCAACGTGAGTTCTTCAATGTGTTCTGTGTGGTGTCAATACTAGAATAGAATTGTAGACAGTCTTTGATTAGAAAATTGCTTGCCTTTTTGTTTACCTTTGTTGAATGTCAGCGGCACATTGAGGATTTGTTTACATGGTGGGAGAATACAACATGTGCTCCAGAAATGTGTCATAGAATGGAATGTTTATAAAGATTTTATGCCAAACTTTAATTAACAACTCATTTTGGTGGAATACTTTGGTCTGATACATACAATATAGGGGAAGTTAACCATTTGTTTTGGGTTGGATTATGACGATTCCAATGAATATAAACTATATACAGCATTTTTAGAGGGAATTCCAATCATATTTCAACCACATTCCATTCAATCCCAAACATATTACATTCTAAATAGTCTATAAACCAAATAAATTAGAAATACAAACGTTTCTAATTGCGTGATATTAATCAACGGAGGTTTGTTTACATTGTGGTGAAACATTATGATTGTTCGATTTTTGTCTGAAATGTGTCTTAATATGGGATGATATGAGTACTATCTTAATATGGAATGATATATTGGATAAGTACTATCTTAATATGGGTGATATAAGTACTATGATTTTGTAAAGTGATATTGACGAATTTCAACTCAGATTTCATTATAGTAAAATATATCGGGATGACATATAGAATGTAGTGGAATTTGTTCTTTGTTGGAATAAATCAATTACAATCACCATAAATTATGTAAACCGCTTTTAGAATAAATTCTGTATTTTAAAAAGTATATAAACCAAATAAATTAGAAATACAAACTCTTCTAACTGCATGGTATTAATCGACGGAGGTTTGTTTACATTGTGGCGAATCATTCTGAATGTTCGACTTTTGTCTCAAACATGGAATAACTAAATATAGAATGTTTATTATGATTTTGTAAAGTGGTGATGGCAAATTTTTATCTCAGATTTCATTATAGTAAAATATAATGGAAAGACATAACCATATATAACATTATATAAACCGCTTTTAGAATATGTTTATATTACAACCTAGTAAATCCATAGACAAAATAAATAAGAAACAGATGCATCTGTAGTTGAGGGGTATTTAATATGATTATGAAGGATTTGTTTAAATTGGAAGCATTGCAAGTGTTTTACATTTATCTTAGTATGGAATTATTGCATTAGAGATGGGTGAAAATCACATCACTGTGACATTTCATGATGACTTAACTGTGAAAAATATCAGTGTAATTTTTGTCGCATCGAAGGAAATTATCTTTTATTTATCCAAAAACCGATAAAAAAAAGAAAGAAATTAAAATAAAAAAATAACTCGGTACATATCTATCAGAAAAATATAATAATAATAAAAAAATCCCAGAAAAACAGCAAGCAATATAACTGTGATTTGTTTACTGAATGGAAATAGGCCTTGTATGAATTGCTTTAAATACCACGAATCTTTATCAGAAGTGCCCTAATGACTTAATATCATAGTGATAAATATAATTGTAACAGAATACAATTATATTTATCACTATGATACAAAAATTATTGGATGTTCCATTTCTAGTATGCACGATTTTATTCTGATAGTTATAAGCAAATGCCATTTCTTTTTTGTAGAATACATTGTAATAGAAATAATTTTTTATTGGAGTTAATAATTACAGTTAATATAAATTAGCTTTCAAAATAATTTTTACTCAAACTGCATGTAAGACAGATTACCAGAAAATAAATTAAAATTATAATTACTTCTAAAATATGATCCCTGTTTACATTACGCCATATTTTAACATTACAGTATTGGGAAGATCACGTGTTCTGGAGTTTTCTTTAAACGTGTCTTAAAGGAGAACGTTTGAAAAATCAATAAAATAGGCGCTCTTTGATTGTCATTTAGATTAAGCACAAAAGATGCTATTTACGGCATTTTTAAAGATGTTACAGTTATAATAAAGATAAATACGTTATAAAATAAGTCACACTTAAAATGTACCTAAATAAATGTGAATGCACTGATAAATTTAATTTAAATAGTTTGCTGACTCTTAAAACACTGAGATTTCATTTACGTGGTGGGGAATGTATGTTGTTTTCAAAATGAAGTTTAGTATACCATATAAATTTTATTAATAGAATAGAACTCTCCGAGATATATTAGCTATAATTAACTGACATTTATGTTAAACAAAAATAATTATTTATAACCTTTATTGATAGATGACAATTCCATTAAGAATTTACTTAATACGCCATAATATATAAATAATTTTTTTTTCAAAATATAGCGAAATAAATATTTATAAGCGATAGAGTGCACTTATAATAATCTTAATTTCCATATATTAATAAATATTCGTTAAAAGAGGTTTTGTTTATCCCGTTGGAGAATATCTCTCTTATTAGTGAGATTTATCTCATCACATGTTTGAGATAATTTATTAATACTATATATGATTAGGTTTGTTTAAATTATGTTTTAATGTAGAATTACTATACTGTAAAATGTTGGTATTTTTTAAAATATCTGAATTCATTTAAGATAGATAGGTACGTTTACAGAAAGCATGTAAATAAAAGGTTTTTTTTATAAGAAAAATGAATTTTTCCCATAGAAATATAACTTTATACTTATATGTTCTTTTTGATTATATTTTAAAGGTTTTGTTAGCTTGGTAGAAAATACTGTTATATTTTGGCGCATGTTCTAGTTTTATTAAAATCGTGTTTTGGTGAGAGATGGTAATTTGAGTAAATTTTTTGAGATATATTACCAATTTTTTTAAACAGAGGAATAGAAGAAGCTATTTACAACCATTCTTTTATTATGGCAATACCAATTTAAAAGATTTAAAAAATAAAAATAATAATACACAATGTAAATTACCGTATATTTAATAATTAATAGTTTTTGATGAGATATGACGAATTGAGTAAATTTCTTGAGGTATATGATCCCTTTTTTTTTCAATTCTTACTAATAGTTCACACTCCCCCTATATATATCTTGTCCAAATTTTCAATCGCTCATAAAATACTTTTTATTCCTCCGCTCAAGTTCAAATACATTTTTTTTGAACGTGTAGTGGATGACATTTTATGTTAATATAGTTTTTTTCAAATATAAATACATTAATTAAATTTAATTAATTAATTTTAGTTTTTTTTAGATTTAAGTTGCATGAATGTAATAATAGATGGCGCCAGATGTAAGAGGAAAATTTCAACTTTATTAGTAAAGGACTTTTCTGCAATGTAGTGAAAAAAAAAGTAGGAATTGACTTTAAAATTTTTTTTTTTATGTTACTTGTTAAACAGATGAATATAAAAAGAAGTTATTTACAACCTTTCTTGTGTTATGGTAATACCAAACTAAAAGATTTATAAAACAAAAAATTTAATACACAATGCAAATTACCGTATATTTCACTGTATAAACCGATAATTTTTAGAACCTTTTTTTTAAAGCTAATGCATGGGGGTCGGCTTATATACGGGATACTCTAACCCCCCAAAAAAAGTGATAAATCATTGTTGTTGTTTGACGTTTCTTATCCCACTTGGCTAGCCAAGCCCACGAGCCCATACGTACTCATGATTGAAGGGGAAGGAAGCAGCTTCTGTTGTGATGGAGCATCCATAGGTAGAAGTCTGACTTTCGCTCCGTGACGCTCTTACAGTTATAGGAGACCGGGACCTACGGCTTAAAGTGGATTCCGAACCACTACAAACATCCATGGCACCGCCGGGATTCGAACCCGAAACCTGTGGCACCGAGCGCCAGAGCGCTAGACACTCTGGCCATTCAGGCCCCAAAAATTTGTGAAGGAAAACGGCACGCGGTGTTCCCAGATGGTCCCCCACCCAAGTACTGGGCGCGCCCAATGATGCTTGACTTCGGTGATCTAACGAAAACCGGTATATTCAGCATGGTATGGCCGTTGGTGTGATAAATCATTAAATATCACTAAATAAAAAACATTTTTATTTCCTTATTTTATATTTTTTACGTTATGGAAAAAATTATTTTAAATGAAATAAGTTAGAATGCTGAGTTATTTTCGAAATTGTTTACATTACTCAGCGGTGCATTGTCGCCAAAATGAAAGGTTGGCGGAATTTTCGACCAGGCTGAAGGAAAAGAACCAAAATATACACTAGAAATTAAAATAGAATGCCGTAAATAATGAACATTACAGAAATTTTTTTTTTTTTCATTTCGGTTTATATACGAATTTTGAATTTTTTGGTAAAACTTTTGAAAAAACAATGCATTCTCAACTTTTACACGAATTGGCTTATATTCATAACTATGTGTTAATTTATTTTCTTATCGTAATGAATGCCTAATTTATCAGTTTATTTTAATGAATGCTTCTGAGGGGAATAGAATAGGATTTCAGCAATTGTAGCTAATATGTCTTCATATATGGTGATGCATAAAAAAAGTTGTTGTTATATAATCAAGAACACCATGTATGTTCAAAAATATAAAATATATGTATATAAATATATAAATATAATAATAATATATTTAAATCTATATAAATCTATAAATATCTATATAAATCTCCAAATATCGCTAAATAAAGAACGTTTTTATTTCTGTCGGTACTTTCGCATTAACGCTACCTTGGCTACAGTTGCGCCAATTAAGAGCAATCTTGTTGTTCGCACGCGCACGCAGTTATCTTTTGAACGCCAACCGCAGCTACAGATTTGGCGGTTTTTGGTTTATTCTCCATATCCAAGACACATAATTCACGCATGTAATTGTTCCAATCTATAACAGTTTTATCTGATAAATCAAGTTGCTTTTCACAAAATTTAATCGACGTCAACTCCTCGCACCAGCAGTATATGAATCCCCACATGATAAGCACATTGACTGAAATTGCGTTTCCAAAACTTACGTTTACCAAAATAAAGTTTCATGTTATGGGAATTGGGACATTTTCGTTTTTTTGGTAAAATATTTCGCTCCTGAAAAAATAAAATTGCATCTTGTTCTGTTTCTGGCAAATCCCAAATACGCATTTTCGTAGCACTAAAAAATGGCGCCAAAAATCAGCAAATCTGTAGCTGTTAGATTGGCGCCACTTAAAAACCGCCAAATCTGTAGCCAATGTAGCGTTAATAAGTAAGTACCTTTCTGTCATTTATATTTCTGAAGTTACGGAAAAAATAATTTTAAATGAAATGGTGAGTTATTTATTTAGAAATTGCTTTACATTGTTGATTTGTTGCATTCCCGCCAAAACGAAAAATCGAATGTTGGCGAAATTTACGTTCGGCTAACCGAAAAGTATGCACTAGTAATTATAATAGAATACGTAAATAATGAACATATCAGGAATTTTGTTTTTCAGTTCGATTTATATACGGGTCTTGAATTTTGGTAAACTTTTTGAAAACTCTCGGCTTATACATGATTGGGTTGCATTCATAAATATGCGTTAATTGGTTTTCTTATCATAATGAATGCATAATTAATTAGTTTACCTTAAAGAATTCTGAGGTATTCATTAAGATAAACTAATCAATTAGGTAGGTAATTGAATCGAATTACAGCAATTTTTAGCTAATAAGTCTTGTTATATTTTGATGCATAAGAACTGTTACATAATCAACATTATATATATATTCAAAAATGTATATGGCGTATATAAATCACCAAATATCACTAAATAAAGAATGTTTTTTATTATTTTATTTATGTTTTATTTTCTTTGATTTTTATTTCTTAAACCATGGAAAGCATAATTTTAAATGAAATGAGTTAGAATGATGTGTTATTTTCGAAATTGTTTACATTGCTGATTTGTTGCATTGTCGCCAAAACGAAATTTCTGATGTTAAGAAAAAAAAAAAAAAAAAAAAAAAAAACGGACGTACTTATTTCGGAGTACCTGTGGGGTAAATATACCCCGCAAACCTCCACATAATCATTAATAAAGTTATCTGAGGTTGGCAAAGTTTTTGTATATATACATAGTGTGTAAATATTGTGAGTAAATATCATTTAAATAGCGCGTGTTCCAAAATTCACGCAAAAATTCTTGCGTGAATTTTGGGTCACACGAAATTTCATTTCGCGATTTGTATAGTTCAGAGTTTCCAAAAGTTAGAGCTTCCAGTTGTCTTATTAAACTCTTTCAGATAAGTTAACATTATTTAATTTGGGTTTGAATTAAGCATAAACTGATAAATTTCTGTTCAAAATGGTAAAAATGATTATTAGTATATAGTAAACTGCAAATACTTAATAGTAAACTGTTTAAATTTTCATTATTAACTTTACATTTAAATTAAATAAAAACAGAATTACTTATAGACTTTTGTTGGCAAATGATAATTTCAATCAATGAGGTATGTGGTAATTTATTTTAGACCAGGCACACCACTTAAACATTCAATTAGATTCAAGATATATTTTAATAAATGCGCATGCGACACAGCAATCGCCAAATGTTTTTCATCATTTTATGCTAATATCATATTTGGTGTAATACGCTTTAAAAAAAATCCTTTTTAAATATTTTAAGGATTTTAAATACTTAATTAACTAATATATATGTTTATATGTTGTTGATTAGTATACTATAATCTAATGCATGACTTGTAGCGATAAATAGTAGTTTACTTCAGTATTTTGCACTATTTTTACTTACTTTTATCTTGTTAACATCTGATCAATCAATCAACTGTTAATAGAAATACCAAAACACCGTTATGTAGAATAAAAATATTCTACCAACATAAGCTTTGGTGTATCTATTGCTTTGGTAATCCCGCAACCGAAAGCCATTATAAATAATATCACTCAATAACTAGATAAAGCACTGAATAACAACTTTTTCCGTTATCTGCCGAAGTTCCTAATATAGCGAGGTATTACTGTAAAAATAATTTTCCGTTGTAACATTAACTATATAGTGCGAGAGGTTATATTAATTACAATTGTTATGCTCTTTTGAATAATTGATATTAAAAGCTGATATTATTAGCCAATTTAGGCTATATAGGTTAATATCATTGACTGATTAATACTGGCTGTGGGTAACTGATTATTATCTACTTTAATGTTGTATAATGCTGTTATTGCATCAGTGTCCTGCAGTGAGGAACACACATCCCATGAGTAGTCTACTCATGGATGGAAGGAGGGGGTCAGCTTCTTCTGCTTCTGTTCTTCACCAGCAGGTAACAGTCTGACTTGGTTACGTGTCACCGAAGAGAGAGGGAAGTTCCCTTTTGGGAGGACTTTTAAGGGGAAACTGTCTCGCATTTGTCTCGCATCGGAGAAAACACGGAAACTCCCATAAGATAGTCCAACTCTCGAGGCAAGATTCTGAATATCACAAACGCCATCTAATCTTTTTTGAAACAGTGTCTACAGCAAAGCCTCCAGTGGATTGAATCTCAACCTAATGCGCCTGCCACTTAATTATACACTGAGCCATTATGACACTTATTTTAATTACACATTGAGCCACTGTTGTATAATTAAAATAAGAAAAAAAAATGTTTATATGAGTTGACTGATTGCTTATTTTATAACGTAAGTATAAGTGAAGTAATATACATTATAGGGAATAGGCTTTAATTTTTGATAATCTGTTGTTGTTGTTTCGTATCCTACTTGGCTGGCCAAGCCCACGAGCCCATACGTACTCATGATTGAAGAGGAAAGAAGCAGCTTCTGTTGTGATGGAGCACCCGTAGGTAGAAGTCTGACTTTGGCTCCGTGACGCTCTTACAGTCATAGGAGACCGGGACCTTCGGTTTAAAGTAGATTCCGAACCACTACAAACATCCATGGCACCGCCGGGATTCGGACCCGAAACCTGTGGCACCGAACGCCAGACACTCAGCCATTCAAGTCCCAAATTTGTGAATGCCAACGGCACGCGGTGTTCCCAGGTGGTCACCCACCCAAGTACTGACCGCGCCCAATGATGCTTGACTTCGGTGATCTAGCGAGAACCGGTATATTCAGCATGGTATGGCCGTTGGCCTTTTTTGATAATCTTTTTAACATTAAGGATTTGACAAGAGTGATAAATAATATACAAAATATAATTTAGTTAACAAGTTAGCAATAATAAATATTTCCGCATTAGGAAATGATTTTATAAACTTTCTATTAATATAAGTGTACTTCTATCAACTTACTATATCCACTCTCATTTGTTATTGATCCTCTGACAGCCACTGGAATAGATTAATTTAAATTGATATTTATAGGGCCTGAATGGCCGAGTGGCTAGCGCTCTGGTGCTCAGTACCACAGGTTTCGGATTCGAGTCCCAGCGGTGCCATGGATGTTTGTAGTGGTTCGGAATCCACTTTAAACCATAGGTCCCGGTCTAATAGGATCGTAGAGCGTTGCGGGGGCATTGCTACTCATCGTCCGTGGCTTATCTTCAAGTTACACGCGCCCCCTGGGTAATGCAAAGTGAGTAACGTCTGTGCAGCGCTTGCCTTAAGGCATCCAAGACCAAGCTGTCTAAGTGTTTGCCAGCTGCATTAGAAAGGAAAAAATTGATATTTATAAGCTTAAAAGTGATTCATTTACTATCTTCACTAGAAATGGCAACTGACAATCCTTTCAATGCAAAAGTCTCACTACATTTAATTGAAATCACATGCCCAACTACAAATCACATTAACTAATGGAAAAAACAGTCACGCAATTATGCAATTACCAATATTGTTTAGTCAATGATATTTTATTTCATTCCATCTGGTTTATTTCTAGCAGTCCCCGATTCCATCAAAATGGAAGAAATCGTTAACTGTTAATTGTTTTGCTGTTTGTAAAAGAAAATGAAATTAAATTTATGCACTCAGCAGTTCAGGTACATTAACACAGCCTTCTACCAAAATTTCCAAGGACACACATTATTTTTATATTCACCAAGAAGCAAATGTGTTTTATTCTTAAACATAACTTTATTTTTGTACTAGAATTATTTCTGTATGTCCTAGGCAAAATAATCCGTGTCACGCGAATGACGTCATAACGAACGACAAAAATAAAAAAAATGGAGTCACACATTTCCTGCATTATAGAAACACGAACACTTCAAAATGCGTGATATTTAACATGTAGGAAAGGAATAAGGAGGAATAAAAATACCCACGTTTCAAGCAAGATTTCACTACTGACATAATTAAAGTTCATATGTTAAATTAATGTTCATTTTGTGAACATGTTTTTGTGAGTGAGACAATATTAATTAGTGTTTTAAATAAAAATTTAATCTCCAAGTGTTTGCTAGTTACAAATTTTTGTCGATATAATATATCTCATACAGAACAACATCACATTCTTCTTCTTCATTGTCGCAACATCCCCATGGTGGGCCAAGGCCGTTGGCCTACAGTCAGATTTCGAGACAGGAAATGGTTTTATTTTTTACAGGATAGGGTTGTCAGCCGTCCACCCAACGCTGCACAGTCATATTAAGCAGGGACCTACGACTGAAAGCGTATTCCAAACCGCTACAAATAATCATGGCACCTCCGGGACTCGAACCCGAAACCTATGGCACCAAGCGCTAATCACTTAGCCATCAGCCCTAACTTCACGTTTACATATGATAATAATTTTGAAAATCTGAAAATTAAAGCTTTTGTTCATTGACAAATAAAGTTATTTAAGCACTTAGCAGTTCAGTTAAATTTAAGCAGTTTTCTGCCAGAATTTCCAAAGGGCACAAGGGGTGTTTTATTCTTAAACATAACTTTATTTTTGTACTAGAATTAATTCTGTATGCCATAGGTAAAATATTCAGTGTCACGCGAACGACGTCATCTGAAAAAATATAAAAAAATCGGAGTCACACATTTCCTGCATTACAGAAACACGAACACTTCAAAATGCGTGATATTAGCATGCAGGAAGTCATAAGAAAGGAATGAATAATACCCACGTTTCATGTAAAATTTCCCTACTCAGATTATTAAAGTTCACGTGTTAAATTAAGGTTCATTAAAAATATTTTGCGGAAGATCTTAAGGGCTATTCTTGGAGGTGTTAAGGAAAGTGATTGTTGGAAAAGATGCTACAACGCAGAAATATATAAATGCTATGAAGACCCATATATTATAAGATTTACCAAGATCAATAGATTAAACTGGGCTATTCATATATTTAGAATGAATGATTTAAACCTGTAAAAAGGCTCGTTTTGGCAAAATTGGAAGAATTCGTTAATTCATTAAGAATTGGAGGACCATTATCAACCAGAGGAATGCATGGAAATCTCTTCAAAGGAAAACCTTGGCCCACCCTGGGCTGTCGTGCTATTGATGATGATGATACAAATATTTTGTGAACATTTTTTTTTGTGAGTGACAGAATATTAATGATAAGTAACTGGTAGTATTGTAAATAAAAATTTAAACTCCACGGTTTTTGCTAGTTTCAAATTTTTGTCGATGTCATAGATCTCATACAGAGCAATATCACGTTCACATTTAATAATTTTAAAATTCATAAAATTAAAGCTTTCGTTCATTGACATATCCTGCAATACTATATTTGGCAGTTTAATTTCTTTTGTTAATCAGTCTTGTTGATTAACTTTACTTTGTGAATATCAGTATTCCATTCGTGTATGTCAATTGAACAATTCGAGCAATTCAAAATGCGTTAAAAAACAATCGAACAATTCGAAATGTGTGATATTAACATGTATCAAGCGAGTGATAAATAATACCCACGTTTCATATAAAATGTCACTACTCACATAATTAAAGTCACGTGTTAAATTAATGCTTATCAAAAAAAAAAATTTGTTGTGAAAGTAATTTGGGAGTGAAAGAATACTAATTGGTATTTTAAATGACAATTTAAGCTCGAAGTTTTTACTAGTTTCAAATTTTTGTGGAATTCATAGATTTCATACAGGACAAGATCGCGCTCTTCTTCTTCGTTATTGGAGCAACAGCCCCAGTGTAGGGCAAAGCTGTCCGCTTACTGGCAAATTTCGAGACGGGATCTGTTCATTTTTTACGGGGTAGGGTTGTCAGCCTTACGCCCAACACTCTACAAGTAGTATTAGTCTGATTGGGATCTACGGTTTAAAGTGAATTCCGAACTACTACAAACATACATGGCACCGCCGGGACTTGAACCCTAAACCTATGGTACGGAACATTAGACTCTAGGCCATCAGGCCCCTGTTACAGCATTAGTTTAGTAAAAAAGTAGTTCCATTTAATTTTTCTAATTTGCTGTGGAAACAGGAAGAATATTTATTAATAATGGACGGAAACACAATACATTTCTGCTAAGATTTGCATAACATGTTTCAAAAAATGAATATAATGATATGCTACAATGAGACATACGACGAGGTGTACAAAAATTCCCGGAATTGTAACTCTTTATTAACATAATATAGGTAAACATTTACTTAATAACCTTCAAAGTAGGCTCCTTCAGGACACACATCCCTACTCCAACACTCCTGCCATTGCTAGAAACAGCAATGAAAGTTCTGTTGTGGACGTACTGAAAGTGAAAAAAGTGTGTTGTGCCACGTTGGTTTTGATGTCCTCTATTTTGATCTTGGGGAAGAGCCAGAAACCCGATGTTGCTAAATCCGGTGAGTAAGGAGGCTGATGGAGGAGTGGAATACTATGGCGGCACAATAATCAATGTGTGGAAGGGATCATTGTCTTGATGCAGTGACCAGCCCCTTGCCATTTGGCGGGACGTTATATTCGAATTGTCTTCCTCAGTCTTTACAAAACTTTCACGTACAAAGGGTCTTTAACAGTTTGGTCGGCTGGTACAAATTCATGGTGCACCACACCTTATTTGCCGAAAAACGCAATGAGCATTGCTTTTTTTTTTTTTTTTTTTTTGGATTTAGCTAGACGTGATTTCTTTGGTCGAGGACGTTGTGTGCCATTCTGATAACTGCATATTTGTCTCGGGTCGTAAAAGCCCACCTAAGTCTCGTCACGAGTAACGATTGTATGAAGAAACGTTTGGGTCCTCTGCGTTTTATTTCAAAACAATCGGCTACAGTCACACTGCCTTTTATGAATTCCGGTAGTAAAAAAGTATAGTGATAGTAAAAATAATAAATTATTTATAGTATGGTAATAAAGAGTTACAACGAAATTCCGGGAACTTTTTGACTACCACTCGTATTAATATTTAGACACAGTTAATAATTTTTGGGAATCTTCTATTAAATATTTGACTTTTGTTAGTTATAGAGAAAGGACCTTTGTAGCTTTTAGTCAGGTTATTAAATAAAAATAACATAATTTATTAAAAGAAAAATTAAAAAAAAGTAATTGCTATTTTTTAAAATTTCTTCAATACGACCTGAGTAATTACTCAAGTCCTTACTAACAATTCCTTTTAATACAGGGGTTTAACTAGAAACCCCCTGAGGATCCGTGGCATTTGTATTAGGGATCTATGAACTTAAATGAAATGAAAATAAGTACAAATTTTTTGTTGTCACGGTTACCGTGGATCATGGTTTCCAAGGTGTGCCCTGAAATTGGGAAATTTGCCATAATTCGGCAAATCAAATGATTAACCAGACAAATTTTACCATAATCAAATAAAATAATGGTTGAAAATCAATAAGTGGAAAACCATTAAATATTCATTGAAGAATTTATTTCTTCATTTTTCAATGCAGACATGTTGACATAATGCCATTCAGTGGTCGGATATCAAAACAACCACCATTTAGTTTTGGCTTGTTGAATAACGATGGGCCTCATGTTCGACATGTATGGCAGGAGTTACTTATTGAGGGAAGGACATTGCCTTCTATTTTTTAGGGAAAAATGTCTCATATTTATTTCTGATATGCTAGAAAACATGGAAAAATTCCTACCTGGCAGCCTGACTGTCAAGGCAAGACATTTTCCTCACATTGCCACAATTGCAGTTGAATATAATTTTTTATCTTTATTAATCAATTTATTATGGTCTTATAATTATATGTTTTATTAATTCGATTTTCTGCAATATCATCAAATTTATTCAAACTCTAGATTAATGTAAAGAATTATTACCTGAATGGACAAAATGCAGCAGAGGCATTGCATGTCTGCCGCAGAAGTCATAGGCTACGATGAGGCCCATGTTCTGCAACAACTGCATGGGACTTGATACGATTAATCAGTCAATAAAGTCTTATTGCGCGATTTACAGGAAAATAAAACTTTTTGTTAGATTTAGTAAATTTCATTAATAAAAAAATATCTGTACTGAACTATAGGCTTGAGATTAAAAAAATAATAATAATAAAAACAGGCTTTAAATGCTATAAACTGGTTAAATTGATAAGATAATCTCTTCCTAGAATTCCTAATAATTTCTATTTTCCTCATATTATCTACTTTAAGAATGCAGTAGTGTAGTTTAGAAAATAAATTGAAATCAATTCTGTAAATTTTCTAGCTTATTTGCTTCCGTTAATTTAATTAATAACGTTGATTACTTTTTAAGGTCGGTGCCATCTGGTTGAATAAAAATATGACAATGAGAAACAAGTTTTAATTTAATTAAAAACACTTTAATTAAATTTTTTCGTAAACTTTGGTTAGGAATTTTTGGAACGAAATAATGAATTTAGAAGGAAAAAAAAAATTAATTCTTCTAAATATTACAGTTTTAAGTGATGCGGGAACATACGCGCATACATACATTCCATTTTTATATTTAAGTATTTATAATAGCTTGGAATAAGTTTTACTATTTTTTGAAAACATTTGTTTAGATTTGAATTTCAAAGGAGACATTCCAGACAGTTTTTTTTTTTTTTATGTGTTTTAGTTTTTTAATAGAGAGAGAGGTGAAGGCATAAATGGCAAAACTTTCTTATATCTTCCTTACTAAATATCTATTTTTTAAAGTTAAAATGACCCTCAATTTCAAAAAAAAATATCACATTATTTAATATTACTATAATTGCAGCTACAGTTGGGCATGTGCATCTCTGTTATAGAAAACAAAAAGGCACTGTTTAAAATTCATAATACCTCACAGTCTTTTGAAATGTAAATCTTAAGAGCTATAAAACTTTGTGAAAGTTTATAACACCAATAAAAAACTTATCCATTAAAGTCCATCCTCCTTTAAGAAAAAGACCACACAAGTTGAACACACGTTGAAAATATAATAAATAGCCCGATATATTTATTAGAGTATATTATTATACAAGGTCGAAATTTGATTTCTTATTTATATAGCCCTATAAAAATTAATAATATTTTCAATTTTTCGTGAAAACGGGCAATATTTTTACCGTGGAAGGTTTTTAATTTCTCAAATGGGGAAAAGTATTTGATAACAATTGATTTTTTTAAAAATGTTCATAGAAACACTTGCTTTCAAAATCATCAAAGTAATTTTAAAAACTATTTTCCTTAGTATCTATGGATCGAATCGGAATCCCCTTTAAACAGAAGCTCATGGTTTAAAATGACAGCAAAGCGTTGGCGTAGGGCTGAAAACCCTACCTGTAAAAAAAAAAACATCTCCTGTTTCGAAATCTGCCAGTAGGCAGACGGCCTCGGCCCACCATGGAAATGTTGCGACAATGAAGAAGAAGAAGTATTTATGGACTGCCACAATTAAGTTTTACATTCCATAATCCTATCTTTTTATCACATTTTCAATTTCTTTGGAAGTTATTTAATTCCATTCCAGGACACACTATGAAAACACTTTCTATTTTATAATAAGATCGTCCCATTCATGCTTAGAAACTACATTCCAGGCCTATATATTTTTAATAGCAGTGTATGCCATGTACTAATGTTGCAAAATAACAAAGGTTGATATAAATCATTTTTAATAATATTTGGAGAAAAGAGAGGAAACCAGAAAGAAAGAAAAACCAGAAGAAACCCAGAAAACAGTGAAAGAAAAAACACCAGAAGGTAGAAAAAAGGAGAAAACCCAGAGTGGAAAGAGAAGAAATCTAGGGAAAACTCAAAAAAATAATTAAAAAAGAAGAAGAAAAAAAAAAAAAAAAAAAAAAAGGAGGAAACCCCAAAAATAGTAAAACATATTAAACAAAAAAGTGAAAGAAAGGAAACCGAAAATAAGTAAAAGGGAAGGAACATTAAAAATAGTAAAAGGGAGGAAACTCTAAAAATAACGAGAAACAAAAGTAGTAAAATAAAGGAATCCCAAAAGGAGTAAAAAGGAGAAAACCCAAAAAATAGTAAAAAGGAGAAAACCCGAAAAATACTAAAAGGGAGAAAACCCAAAAAATAGTAAAAGGAGAAAACCCGAAAAATACTAAAAGGGAGAAAACCCAAAAAATAGTAAAAAGGAGAAAACCCGAAAAAAAGCAAAAGAGAGGAAACCCGAATAATAATAAAAAGAAGGAAACATAAAAAATAGTAAAAATGAGGAAAACCGAAATAGTAAAAGGGATAAACATAAAAAGTAATAAGTAAATGAAGAAACCCCCAAAAATAGTAAATAAAGGAAGAAACATGAAAAATAGTAAAAGGGAGGAAATCCGAAAAACAGTAAAAAGGAATTATTAAAAATTCGTAAAAAGAAAAATACATAAAAATTGTAAGCCAGAAAAAAAAAAAAAATAGAAAGGAGGAAACAAGAAAAATAGTAAAAGGGAGGAAACAAAAATGATAAAAGGAAAGAAATAAAAAAAAAAAAATAGTAAAAATGAAGAAACAGAAAATAGTAAAAGGGTGGAAACAAAAATAGTAGTAAAAGGGAGGAAACATGAAAAAATAGTAAGAGGGAGGAAACATAAAAAAATAGTAAGAGGGAGGAAACATGAAAAAATAGTAAGAGGGAGGAAACAAAAAATAAATAAATAAAAGAGAGGAAACAAACAAACAAAAAAGGAATAAAAAGGAGGAAACATAAAAAATAGTAAAAGGGAGGAGGTAAAAAAATGGAAGAAACCCAGAAAAAGAGTAAAAAGGACGGAAATAAAACAGTAAAAGAACGAAAATATAGAATTCCGAAGTCTAAAAAAATCTAGATTTTTTTTAATGGATCAATTAAAAAATAAATATTAATCCAATTAAGATTAAAAAACTACAGTATGTATACGGATTTAAAAAAAAAAAAATCCTCTCAAAAAACGTTTCATCGAAGCAACTTAAGAGAAAATTGCCAAACAAAAAGAACCTAATCTAAAAAGTTTAAAATGACGGTATAAAAGATTTTATGGCTACCAATGTCGTAAAAATACTCAAGGTTTTATTTGAAAAATTTCAAACGAACATTACACCACTTATTAAAGACCATCTTTAAAGTCTTAGTCAGACTTCAAATAAATCCCACAACCCCGAGTCGATCTCAGAGGAGTCATAAACGGAGTCTTAAAAAATCAACCAAATTGTGTATCGAAAAGAGCGATTTAGCAAAGAGCTCTCTTCAATGATAAAATTATTTCCGCCCGATCATGCTTGGATTTAAGAGCTAGTCATTAAAATTATTAATAACTCTTAATTGTTTTCGAATAAGATAGTATGTTAATCTATTAGCAAACAAGTTTCTGACTACGTTCATAATTGGGTTTAGTTTAAACAGAGAGTGTTTTTAAAGCTGCAAAGTTTTGGGATGAATTTATTTTGTCGAGAAGAGACTTACAAAGGTGACATTTTTGTAGAAGAATTTGAAGCTTTACTAATCAGTAATCATGAGAACGTTTTGTGATTTCAATTAAATTCAAAGGGATTAGATAATAATGAATATAATTTTTAATTCAACTTTGCTAATACAACATATAGTATTAACAAGTGATGAATGCATGATATAGCATTTTTCCCACTTTAATAGATATGGCATTTATGTTTCCAGGGGAAAGGAATGTCTATTCTTTAACAAATGCATAACAACAATCTATCACTCAAATCTGACAGCAGATAAGCAGTGTCGTGGATATTTATACTACATGCAATTAGTGTCTTGTTCTAATGAGAACAAGCTGTCTCTCAAATCTGATTGCAGATAATCAGTGTCATGGATAATAAGTGGATAATCAGTGTCATGGAAACCTCATCAAATTAGCAACAACTTGTTCGATCTTCACAGTTCAAAACAATTACAGATGGAATATGGGCTACGCCATGAGTTGTTGCATCGTGATTGATCATGGCTGAGGAAGTGTGGACTCCAATGAGAGGTGAGAGGAGCACCTTGACGGATTTTCTAAAGGGGAGGTTTTTGTAGAAAGAGAAAAAGAGTTTTGCGATGAGTCAACAAGAAGTGTTATTTATCACTATTTCTGAAAGTGACTAAACGTGTTGGAAATTCTGCCTGTTAACAAAGTGAGTCCCCTATTGTTTCGTGTATCACGTCGTGTGATAATTAAGATCGTCGTATACTCGAAAATTCTGAAAATCTCAAACCTTGGAGAGAACTGCACTTGTAAATTAAATAATTGTTAATTTTCATTTTTTTTTGTAAATAGAGTTCTATATATATATATATATATATATATACATGTAATTCTTGTAAATAAAAAAGTGTTCCCATGAACCTGAAAGTGGCCCTCTTCTTGAAACCGTAATAGATCTAGTACAGGTCGAGACGTTACAATGCCATTCTGTTTATTTATAATATGAAAAATAGAATAATCAGAAGAAGCCATGAGATTTTTCTACATGATATATTTTTTTACGTTTAGTCTTGAAGCATGTATTTTGTGCTCTATAAAGTATACAATGATGTTAATAGTGTTTACAAAAACAACATATGTCTTTCTGGAGGTAATGTTTTCAACAATACTGATCTACATTTGTGTTACACATGGATAAAATTAGGAAAATATTTTGGCAACAAGCACGATATTGGAAAAATGTTTTGCCAATGTACCCGTGAAATTCGTGAAAACTGTTTTTCTGTCTATAAATTGTTTCTCTAAAATATTTGAGACTCAATATTTTTAGAATATTTTAACTGTCAAAACAAATGTGCCCAATAAATGCCAATTACTTAATGTGCACTGAAAAATACACGAAAAGAGGAAAACATACCGAATAGAAATGCGATTTGTGTGTTAAAAATTACAAATCCTAATAGAATTAGATGACGAAAAAATTTAGCTTAAAAACTTAACAATCAATGACACTAATAAATTAAATGACAGCAAAAAAATAATCAATAACATATAACAAACTTCAACAAAGTTTTAATGTGTTCGTTACATCTACAACATATCGGCGAGATTTCTGAAGCAGTATACAACATAATTTAAGTTGCGCAAACGAATCTCGCTGTATTTCAAATATTTTGGGTTTAGAATGGATAGATGATTAACTTACTGGGCATCTAAATTAACTCCTCTTAATTAAGATCTCAACAAGCAAACGGAGCATAAAATTCCCGTGTTATGGGCATATTAAATATGTTCGAAAATCTTTCCATTGCGTTTAAGGGGTAGAGGGCAAATATATAAACCAAATACCTATAGGAATGTATTTTTTACGAATAAACAGAGCCAACGGCCGTACCATGCTGAATATACCGGTTCTCGTTAGATCACCGAAGTCAAGCATCATTGGGCGCGGTCAGTACTTGGGTGGATGACCACCTGGGAACACTGCGTGCCGTTGGCAAATTTGGGACCTGAATGGCCGAGTGTCTAGCGCTCTGGCGCCACAGGTTTCGGGTTCGAATCCCGGCGGTGCCATGGATGTTTGTAGTGGTTCGGAATCCACTTTAAGCCGTAGGTCCCGGTCTTCTATGACTGTAAGAGCGTCACGGAGCAAAAGTCAGGCTTCTACCTACGGGTGCTCCATCACAACAGAAGCTGCTTCCTTCCCCTTCAATCATGAGTCCATATGGGCTCGTGGGCTTGGCCAGCCAAGTGGGATAAGAAACAACAAACACGAATAAACAGATGCACATATGAAAGGAAATAAATGAATTCATATAATTTTTTATTATATAAATTATGTAACCAAATAAGTAAGATTGATATAAACCCTGTCGATAATATTTGGTAAAAAAAGTAGAAAATCCAGAAATAGCGAGGGCAAACCCAGAAAATAGTGAAAGTTGGAAAGTATAGAAAATAAGTAAAAGAAAAGCCAGAAAATAGTATGAGAGTGAAAACTTATAAAATAATAAAAGGAAGAAAATCTTAAAAATTGTAAAATGGAGGAAACCCTAAATATAGTAATAAGGACCCCCCCACCCCGAAATTATAAAATGGTTGAAACCCTAATTTTAATAATTGATGTCATTACAAACACTCTAAATAATGCTGTTGGATGATGTCATTACAAAAATTTCAATACTGACAGTGCTGAATCACGGACGCCATTACAAAACTTAAAAACAGTGGTAAATGATTCACTAAAGTAAAGTACGAAAATTTCGCTCCCTTACAACAGATTCCATTCATCTTTCAACATTTTTAGAAATAATAATGAATAATTCCATTATTATGTTCTTTGAAAAGAAAAAAATTAAAAAAAAAAAAAAAAAAAAAACGCTTGCCACAGATATTGCGGAATCCGAAAAAAAGCGGGTCAATATAAAAAAAATAAATAAAAACTCCTCATCAGGCAACATTAGTTAATTTTCTGATAAAATATTTACCCTTTGTTAAATTTTGGTTACATTACATACTAGGCCAGTATGTACTTCACTTGGGCTCGAAAAGGAGAAAAATAGGGTGTAAAATACAAAATGCCGTCACTGTAAGAGTTCATCTGGAATTTTAGAAAACACATTGAGAAAGCAGTGAAGCAGGCCATCCATAGTGCTTCTCTAAGTAATGATGAATATCATTATCTGCAGTTTTTTTTTTTTGTTGTTGTTTCTTATCCCACTTGGCTGGCCAAGCCCACGAGCCCATATGGACTCATGATTGAAGGGGAAGGAAGCAGCTTCTGTTGTGATGGAGCACCCCGTAGGTAGAAGCCTGACTTTTTGCTCCGTGACGCTCTTACAGTCATAGAAGACCGGGACCTACGGCTTAAAGTGGATTCCGAACCACTACAAACATCCATGGCACCGCCGGGATTCGAACCCGAAACCTGTGACACCGAGCGCCAGAGCGCTAGACACTCGGCCATTCAGGTCCCAAATTTGCCAACGGTACGCAGTGTTCCCAGGTGGTCACCCACCCAAGTACTGACCGCGCCCAATGATGCTATTATCTGCAGTTCCAATGGCAAATAAATCAAAGGGTCAGGTATTCGAAAAAAAGAATTCTAATCTTTCTAATAAAAAAAAAGTTTAAATGAGGGAATATTGCATGCTAATATAATTAAAGATCAAATTTCTCTTTTTAACGTGTCTAACAATTATTACCTGAGTTCATGACTAACATCAGACTCAACTTAGGAAGCAGATATTGGAACATCATCCATTTTATAGATCCAGAATGATGTGTAATCATATTGAATACTGATATGCCATTTCAAAAGAATTGATTTTCAAAGTGACGAAACCAACCCAATCAAGGGGAAGGGATAGTAACTTCTGTTGCATTTAGGAGGCGTTTAATAAAGAAAAGTAGACAGTGAAAGAAGAAAGAGAAAATAAGAAGTTTTAGAAAATTATTCGTACATGTTTCACCTGTTGAATAACATTATTTTCTAGGTAAGCACACAGATTGCAAATTATATCTTATCACTGGTTTAATCCTCCACATCCCTTAATTAATACTCACTGGTAGGTATCTTATCGTGTATTGTTGATCCAACTTACGAGTACATCAGCTGGATTACACGGTTTAATGACTTGATAAGACTATGATACTATATGATACTATAAATAGGTACAAAGATCTCTGACATCCAAGTGATATCCAAAGTATAGAGCACACTCACATTTTATTTACGCATTATAGTATTGAGACCCACAACATTCATTCATTAAATAAAATTTCATCAATTAAAGAATATCAGCATCAGGCATACGTAATCTCGATTAATAAACACAACCGAACTCTTAACTGATTGCAATTCTCCTGTTTTAATAAACAATTTGAAACTTCAAGGTGTCTTATTTACTATATTTTACGATGTAAGTTGATATATAGATGCATTAAAAAATGCAAAGTGTTTTTCCTATCTTTCTGTTTGTTCGCTAAAGCAAAGAGATTTACAAAATGCACCGAATTAGTTTATTTCTAAAAAATGGATAATGGAGATATGTCAAACAAGTTTGGGAACCACTACTTTAGACAATTTGGTAACTTCTCTACTGGAGTAAAGCCACACTTGCCTAAACCCTGTTTTGGTCATCTTTGACTATAAATAAAACATTTTCGAGATGCAAATTGTAGACTGGAGCCTGATCGGCGAGTGACTAGAGTTCTGCTGCTAGACACCACATATTTTGAGTTTGAGTCTCGGTGGTGCCATGGATGCTTGTAATGGTTCGGAATCCCGTAAAAAAGTAAAAAGTAAAAAAGAAAATCCCCGTAAAAAGGACAATATCTCCTGTTTCGGAGTCTGCCAGAAGGCAGATAGCCATGATCCAACATGGACTGTAGTCCCAGGGAGTTAGTTAGGTATGTACCTGAATTAATACTGATTGAATATTTCACACTGAAGAACAATTTTTGCAAAGTAACCCTACCCTGTAAAAAGTACACAACATCTCATGTTTCAGAATCTGGCAGAAGGCCTTGGCCCACCACGAGGCTTTTGCGCCATGGATTGGTTTGGTTTGTCGCTCTACGGTCATCTTGTGTCCACTTTAGGCTAAGCAGACCGGATGCACAAAATGACTGTAGAGCGATAAATCAAACCAAATTTAGACAGATGTTTTCATTTTACGGGGTAAAGTTATCATCTCAGAGTTCTACAGTCAAATGAGACTAGGGCCTACCGTTTAAAGTGGATTCCGAACCACTACAAACATTCATGACAAAGCCTGGACTCGAACCCGAAACCTGTGAACCTAGCACTAGTCACTCGGCCATTAGGCCCCACATTAAAGAATCTGACTTTCGAAAATAGAACTACGCCTGCAATATTGCAAATTAAGAACATTTGTTTTTGTAAAAAGTATCATAAATATTGACGGATAATACGACAAGCAATTAAATTATCGATTCTTCACATCAATAAATAATAAATATAAATCGCAAAATTTATATTCATTCTTTAATGATTTCTGTCAACAAATTTATCTGCTAATCTTATTTGTATATTCAGTGGGTGATTCTCGTTATACGTGCCGAAACTGGTGAATATGTCTTTCTTAATTATAAAGTATCGAAAAATAGGATGAAACATTCCGTGCACAATTTCTATGGACTCCGAAATAATGTTGCAGCGTTAATTGCTTTCTGACGTGATGAAACAGCTCAATGCAGCTCGCTAATATTGAATAATGAGAAGAAGCCAGAGGCATAAATTATTTTAGATGACTCGACAACAACCCAGCTAGGATTTACATGTAAATCGCCAAGCTTCGAATTTAAGAGTTAGAAACTTAAATTAATTTTAGAATAACTTTTAGTCACATATATATTATTAGCATAAAGATAAAAGTTTAAAAGTTTCACATGTACTTTCTCTAAAAATTTAAAGTTTGTGTTGTGATTTAAAATAATTATGAATTAAAATAATTTTTCTTATAAGATAAGGGAATGTTGTTGATTTTATTTGTATTCTGATTAGTTTTTTTAGCAACTCAAAAAATTGCAGCAATTAAATAAAAAAAAAGGAATGAAATATTCCTATATAAAATACCTTAGAATTTACTGTTGTTGTGAATAGTTCTCAGTGTCCGACAGCGGGAGATGGACACCCATGAGTAATCTACTCAGGAATGGACAGAATGGGGGCAGCTTCTGTTGTGATAGAGGCTTCAGGTTCAAATCCTGGAGATTGCATGGATGCTTGTGAGTGGTTCGGAATCCACATTAAACTGTAGGTCCCTGTCTATTCACCCCAAAGGGTGCATAAAACGACACTAGAGAGACAAACCAATCGTGATATAGCACATGTAGGTAGAAGTCTGACTTGACTCCGAGTCGCTGAAGAAGGAGGGCAGTGCCTTCTGGGAGGAATTTTAGACAGGAACTATCTCTCATTTGCGTGTCGAATGGGTTTGGTTTGTCACGGTCCTTCTGTGCCCACTTTAGACTAATTAGACAAGGACCTACTGTTTAACGGGGATTTACAAACTTAACAACAGCCATGCCACCACCAAGATTCTTACTGAAGCCTATGGTACCAAAGGGCAGAGCGCTATCCAATTGGCCATCAGGACACCCGTGCCGTATGGCAGAATACCCAGAAAACTTCCATCAGGTAGTCTGACTAACGAGGCAAGATGCTAAACATCAAAAATGCCATCGACGCTCCTCGTTTTTTAAAACAGTGTCTATTACAAAGCCACCAGCGGATTGAACCTCAGCCCTAATGCTCATTAGGGCTGACGTTATCACTGAGTCACGAGTACGGCATATTTTGCAATTTCAAACAATATAGCATAAAAGACAATTTTCCGTTTTATAACAAAGTCATTTAATTTAAGTTTTAAAATTAAATTATATGCCAAACTCTTTTTCACTTTATACTCAATAAATTTAAAAAAAAAAAATTCAACTAGCATTTATAAAATGTAAAACAAGTACATGATAAAAGTTAGTTATGCCTTTCTTTAGTTATGTCTTTTTAGTTCGTGAAATTCGTTAAAGATAATATTCTTAATGCTAATTCTAATGTTCATTATAATGATAATATTCTTTTATCATATTTTATTAGCATTATTTTAAAAAAAAGCCTGTAAACATTCCTTGGATATAAATTATTTTGTACAAAATTCATCAATAGTGTAAACATCTTGATTGATCAGAAAAAATAAAATAAAAGTAGTTAGATTTTGCAGTTTAATTAATAAAATTGTACGACAGTATGTTTTTATTTACAAATAAGTTCTATAAATTATTAATTTTTGACTCGGCGATTCTCAAATTGTGGGCGCGATGTCCAAAGAATATTGTTAAAAGCGGAAAGTACATTATTATTGATTAACTGAGAACTTTAACTAATTAACTGAAACATTGTTGCTATTTTCGAATACCAGGCAGTTTGACCACAGGGTATTCAATACTAGAACGAAAGAGATATCGCAGATTAGTCGTTATCCGTGGAAGACCTCCTACTCTGTATATCCCTGTTTCACCACAATTTTGAACGAACACCCCAAAAGGCATTAAAGGGCTTTACACACTCCCTCGAACCAACAGAAGGACATTACGGTCGACACATTTATCTTGCCCACTTCCGGCCTAGATATGAAAGTTTATAGCTTGTCGAGTTTTAAACCAAACAGTCTTAATATACAAATCTTAGAAATACCCTTTTTAGTTATATATATACAATTTAAAACAACAACAACAGCCATAGAAATAGAAGCAAGTGAAAATTTGTAGACTTTGTAGCTTATTAATTTAGAACTTAACTTAGGTTAACTTTAGGTTTAACTTATTAGGCAGAGACCTAAACAGATAATAATGTGATATGCTATAGATGGGTGAGGTAGAATTCCCATCTTAATTCGTTTAGCCCCTATTGAGTCATGATGTGAGGCCTGGCGTTATTTCGTTAAAGAACCACACCCATTTATTGAGTAATGCAGATCGTTTAGCTAGTCAAGCCCACTTTAAATTCTCTAATTGTTGACAGCAGATGTCTGAAGAGATAGATTGATTATTGTCAAGCAGTTCAAAATAAACCACCCTTTTCCATATCCCACCAACCTTCTTTGGATACAATAAATGGGTGTGCAATAATATTTTTAGGGGTTGGGGCTTAACCATCATCTTTTTTTATGTGTAACATTTTCATAAAGTGCCCGCTTTTAATTTTCAGCGCCTGCAAGCTTTAAAAAAAGAGATACATTTTATTTCTTGTGACATTTACTAGCTGTTGACGGTTTTGAGCTGTAAGTTATTGTAGAACCTAAAACACCAGCTCCAAAAACTTTTCCCATCCTTTTCAGGTTTAGTTTTGATTTGATTTGGTTTGTCACTCTACAGTCATTTTTTGCACACTTTAGGCTAATTAGACCCGGACTTATAGTTTAATGTGAATTCTGAACTACTTACAACCATCCATGCGACCACCAGGATTCAAATATAAAGTGGCCATTAGGCCACTTATCATTTTTAGGGGTTGTTTATACGCAGTAGAGTTTACCAGTTAATTCCCTAATTTGTTATGCCGGGTTCTGACTCTACCACTTTCTAATCATCACAAATAACAATTTCAATTTCAAATCATTATTATCAGCCTCCATTGACCAAGTACTTCCTCTGTTCATCTTCGAGATTAAAATTCCCTTCCCATAACTTTTTAAACCAACATTAAACTTGAGTTTTACTCATAGAATCTAGATACACCGAAAATATTTTCCGAGTTGCTTTTGCAGCATTTATATGGAGCCTAAACCCGAAAAGCACGATATGGCGAATATGAAACTTATCACATTCCATAAATTCTTTGGAAGATAAAAATTAAAATTGTGAGTTTAATGGAGTATAGAATAAAGGGTATGGTATTCAGTTTAAAGTAATTTAAGAAAAGAGGCATCAAAATCAAATTCAGGTATTTATATCGGTAGAACTTGAATTTAAGTAAATAAAAATCCTGCATTATTTTCAGTTCAATCCATTATATTTTTGCCCGAAAATAAAAAGACCTCTTCTTCTTCTTTGGAGCAACAGGCGCATAGTGGAACAAGGCCATCTGCCTACTGGCAGATTTAGAGACAGGAGAAGTTTTCTTTTTATGGAGTAAGATTGTCAGCCCTATGCTCTAAGTCATATTAGACCGGGACCTACGGTTTAAACTTGATTCCGTACACGAAACTTGTGGCACAGAGACAGAGCGCTAGTCACTCGGCTATTAGGCCTCCAAGAGGAACTGCTACTACACTCCACCTTCAGTTATCATTGGCATTTTTTGAATTATATTTGATGCCCCATATTTCAAAATGTCACCCTCTCGAAAATAGAAAAGATTCAAGAAATCATATTAATGAGAAAAATTAATCAAATAAAAGAAAAAGATGCAGACGTTGTGATAGCTAACCAATAAATGCATGTAGAAAACGTAACGTGTTTCTACATAACAAATATTTGAAAACATTTCATGTATTGGAAAAATAATCGTTTTCAGCTAACGTTAAATTTTCTCAACATTCTTGTACGTCACCAAAAAATAAATATTTTTTCTATTTTCCTTTTTGGTACCATAATTAGAAGATTACATGAGAAGCTATAGCGCATGAAAATGTGTAGAATTTTCAAAAATATTTAATTAAAACATTTAGCAAGAATTCAAGCAGATAAATGAATCTTGATCTAGGAAAGTAAACCACAAAACATGCATGTTTCTATTGATAATACAGTATATATTGCTAATACAGCGATACATACTCAATTGATTCCAATTTCACTAAAAGAACCCTTTATATATTTCACTAATAGAAACTTTCGAAAAAAATTGCGTATTATTCGTGCCAAACCGCTCGTTATTCTGTGTTTTTTCATGATGATCAACAACCAATATCGCCAAATACTTAGCCAAATTGGCTAACAATTTGGCATCACTTCTTACATTGCATATTTGCAATTACGCAATGAGTGCAAAAATGAAATTTTACTTCAAGTGGAAAATAGTTTGGTCTTGAAATTAAAAAGTAATGTTATATAAATTGCAAGGTCGAAAAAAATGAGCCATTATTTTTAATTTGTCACATTAAATGATTAATGTTAGAGAAAAAGTGAAAAAAAAACCCGTATAACGTAACTTTTTTAATTGTCATAACGCACATTACGGCCGCTATTAGTTTCACGAAATGACCACCAGTAAAACTTTTTCGAGTTAAAAGGTTAAAGAGAAAATAATTCGACAGAACGAAAAAAAATTGCATAAAAACATAAAAAAGGACTGAAAATGTGAACTTCAAAAACGTACATGGCTAAGACTAAAAAACATGAAGCATAAAATATTTTATAATTTATGAGCAAAAATTTTCATATTTCCCTCAGATTATTGATAAAAGGGTCTAAAATGTATTATTGATTAACTAATTGAATTTCTGAACCAGAAGAATTCAGTTTAAAATTTGGTAAGTCAGATACCCGAGTCCTAGCCGGGAAGAAAGGCTAAGTCTGAAACTATGGAAAAGAGCCGAAATAGAAAGTCTCCGCTTAGAACGGACACAATTTTCTGTAGCCAACGGCCCTACCATGCTGAATATACCGGTTTTCGTTAGATCACCGAAGTCAAGCATCATTGGGCGCGGCCAGTACTTGGGTGGGTGACCACCTGGGGACAACGCGTGCCGTTGGCATTCACAAATTTGGGACCTGAATGGCCGAGTGTCTAGCGCTCGGTGCCACAGGTTTCGGGTTCGAATCCCGGCGGTGTCATGGATGTTTGTAGTGGTTCGGAATCCACTTTAAGCCGTAGGTCCCGGTCTCCTATGACTGTAAGAGCATCACGGAGCCAAGGTCAGATTTCTACCTACGGGTCACAACAGAAGCTGCTTCCTTCCCCTTCAATCATGAGTACGTATGGGCTCGTGGGCTTGGCCAGCCTAGTGGGATAAGAAACAACAACACAATTTTCTGTGGAGTTCTAAAGTTACCAATCCCTTATAGATGTGGGGGAGGTACAATAATTGGTACAATAAGTTGGTACAATAATTTGGTACAATATGTAGGAAACATCTTTTGATTTACTAAAGTGGTTTTCATATGTCTACATAACTCTTTTAAAAACAAATTCAGAGTGAAGTATTTGAATGATCAAATTTTTTCATTTGAGTATTTTAAGTACTTAAGTATACATGCTCAGAATTTTATTTTTATGCTAATTCCACCATTTGACATACAAGCATTATAATTTTCTCTTTTAAGAAAACCTTAAAATTCTGAAATCCGCACCGAAACCACGCCCAAAGTTTTGAAGTGATAATAGTGATTGACAGCGAAAAAAAAGGAGAAAAAAAATCAATAAAATAAAACAACTAACTTAAACATAGTACAACATTTTAAAAGTAATGCAATGATCGCTTCAAAATCAAAAGTAATAGATATAATATGCATCTTTTTTGTACCTAGTACATAGGTTGATGTATAGGTTTTTAATAATTATGTAAAAACTATCACAGATATTTCTGATCTATGTCTCTCATATCAGTTAGAATGTCTTATTATGATAAGCTCTTTATATTTTAAAAATTTTGCAGACTAAAATTTTAGTTATTTTACCTTTTACCATACTTAAACACTTTAAATATTATCACTGAATAAAAAAAGACTAAAAAGAAAAAAAAGAACCGCCATATACCGCTTTCTGATTTTAGAGACTCCTCACTATATCCGATTGAGATATCGATTTATATTTCTCTTGCAAGAAACAAGAAAGAAAAGAAAAACACAGTACAGAAAAATTTTTAATGCATTATATAGGACTCTGTCTTGATTCATTATCAGAATGCCAGAAAGTTTAAAACTGTCACAAAAGTGAAGAATCAGAGAAGGAAACAGACAGAATCTTTGAGAAGGAAGCCGATTCAGAAGAATCAGAGTTTGGTTACTGGTTGTTGATGATTCATTTTGTTTTGGATGAAATTAAAAAGTAATTTAAAAATTGAATTTTTGAATTGAAGTTTTATTGTCAAGATTTATATTTTTGAATTGGGTTTTCAGTTAAAATAAGCGATTGTTATTAGTAATAAAATTTTCATAATTCATGCAAAGTATAAAAGAAGAAAAAATATTGTTTATACTCTAAAATAATTTGTTTTCTTTACTAAACTTCAAGTAAATATGTGTTTAGTGTTGGCTTTTATTTATATGTGATTAAAATATATATTTCAAAAAGAAATAGTGAAAATAGTAAAATAAATTTTTGTATCCAGTTGATACAGAACGGGATATTTAAAAGATGTTTTCAATGTCATTAATGTATATATATTATCTTAATAGATAATAATTTTATATGCATTATCTCTAAAATTGTATTGTTTCCTTATTTAGCCGAATAATTATGCTGCCAATTTCATTTATAAAATATTTTAATAAAAATACAAATTTGAGTAAAATAAACTTTATACAACTATAATGAGATCTTGGAAATTCCTCGAAGAGCTTAAGTAGAGTTAAATTAACAACGAACTATTGTTCTGAGAGTTTTGTGACTATCTTTTGATATGAAAGAGAAACAATGTTTCTTTGTCCCTATGGATAACTACATTGTTCAGCCGATTATCATGGAATTTTAAGTACGTATTATATACGCTTCAAGCATTGTTTAGACACCGGAATTACGAAAACATTCTAATTAGTTTTTTTTTTAATTAAATAAAATAGTAAACCTCAATAATACCCCGAATCAGGCATGATGATTTTGCGTTAGCAAACCTATGAGTGACTAAGACTAAAATATTTTCTTGCAATTAGTCAATGGTTATTACTTACGTCAAAAACGTTGTTTTGACACCAGAATAACAAAAAAAGTATTTCCCCATAAGAATATTTATCCTCTATGGACTGTTACACTGTTCAACCGATTATCGTGGAATTTCAATTCTGCATTATTTACCTTAAAAGCATTGTTTAGATACAGGAATTACAAAAACATTTTAATTAGTTCTTTTTTTATTAAATAAAACAGTGAACCTCAACATGTGGGACGATTTTACGATAGCTGACTTGTGATTGACCAAAAGCAAAGTACTTTCCTGTGATTAGTCAATGACTATTATTTACGTCAAAAGATGTCTTTCGGGGCCGAAATTACAAAAGACGTTTTTTTTTAATTAAAACTATCCCATAATATGTCATAATATAGATTATCTATATAATAATAGTTATAAATTATACATACCTACAGTAATATTATCTATGCCTTTGAAAAAGAAAATATATTTTTAATTTTGAGAGTTGCATGTGGCAACAGTTTTCCGTTTAAATTTTAATTTACAGCTAAAAACGAATTATTGCGAGCATTTTACCGTAAAAATGCCACAGAAAAAAGAACATAAGAAGAAAAACCACAAAATCGAAACAAATGGAAGCCAATAGAGAGTTTGAAACACCCGTTCAACATAGCATTCGTATTGAAGCAAACCTTTTTAAAAGTCATGAGTTTTATGAGTTACAACTGAAGAGTGACACACGCGACAAGAAAACGTTCGAATCAGAACTGTTACCTCACGAGCAGCGGAAATACCTGAAGGGCGTTACACGCGACTAAAAAACCTTCGCTTACGTTGAATTAGAACAAGAAATATCTTGAGAACCGATTTAAGGTTGGAAGCATTCAATTACAATAAAAATTATTATTATATGCATCACAATGATGGTACTAGGAAAATGGAGTATCCTCGGTAGTATAGAGGTAAGTATCCCCGCCTGTCACGCGGGAGACCGGGGTTCGATTCCCCGCCGGGGAGGACAATATTTAGGCCCTGAATGGCCGAGTGGCTAGCGCTCTGGCGCTCGGTACCACAGGTTTCGGGTTCGAGTCCCGGCGGTGCCATGGATGTTTGTAGTGGTTCGGAATCCACTTTAAACCGTAGGTCCCTGTCTAATAGGATCGTAGAGCGTTGCGGGGGCATTGTTACTCCACGTCCGTGGCTTATCTTCAAGTTACACGCGCCCCCTGGGTTATGCAAAGTGAGTACGTCTGTGCAGCGCTTGCCTTAAGGCATCCAAGATCAAGCTGTCTAAGCGTTTGCCAGCTGCATTAGAAAGAAAAAAAAAAAAAAAAAGGAAAATGGATAAAATCTTTCGGCATTGTCATGGCTTAAAGTTCTTCAAAGAACCATCTGAAGTTGTTCAAACAGCAAAAACACTTTGGCACCTCTGAATAAGCTATCTAAACCACTTCTAGCTTGTGTGCACGGAATCACTGTGTTATTTTTACTGTCACTGTGTAACTGTCTACAGAAACGTTCTCGAACGAAAGTTCGCACTAGCATTGATGGATTAAATTTTAAAAAATCCCTGTTTTTCACATGGTCAACTATATAATGTTTGCTTCATAGTGAGAACACCAACAAAATTGTTCGATTTTTCACCAAGTAGAAAAAACCAAAAATATTGTTTAATTATAGGAATATATGTCCTCGAGAGAATTGTATGGAGAGACCCATATGGAGAATTGTTCAATTGAATCTTCTAAATTCCACAATAACATCAAATATCTTCACCAAAAACCTTCTTTATTTTGATGCATAACATAATCAATATGACGAAAATTATCATCGATTAACAGAAATAGTTGACTTATAACAGTGCATTAATTTATTTGTGTCCTGATTAATTATTTATAAATTATAAAAAAAAAAACCCCTTTGATACCAATATAGATTTGTAAAAGAGCTCAGCCCGAGATGTTGATAAAAGAGCTCAGCCCGAGATGTTGATAAAAAGCTTTGAGGATGAGACATTTTAAACCAGTTTAAAATTAACAGCAACTATTTATTAGATAAGATATTCTAAATCTTATCATGAAAATATATCTCCATGCATATTATAAAAAATAGAGAAATATAACCATTTTTGACATATTGGCTTATAAGTTCAACGGCTAGGAATCTATATGAATAATAAATTTGAGAAATTAATAAAATTAACAAATTTACTGTAAACATTATTATCAAAAAAAGCTATATATGTCCTTGAAGTATTGCTCAATTTAATCTACTAAGTTTCACAATGACATCAACTGTCTTCACCAAACACCTTCTTTATTTCAGAGCATAACATAATCTATTAATGGCAATAGACAGTGCATTAATTTATTTGTGTCTTGATTAATTATTTATAAAATTATAAAATTAATACTAATATAGACTTATAAAAGAGCTGTGCAAGAGCTTTAAGGACGAGACGTTTTTAACCCGTTTAAAATCAATAGCAAATATTTATTAGATAAGATGTTCTGAAGATACATTCATCTGATATGTATCTTGATATATATTATAAAAAACAAAGAAATATAACCATTTTTTGGGCTACTGGCTTATAAGTTCATCGGCTAGGAATCTATATGAATAATAAATTCGAAAAATTATAATAAAATTAAGAAATTTACTTTAAACAATATTATCAGAAAGAGCTCTCTCTCTATATATATATATATGTGTGTGTGTGTGTGTGTATTCATCAAAACCTTCATCAAAAAATGTCTTCATCAAAATCCTTCTTTATTTTAGAACATATCACAATCTATTAACGACAATAGACTTACACCAATCTTGCATTAATTTATTTATGTCCTGGTTAGTTATTTATAAAATTATATAAAAAAAAACCTTTTGATACCAATATAGATTTATAAGCTGAGCAATACAACTTGATAAAACGGCTTTGAGGATAATTTTAACCCTTTTAAAATCAACAGCAAATATCTGCCGGATAAGGACTTCTGGATCTTATCACGTGACCTTATCTCGATGCACATTGTATTTATGGCACTTGATTGACGACGGCCGCTTCAGCAAAGAGAGGAGCTTGGCACCAGGCCAGGCCGGGAAATAATCAATTTGTACTATGGCGTTACCTATAGGGCGTTCTAGGACGGGCCACAAAAAGACCCTCTCATCTCGCCCTCCTTTTCAAAACTGCTAATGAGTCGCGTCTGTTGGCAGTCATGTGTTATTTTTGCCCCATTCGCCAGACGGAGAGGTATTTGATCTCTGATTGGTTGGGTCTTGTGGTGATAAAGCCTGTTCCTAACAACTTGTCTGGAACGATGGTAGAAAAATGGCGGATGATTTTGTGATATTTTTTTTTTTTTTTTTTTTTTTTTGAGTGAGGGCAGTCATTGTGCGATCTTGATCGATAATTTTGACGAAAAAGGATATTTAAAAATAATTTTTTCGTCATTAAAGCATTGTTATTTTATTTTTATTTCTGTAGTAATGTTAAGTCATTAAGTAACTAATGTTTTAAGTAATTAATGTAACGTACCGAATTTAAGTAAATGTTTTATAACAATTCACATTTTAAACAATGTTTTATAACAATTTAGATTTTAAACAATGTTTTATAACAATTTATATTTTAAACAACGTTTAATTTGTTAACAATGTTTAATAGAAATGATCGATTGTATAACTTATTAAGAGTTATCAGCATAACAATTACAAAAGAAAATTACATGATGGAATTTTACGTATTCTTATTCAAGTTTACAATCTATATTTTATACTGATATCAATACTTAAGTGATCACTATGCATTATTTGTAATTGTGATTACATGCTTTTAAATTAAAAGGCTGAAATGGTACCTTTTTAACACAGAAGCATATTTGCGATAGATAACCTACTAAAAATTGCCATAAAAATGGCGACATGTCGTATTATATTAAAATTCACTCGGCAACATAGTCAAGTTTGGAAATATGTTAATTTTCTGTTTAGTACCATCTATAACTCTGTCTAATTGTCTTTCTATTATGTATATTTATATATTTTTGGATACATTCATCTAGAGATAAGCATTTTTTGTAATTTACAAATTATTAAACGGCTAATTTCCCTTTCCGTGAATTAAATATTTTTTTTTACGTCTTGCACAACCAAAAACTTTTTTTTTAAATTAAAAAAATATGATTAGACTTTTTACAATTATATTTTTTTAATTAAAAAAAAGGATCAGCTTCGGGATGGAATTAATATATCCTAACAATAATATATAACATATTAAAACAAGTTGTTTAAACAATTAACGTATATACAACTATAATATATAACTTTATAACGATATATATTTTAAGCAATGTTTTATAACAATTAATATTTTAAACAACGTTTTGTAACAGTCTGTATTTAAAACAACGTTTTATAACAATTATTATTTAAAACAATGTTTTATAACAATTCGTATTTAAAACAATGTTTTATAACAATTTATATTTTAAACAATCTTCAGTTGATTGCTAACAATGTTTAATGGAAATAATCGATTTTATAACATATTTAAGAGTTATCAGCATAACGGTTACTAACGGGAAATTACGTTATAGCTTGTCATCTCTGAGAGTACGTATTTGATAAAACTATCTTCAGAAAATTATAATTAATTTCTTATTGTTTTTGCTTATTTGCTAGACAATTTCATTCTGTCCATGTCTTTGAATATTGTTTTTTTATACGTTTTTATTTGCATCTTCAGTTTTTGCTATTATTTTTTGGTGTTTAAGCATGCCAACTAATTTTATGTTACTTTCTGCAACTTATACACTTCGGTTCTTCAATTAATTCACTTTTAATTTTTTTTGATGTATGAAGCGCATGAAAATTTATCGATAGCGAATGTTATTTATAATGACTTTGTTATACAAACAGATCATAATTCCAATAGATCGCTTGGATAATATCTTCTTGCGTTCCTTTTTCTGTATACATATAACAAAACAAGTTGTTTGAACAATGTTTTATAACGATTGATATTTTAAACAGCGTTTTATAACAATTTATATTTTAAATAATGTTTTACAACACTTTTTTTTAAAATAATGTTTAATTGATTTTTAATGGAATTGAACAATTGTATAGATAAATTAAAATAATATATGTACAGTAATAGACTATTGTGTATATATACTAATGCATAGTAATATGTACTAATGTATAGTACATATACTAATGTACAGTGTTGCGATTAATATAGTATCAAGCATTCCATGAAATAAATTTTAAGGGCTTATAATAAATACTATAAAGCAAAAACTTTATGTGTGTGTGTATGCCTGTGCATTTCTTGTAATTTACAAATTATTAAACGGCTAATTTCCCTTTCCGTGAATTAAATATTTTTTTTTACGTCTTGCACAACCAAAAACTTTTTTTTTAAATTAAAAGAATATGATTAGACATTTTACAATTATATTTTTTTAATTAAAAAAAAGGATCAGCTTCGGGATGGCATTAATATATCCTAACAATAATCTATAACATATTAAAACAAGTTGTTTAAACAATTTTTTATAACGATATATATTTTAAGCAATGTTTTATAACAATTAATATTTTAAACAACGTTTTGTAACAGTCTGTATTTAAAACAACGTTTTATAACAGTCTGTTTTTAAAATAACGTTTTATAACAATTCGTATTTAAAACAATGTTTTATAACAATTCTTATTTAAAACAATGTTTTATAACAATTCGTATTTAAAACAATGTTTTATAACAATTTATATTTTAAACAATCTTCAGTTGATTGCTAACAATGTTTAATGGAAATAATCGATTTTATAACATATTTAAGAGTTATCAGCATAACGGTTACTAACGGGACATTACGTTATAGCTTGTAATCTCTGAGAGTACGTATTTGATAAAACTATCTTCAGAAAATTATAATTAATTTCTTATTGTTTTTGCTTATTTGCTAGACAATTTCATTCTGTCCATGTCTTTGAATATTGTTTTTTTATACGTTTTTATTTGCATCTTCAGTTTTTGCTATTATTTTTTGGTGTTTAAGCATGCCAAATAATTTTATGTTACTTTCTGCAACTTATACACACTTCGGTTCTTCAATTAATTCACTTTTAATTTTTTTGATGGGATTACCTATGAAGCGCATGAAAATTTATCGATAGCGAATGTTGTTTATAATGACTTTGTTATACAAACAGATCATAATTCCAATAGTTCGCTTGGATAATATCTTCTTGCGTTCCTTTTTCTGTATACATATAACAATGCGTTAAAACAAGTTGTTTGAACAATGTTTTATAACGATTGACATTTTAAACAGCGTTTTATAGCAATTTATATTTTAAATAATGTTTTACAACAATTTTTTTTAAATAATGTTTAATTGATTTTTAATGGAATTGAACAATTGTATAGATAAATTAAAATAATATATGTACAGTAATAGACTATTGTGTATATATACTAATGCATAGTAATATGTACTAATGTATAGTACATATACTAATGTACAGTGTTGCGATTAATATAGTATCAAGCATTCCATGAAATAAATTTTAAGGGCTTATAATAAATACTATAAAGCAAAAACTTTATGTGTGTGTGTATGCCTGTGCATTTCTTGTAATTTACAAATTATTAAACGGCTAATTTCCCTTTCCGTGAATTAAATATTTTTTTTTACGTCTTGCACAACCAAAAACTTTTTTTTTTAAATTAAAAAAATATGATTAGACTTTTACAATTATATTTTTTTAATTGAAAAAAAGGATCAGCTTCGGGATGGAATTAATATATCCTAACAATAATATATAACATATTAAAACAAGTTGTTTAAACAATGCTTTATAACGATATATATTTTAAGCAATGTTTTATAACAATTAATATTTTAAACAACGTTTTGTAACAGTCTGTATTTAAAACAACGTTTTATAACAGTCTGTTTTTAAAACAACGTTTTATAACAATTCGTATTTACAACAATGTTTTATAACAATTCTTATTTAAAACAATGTTTTATAACAATTCGTATTTAAAACAATGTTTTATAACAATTTATATTTTAAACAATCTTCAGTTGATTGCTAACAATGTTTAATGGAAATAATCGATTTTATAACATATTTAAGAGTTATCAGCAGAACGGTTACTAACGGGAAATTACGTTATAGCTTTTTACGTATTCTTATTCACGTTCATAATTCATATTTTATAATTTTTTTATTTATTGAGGAAAATTATGTTATTTATTGAAGCCAGATAATATCACAGCTAGTGTATAATAAGAGTAGCATGAAGCAAAAAAAAAAAAAAAATTCTGCAGCAAATAAAGTCAAATAAAGAATGCCCTAAAAATTATTTATATAAAAAAAAAATCTAAATAGTTGCAAAATTCCTCTTCAAGCCTGATATTAAGTCCAATCTACTTGTTGCATCTGAAGTCCAGAAAAAAAATTTTTTTGCCTCTACAAAAATCACAATATCATAAATGTTTTATTTTCAGATTTTGAATGATATATTGTTTCTTTTTCGGATCATTGCCAAGACATATCAGCATTGAATTATCCTGACATTCTAACGAAATGAAAAACAAATACCATCTTCATCTCTGTAAACGCAACAAATGTCTTTCTGGCACAGGTTCTGGACTGAGCAGTTGAAATGCAGTCAATAACCAGACGTCGCATGCCAAGCACTTAAAACATTAGCGTCTGGAGAATTTGCATTGTTACCAAGCATTAAGCTCTGTTGGAATCTGACAGCTCAAGAAATCACTGCAAATATGTTAAAATAAATTAATTCCAATTTATATTAAGAAAATGGTGGCGGTTGTTGTAAATTGTGATTCGTGACTTTATAGAGAATACTTTACATTAGTTTATTTGAAGTTGAAACTACAATAAAGACACTTATGGATTGCTTCTTTTATCTGTTCAATTTATACGTAGAGGGGCCTGATGGCTAAGTGACTCGTTCAGTGGTGCTCTGTGTAACAGAGTTCGAGTTCCGCAGTGTCATGGATGTTTGTAGTGGTTCGGAATCCACTTTAAACCTTAAATTCCGGTCTAAAATGACTATAGAGCATTGGACGTATGAATGACAACCTACTTCTTGAAAAGAAAAACATCTCATGTTTCGGAATCTGCCAGTAGAGAGATAGCCATGGTCCAACATGAATTGCAATGGATTGCAATGCCGGGAAGTTAGCTAATTATACGTAGAGGTTTTAAAGTTATTCCAGAGTGCATAGAAATAATATTTGATTTTGAATCACACATCTATTCTTCAAAAATATGATATATGCCAATTATTTTTCATTCAAACCTAGTACATTTTTTGGTACTTACGTATTAACGCCACCGCCAATAAAGAGCTGCCAATGCACCAAAATAGAGATTGTTTTGAATCTATGTTAAATTCTATATCGGCCCATTTTCCACCGAAATCCGATTGACTACTTTGTTTTTAAATAAAGTGTTTTGAATTTTGAAAGTGTTTTGATTTTAAATAAAGGGTTTTATATATTTTTTGATCTGTCACGAAAATTTTAAGTGTAGATTGGCGCCACTTAAAAACCGCCAAATTAGCTGCGGTGGCGTTAATACGTAAGTACCCATTTTTTTTTAGTAAAACTCTGCTCTTGACGAAGTTTAAAATATTTGAATTTCAAAAATTCTTTGTTAAGTTTATTGCATATCAAAGAGAATTTCTATTTAAAAAATATGTTAACTACAGTTTGAATAATTAACATTAATTTTACAACTGTATCTTTTGTGACAATTGAAACCATGGGTAATTGATAATCCCTACAAAAAGGGAAACAATAACGCTTATCTTCCCTATCCAATGGGGAAATTCATCACATTAGAAGTGAATTGGACTAAGGTAAGACATCATTTTGAATCGATATAAACCTATTTGGATATAAATGGATAATACATTTTTATTGATTTATATGTGATTTGTGTGTGATGCCAAAGATTGTTGTGTTGCTATTATTTGAATAAAATAATGAAAAGACAAAAATTGAGTTATATCTGAAAGGACGCTACATAAACATACACATCGGTCAGTGAAATTTATCACACCTCTATTTATACCTATTAACTGTTTAAATATAAAACAACAAAGTTTTTTTGGGTGAAAAATTGTTTCTGTGTGATAAGGACTGTAAATATCTGGGACATTTGTGAACATTTGAAAAATTCAATGATGTAAAAATTCTTTCAAGCGTGTTTTATTTTCTGCCAAGAGCTGAATTGCTATAAAACAGGGATGCTTTGACAGGTGGCCTGCATATCACGCTGCTGATCACATCAATAACGATCAAACATAAAATTAATTGAAAAAGAACACTTTTAGAATTTTATTAGGATAAAACACGACACAACACTTCTTCATTAACACAATAGCCCCATAGAGGGTCAAGGCAGTCTGCCTATTGACAGATTCCGAAACATGAGTTTTCTTTTTATGGGGTAGGGTTGTCAGCTCTACGCAAAACAACAGTCATATTAGGTTAGAACCTACGGCTTAAATTAGATTCAGAGCCACTACAAACATCGATGGCACCGCCGGGACTCAGACCTGAATCCTGTGGCACCGAACACCACGGCGCTAATTTGTGGACGTAAACTCTTTAACAATTTTAAAAATTTATTTTAAAATTATTTTTTTATTTCTTTATTATAATTTAATGCAATACATTTTATACTTTCAAAGTGCTTGAACCACTTGAGTGCAATGTAAAAATTATTAATAAAATAATTATTATATGGAATTTCGATTTTGGCTACTTTTTCTATTACTAATGGTTTAGGATGACCTAGATCGCTTTCATTTATTCCTTTATTTTATTTCATTTCGTTGAATCCCACTCCCAAGACAAAATTCTGGCTGCACCCCTGCCTATGTATAGGCACATATAATAAAAATAAAGACATTTTAAATACAGGAGAAGAAAAGAAAAAAAAAATCAAAAAGAGAATGGGGCTTTACAGAAATACGATCACTGTCTGTGAAGACCCTTTCTGAGATTGATTGTGATCTTGGAAGGAGAATTTCTAGAAACACAAATAGTTTAATAAAACCGTAATAGAATTTCCTATCAATAAATTCTCCTGTACCTTTTGATTAGCCTAAAAAATATTAAAAATCAAGAAAAAATGAAATTTTTAAATGAATTTATTCAAAAATGAATTTGAGATGAATTTATTCAAAATTATATACATATACATATATTATATATTTATTTAATGAAATAAATATTTGATAAATAACTTTAACATTTATGTGCCTTTGGTGCACTGAAAAATTACAAAAATATATTTGGTTCTTTGTATGATAAAATTTTGTGTATAGCTATTCTAAAATAAATACTTCAGTACTTTATATAGAAATAGAGTTAATTAGTAACTATCACAAGGGACTCAAGGCCGAGTGTCTGGTGCTCGGTGATTTTTTTGTGTGTGTGTTAGAGCCCCAGGCAGTGCCATGGATCTTTGTAGTGGTTCGGAATCCAATTTAAACCGTAGGTCATAGTCTAATATTACGGTAGAGAGTAGTGCTCACAACCCTAAAATTATTATTATAAAATGCTGATGTTAAACTGTATCCGCGGGTAAATTTTGTATAAATTTTCGAGTGATTATTTTTCTTTGAACCCATAAACGTTATTATAGTACAATTACTTGTATAGAATTTTGCAGTGAAAATGCCGGTTTTAGTGACGTAACCTTTAAGTAGAACAATCGTAACTGAGAGAAATGTTATTATGAGACAACTCTGGGTTATAAAAGTGCATATTAGTTTCAAGCGACAAATAAATTCGTATGAGAACATTTTGCTCAGAATTTGCAACTACCTTTTTGCCATTATAGTACTTTTAGAAACAAAATGTATTTGACAAAAAATTCACTTTTTAATCCCTCATTTATATAAAAAAATATCTCTACATTTCATGTAATTTAGGACTTAAGTATAACATTTCTAAACATTGTATCTAAATAACCAACCTCATAAAGGAAGTCTTATATCGAAGTATAATTTAAGAGAAATTTGAATTGCTGTTACAAATTAGTTAAAGGCGAAATACAACAATAATCATTTCCTAATACTTTAACAAAATTTTACCAATAAGAGTATTTTGTTTTAGGATAAGGTAGTAGCAGCATGGAGTCTGATGGCCGAGTGTCTGGCGCTCGTTGCGACTCGTTCCGGGTTCAACTCCCGGCCGAGCCATGGATGTTTCTAATGATTTGGAATCCATTTTAGATCGTAGGTTCCGGTTTAATATGACTGTTGGGCGTAGGGCTGACAATCCAACCCCGTAAAAAAGAAACATCTCCTGTTTCGTAGTCTACCCTTACGCAAATGGCCATGGTCCAACATCTGTAATCCCAGTGAGTTCTGTACGTGAATCAATTCAGATTGAATCTTCTATATCGAAGGATTATTATTCGAAATTTAATGAAAACAATTTATTGTTAATTTTGAAAAGAATTTACTGTGTGCGAAACGGTTTTAAGTTATTGCGAAAATCTTTTTTGATCAATATTTTTAATTCTTTAATCTTTTAATGCAGAATGAATAAATAGATAAATAAATAGAATCTATTGAGTCAGGAAAATTTGGAATCAATTTTGCACTTGGCTCTACAAAATTAAACCGAATATTAAAAGTAAATTTAAAAGTTGAATGAAAAATTTAATTCTTTACATACTTTTTTGTTGTTGGATGTTATAATTGACGAACAAGATAAATGAAATCCTTAATATATAAACAGGTAAATTTCCTTTATATTTTGCTTTGCCTAGGAAGCTTGTTCCTAAAAGTCCGTGTTCCTCTACTTTAAGCTAGTCACAGTCGTTTAAAAATATTTGAATGCACTTTTATTTAAATCATTGAAAATTGAAATTTGATAAAAAAGTAAAATATTAAATCTAGCACATTTAAATTTTTACATACTTTAACATACAAACTCTTTTACTTGGTCTCATACTGGACCGCCGCCTTACATTTCAAAAACACATTCATTACATTATTTCTAAAGCTAATAAAGCCAAATTCACAATTGCACCTTTAATTTTCAGGAAAAGCAAAATATCTCTCAGAGGCAAACTAAATATTTACATCTCACTTATCCGACCTATACTACTTTATGCGATTCCGGTCTGGATAAATTCAGCAATGATCCATTTGAAGCGACTGCAGGTTCTTCAAAATCAGTTCTTAATGACGATAACAGATGCGCCTTTTCATTATAACCGCCATCGTATTCACGACGAATTAAAAATTTATCCTATTCTAAACCTTGGCAAAAGATTACCGAAAATTTCATTCTAAAAAATTGATGCGTCTACAAATCCAACGCTGCTAAATCTCCCTTATTATGATCCGACCACGCGCCATGCGAAAAACGCCCGCGTTCTATTTACTTTCAAGACTTCAGTTCATTCCCCGTGGCTAAAAGAATTCACTTTGACCCGGGGTGAAAAAGCTCTGTGCCAGACATTTCACTCTCTCGTTTTGATGAGTACTTCATTCTCCGATTCCAAAAAGAAGAACCCTTTTTAGTTTAGAATCACTTTCCACCACTGTAGTTTATTTTGATAGCTTCAGAATCGCTCTTTTCTTTCAAGGTCGCTCCAACGCAGAACTTCGAAACGATATAGTTTTGGTTTGTTTATAACTCTGCCCTCCCTTTCCTTTTCTTTTTCTCTTCAGCCAGCCAGAAGTTTTCGTGGTTTCGTAACGGTTATTTTTTAACTCCTTTTAATTGCCACAGTTCTTATTTTTAAAAACTTTTGTGAACTATTATTTTAAATTTTATATTTACTAACCTTTTTACTACTGTAAATTCTCTCCGAGCGTGGGCTCGTTTAATATTCTTTCTTTAGCTCATCTTTTGGATTTAAAATTTGTTTTTTAATAATAATTATTGATATGGAGGTACGGGAAATTCCCTGGTACTCCAACTAAACACCTACCGTTACGTTACGTTACAAACTCTTTTAATTTTTATACTTTAGTATTTAGCCATTTCAAAATATGGTTAATGACTAAAGTATAAGAATTAAAGGAGTTTGGAAGCTAAAGTAGGTTAAAATATAATAGTACTAGTTTTGGTACTTTACTTTTTTAACAATTTTATTTTAAAAGAGCTCAAAGAGTGACAAGATGCGCCATTTTTACCAAAAATACATTTAGAATTAGTCATTGCTTTTTAAAACTTAATGATTTTAGTACAAATATTATAGTTTTCTTGAAACTTAAAAGAAAAGAAGAAAAGCTTTATTTATGCTGAAAGATCTCAATTTTAATCCTGTTATCGTTTTTTCTTTTTAAATATAAAATACCGCATTTTAAGTTGATATATCTATAATTTTTAATTAAAATTGTTTATAAATAAAAAGAAAATAAAGGAAAAAAAAACATAAGAAAATTTGTAAAATTTTAAGCGAAAATAAACAGGTATCTGAAAGAAAGTATGCCAAGCATATTTTAAGTTTCATTTTATTAGCATAATGTGTACCGTTTTTAAAATTTGAATCCAAAACTCATTTAGTTTTTGAAGGACAAAATTAAATGGGGAATTTCCGGAAGATTGTCTTCTGAAAGACACGGAATGCCACAACAACAACGAAACTCATTTAAAAAACAGAAGGAAAAAAAAACATTAAAATTTTTTTCTGCTGAATATTTTTGCGAGAAACACATCATATTTTCATCTTTCAAATAAACTTTTGGAAATGTTTCGCCTCTCTATAATGTATTCCGCTAAGAATGTGAGAAAATTTCATAGACAGCTTTTCTAGAAATTTTTTTTTTTTTTTTTTTTTACTTGTCAAGAAACCATTTCTGTCAGAAAATATTCCAAAAAGAAAAAAAGAACAAAGAAAAAGAAATCAAAACAATGTTTGAAAAAAAAAATATTGTATCCTCAGTTCTAAAATATCTGCTTTCATCATTTTCTTTTAAAATCGTCTGACGCAAACGAAAAATAAAATCAGAATCGTTTGGGAAATTCGATAAATTTACCAACATTGAAGAGTTTTCTTTCGTTAAATTGCATCGTGCTGATGTTATTATAGGTGTCATGCCTTCTAATTCTACGCTACATCATTTATTTTTTACACACACCTACTGTATAGCATCAGATGTAGGACATGTGAGTTTTGAATGCAAGCCAATTCTGAAAGATTTCTTGTTTTTAAAGATAGAAAGTGATTTACGTTCTTTTGTAAAAGTAATAACATTTAGACGCTTTCTTTAATAATTTTTTTTAGCGTTTGTGAAAATTGTTGTTGGATTAAAAACAAAATTTGTTTTAAAATTGGCTAGGAAAAAGAATACAAAAATTTGTGACAATCTGATGTTGTGTTAAATTATAAGAATTGAATTCTTCTATTTAATGGATAAATTTTGTTATTACTAACAGTAAAAATTCTTCTTTTTATATATATAAAAATATATTTTATCTGGTTAAAGTACATCCACTATGAAAATTGCCAATTTGGCAAAAACTGTGATAATTTTGGCAAACTGTTAGGATTTTTTGCCAACATCAATTTTGTTTCGTAATTAGGTTCTAACTAAAATTGTATTTTATGATCTATAGTTATTAATAACGATGAGATAAAACTTAAAGATAGTAACGTGTTTTGGCAGATATCCTAAGCATGTTTTTGCATGTCATTGTTAAATGTAATGCATATTTTGGCACAGTCTATTAAAGATGAATCTTTACATATTTTTTCATTGTTTGGTATAATAATTGACGAACAAGATAAATAAAATCATTAATATGTGGACCGATAAATTTCATTTATACTTTCGCATTGCTTAGGAAGATTATTCCTATAAGTCTGTGTATTTCTACTTTAATATTGTCAATAGTCACTGTTAAAAAGTGTTTGAATGCAATTTTATTTACATTATTGGCAACGAAATTTGTTAAAAAAAGTACCAAATCTAGTATCTTTAAATTTTTACATACTTTAGCATACAAACTCGTTTAACTTTTATACTTTAGTATTTAGCCATTTCAAAATATGGTTAATGACTAAAGTATAAAAATTAAAGGAGTTTTTATGCTAAAGTATGTAAAAATGTAATGGTACTAGATTTGGTATTTTACTTTTTTAAAAATTTTATTTCAAAATAGCTCAAAGAGTGCCAAGATGCGCTATTTTTGCAAAAATACAATAAGAATTAGTCATTGCTTTTTAAAACATTTTATTCATTGCTTTTTAAAACATTTTAGTCATTGTTTTTAAAACATTTTAGTCATTGCTTATTAGTCATTGCTTTTTAATGATTTTAGTACAAATATTATAACTTCCTTCAAACTTAAAAAAATAAGAAAAGCTTTATTTATGCTGAACGATCTCAATTTTAATCCTGTTATCTGTTTTTCTTTTTAAATATAAAATGACACATTTTAAGCTAATATACCTATTATTTTAACTAAGATTATTTATAAATAAAGAAAAATTAGGAGCAAAAAAAAAAAAAAAAGTAAAGGAAAATTTGCAAAATTTTAAGCGAAAGTACATAATATTTGAAAGGAAGTATGCAAAGCAGATTTTAAGTTTCATTTTATGAGCATAATGTGTGCTGTTTTTTAAATTTGAATCCAAAATTCATTTACACTCATGTCATAAATTAAGGATAATGAAGTTCAGGCAAAGAAAGAGACAGAAGCAAAACAAATTTGACTTGTTTTGTAAGTCTATTTATAAACAAAGGGTAAAAGAGAGCAAAAAAAAGATGCTATATGTGTTTGACATAATTAATAAAAATTGCGATTTTTACTCCTGGACTTTTCCGGTCTATTTACAAATTTCAAAAAGAACCTATTTAAAAAACAGTATAACATGGTTCGAGTATGATGGTTAATATAGATTATGTCTCCCGGACGATGCAATACAGGCCTTACAACGCCTAGGCATGCTGGTATCAAATTATCAATCTGATCTTGGGAATATTACACCACTCATCAAGCAATGCCCTCCAGTTCCGGTTGACAGGTGGGAGGGGTTGACGGGCTGCAATTTGTCGGCCAAGCATATCCCACACATGCTCTATTGGATTCAAGTCCGGTGAGTATGCTGGCCAATCCATACGGATGATATCCTCCAATTGAAGGCATTCGTCTACAATGTTTTGCACTGTGAGGACGGGCGTTGTCATCCATAAACAGAAATTCAGCACCCATGGCGCCCCGAAACAAACGTACATGTTGTTCCAGAATGATATCCCGATAGATGTGGCCTGTCATCGTTACACTCTGAACATGCAGGTCAGTTCTGGAACCAAGAATAATTCACTCCCCAAACGAGCCATCCTGCACCACCGTAACGGTGTCGTTCAATGGTGTTCTCTTGGTGGTAACGGGTACCTGGCGCTCTCCATATGAAAGTCCGGCGAGAATCAGACTGCAAACTAAACATGGACTCGTCGGAAAACATCCCACCAGACCACTGTTGCGGTGTCCACAATGCATGCTCACTGTTGCGGTAAGTGGAACACATCTGACATGCCTACGAGCGTATAGATCAGTGTGCCCTAAGCGTCTGTACACGGTCTGCCTGGAAACTGTCGTACCGGTAGCTGAAAAGATCTGACGAGACAGGTCTGATGCTGTGCTCCGTCTGTTTCTTTTGGCAGTAACTGCTAAATACCGGTCCTCATACGGCGTTGTAACTCGAGGGGCGACCTGTGCTGTAACATCTACTCACATTACCATCATCTTGGAAACGTTGCCAAAGTCTGGAGATGACACTCTGGGCGATTCCAAGTTCCTCGGATACTTCCAGCTGGGTACGTCCACATTCCAGTCGTCCGATAATTCTACCATGTAAAAAATCATCCAAATGCCATAACTATGCAGTTATTGCACTGAAAGGCTTTTAAAGCGCTTTTGAACAATTTTACTTCTTTGCCACCATTCCTTCTATACCCCTCTCTCTTATACTCTCGTCATTGTGACGTACTATCCGCGCCATCTGATGGTTTCCTGTAATTTGCATATTCTTCTTCAAGATGTGTGTGATAATTCTACAGGTGAAATTTTTATTTTAGAGTTCAATTTCTGCGTGATTCTGAATTATCCTTAAGTTATCGACATGAGTGTAGTTTTTGAAGCACAAAATTAAACAGGTAATTTCAGGAAGATTGTCTTCTGAAAGACACGGAATGCCAAAACAACAACCAAACTCATTTAAAAAACAGAAGGAAAAAAATATTATAAATTTTTTTTCTGCTGAATATTTTTGGGAGAAAAACATCATATTTTCATCTTTCAAACAAACTTTTGGAAATGTTTCGCTTCTCTATAATGTATTCCGGGTGAAAATTTCATAGACAGCTTTTCTGGAATTTTTTTTCTACTTGTCAAGAAACCATTTCTGTCAGAAAATATTCTAAAAGAAAAAAGAACAAAGAAAAAGTAATCAAAACAATGTTTGAAAAAAAAATATATTGTATCCTCAGTTCTAAAATATCTGCTTTCATCATTTTCTTTTAAAATCGTCTGACGCAAACGAAAAATAAAATCAGAATCGTTTGGGAAATTCGATAAATTTACCAACATTGAAGAGTTTTCGTTAAATTGCATCTTGCGGATGTTATTATAGGTGTCATGGCTTCTAATTCTACTATACATTATTTATTTTTTACACACATCTACTGTATAGCATCAGATGTAGAACGTGTAAGTTTTGAATGCAAGCCAATTCTAAAAGATTTCTTTTTTTAAAAGATAGAAAGTGATTTACGTTCTTTTGTAGAAGTAATAACATTTAGAAGTTTTCTATAATAATACTTTTTAGCATTGGTGAAAATTGTTATCGGATTAAAAATAAAATTTGTTTTAAAATTGACTAGAAAAGAAAATACAAAAATTTGTGACAATCTGATGTTGTGTTAAGTTATAAGAACGGAATTATTCTATTTAATGGATAAATTTTGTTGTTACTAGGAGTAAAAATTCTTCTTTTCACGTATAAAAAGTTATTTTATCTGCTTATAGTAACATCCACTATGAAAATTGTCAATTTGGCAAAGAATTGTGGTGATAATTTTGGCGAACTGTTTGGGAGTTTTTGCCAACATCCATTTCGTTTCGTAATTAGGTTGTAACTAAAATTATATTTTCTGAAAATTGTCGTGAATCAATAGTTATTAATAATGATAAGATATATTTTAATGATAGTAATGTGTTTTGGCATGTATCCTAAGAATGTATTTTCATTACATTATAAAATGTAATGTATTTTTTGGCTCAGTCTATTAAAGATTAATCTTTTTTTTTCTTTTATAACTATTTAAAAGTGGTTTTATCGCACATCAAGTAAATTAACTATATCATTGTATAATAAGGGATTATTTGATTTTTAATGATGAATTAACGAATAGAAATGAACAATCAGAATGAATACATTGATTAAATAAAATAGCATGAATAATACATAAATTAACAAAAGATTAAAAGTCCTTGTTAATAAACTTTTACTTAAAGATATTTAATATATAAAAGTCCTACTGATATTTTTGTCATCATGATAAAAGCAGTTATACTATTGAATATTGTTTATTACTATAATGGCATTTTTCAAAAGAATGAACAATAAAAAATGAGTACAAAAAAATATCCATCTTTTCTTGCGAATAATAAACGTGTAAATACATTAAAAAAAGAATGAACAGTCAGATAAACAAGCAGTTTTGTACGTAAAATAGATGATGCGAAATATTTTTTCTTAATAATTTCTACTGATAATGATTATTTTAATTGCTTGACAAATTTATATTTTGACAAAAATTATGTGTGTACAGAAAAATCCTAGAAAACTCCACGTAGTCTGACTGTCAAGGCGAGACGCTTACTACTGTTTTCTAAATTTGGATTGTTTCTCCTCGTTTCTGAAAGCAATAATTGAAACAGACGCCGAAAAAACTAAGCATTGTACATCAAGCTACGAATGGGATCCTAAAATGATCCAATGGCTAATTCAATGATGATGCAAATGTTATCTTAAAATGGCATAATGGCTAATTCAGTGATGAAGCAAATGTTACCTTAAAATGACCCGATGGCTAATTCAATGAGGATGCAAATGTTATCTTAAAATGACCCAATGGATAATACAGTGATGACGCAAATGTTACTTTAAAATGACCCAACGGATAATACAGTGATGACGCAAATGTTACTTTAAAATGACCCAATGGATAATACGGTGATGACGCAAATGCTACTTTAAAATGGACCCAATGGATAATACAGTGATGACGCAAATGTTACTTTAAAATGACCCAATGGATAATTCAATGAGGATGCAAATGTTATCTTAAAATAAAACAACGGCTAATTCGATGATGATGCAAATGTTATCTTAAAATGACCCAATGGATAATACAGTGATGACGCAAATGTTATCTTAAAATGACCCAATGGCTATTCAGTGATGATGTAAATGTTATCCTAAAGTTACCATATGGGTGTCTATTTAAATGTTGAGATTGATGATGACGAATGTGAATTTTCAGCATCAACAGTATCGCATGCTCTTTTGAAAATCCAAAATGGAAAATTGGCTGAATTGCAAACAGGTTTATAGAACGTATATTTCTGAATATAAGCAGATCCGTATATTAGCCAAAAGAGTGTTTTTTCTTGAAAAAAAATTACCAAAATTCAAAATCCGCCTATAAGCAGCTAAGAGAAAAACTCCTATAACATTCAAACATATCGCCAGGAAATCGAAAATGTTGCCAAACAGATAAAACGGGTGAAATATTTTTCTAATCAAATTGCTGTAAAGTAAAACGTCAGATGCCATCTACGATAGTTATATAACTCTGGTAATTCTATCTGAAGTGAGCAGATTGTTTCAATTTTGTTGTCTTACATGACTTGCTTTTTTGTGACATATGTGATAGTCTATCTGTGCCATCCTACTTTTTGTCTGAAAGATGACTGGGAAGAGAAAATCTTCTCATACATCAAATTTAAAACAAGTTATCTCGTTTGCTGAAAATATTTTTGGTACTTTTCCGTTAGCCTGGCACAAATTTCGCTAACATTAGATTTTTCGGTTTGGTGATTATACAACAAACCAGCGATGTAAGCAATTTTGAAAATAAAATAACTTATATTTACAAAAAGAATAATCCATTTCATTTAAAACTCAATTTTTTAAATAAACTTAAGAAATATAAACTAACTAAATTAATAAAAACGTGCTATGGTTAGCGTTTGCTCTCGATTGACGGAAAAATATCAACGGATTTTGCGAGATTAGCGGATTCGTATATAATCCGACCCTGTAATTTAGCTTCAGAAAAAGTTCTAAAAATTCCCGGCTTATACACAGAAATATATGATAATTTCGATGCAAAATTTTTTGTAATGTTAATAAAGTTAGTAAAAATTGGCCGCCATTGTTTCTAGCCTTTTATTTGTACTCTGTACGTGCTATGTTCTGTATGCTAAATATAAGTGCTATGTAGGGCTACGCTATACTGGTCTTATTCTATAGTAGTCTATAGGCTTACTATGCTACGTACACTTATATTGGTTGTAATTTTCTATTGTCATCTGTAAACTATTTGTCATTGTGAATGATAATAGATGGCGCCACGACCAAGAGGCTCTGCCATAACTCCTCCTCCTGTAACTCCATATAAGGCGAATGCTTATACGGGGAGGAAAAATGTAACAGCAAGGGCAGAAGAAGGAACGCGAGTGTCGTTGGCGGGGAGTTGCTCAAAAATACGTATTGTTGGAATGTGAATAAATACTTGATATATCAACTGAAAGTGTGCTTATTTATAAGAACAGAAAAAGAAGCCAACACATCTGTAGGAATAATTTAAAAATAACTGAGGAACAAAAATCTGAAAAATTATCTAAAAATAAGGATTGGTCGCAATAAAAAAATTATCAGGCGAGACCAAATGTATTTTTTCCCCTGGTAATCAGGAAAGATACCTCTGGACTAGGGGCGGTCAATTCAAATGATCTTGCGAGGGCACTTTGGAAATGCGTCCTAACTCCCCAGACCACTTATAAAATTATATATACCCATATTAGATTTAGACGCATTATAAACATTTTTTGGGAGTGAAAAATTGAAACATAATGGGTTATTATTATTCTATTTACTATTATTCCTATAGGTAAACATAGATAATATATTAATAATGATACTAAACGTACATTGTAAAGAAATATATATTATTAAAAACGAAATATAAAAAATATATAAATATAAATGAAATAAAAAAAGGAAATCATTAAAAAAGTATTTATTTTACTAGTGCGATATTTGTTTCTCCACTGTAAACTCATAAATAAAACAGGCGATATCTGCCTTATATTGGCAAGTATATTATTTTAAAATCAAATTAATTTTTTTCTGATCATTTCAGTAGTTAGTTTTTAAGTATATGGCTGCACACATACTGTATTTTTTTAATATATTGGTTTTCACTACTTTGGCCATTATAAAATAAATTTATTTTGTAAAAGTGTGATAAATCTCACTGGCCGGAAAAATGTCCAAGTCGTGCCGTGGGTTGGCCAACCCTGCTCTATACCATTATACCATGTATTAAAAGAAATTTGGGAAATTTAACACAGAAACTAATTTTTTTCAATATTGTGTTTTCGCAATGGTTAAATATGTTTATTTTAAATATGTTTAGCCTTACTTTGCAAAGAAAAACAGCTCTGTCCAATCTGGTCGGAACTAGAAATTATTTCCTATCGCACCTCAAGCCCCATCCAGGAGAACGAATTCCATAAGCGAACCCATTAAAAATAAGTTTGCCAGAACCTCTACCAGAAAATCATGTGTCTCGACCTCGCTCCGGCAAGAGTCCGCACATCAAAGCGACCCCATTTATGACCAGCTGTCACTCACAGCCAGAGATAACGTGGGTTATTTTTCGCGGCCAGACTGACTTTCGGAACGAATTGGTTTGGTTTGTCGCTTACTGTCATCATATGGACACTTTAAACTAAACAGGCCGGGACCTACACTTTAAAGTGGATTCTAAACCACTCACAAACATCCATGCCACCGCCAGGATTTGAACTTGAAGCTTGTGTCATCAAAAGCCAGAGCGCTAGCCTGTTCGCCATCAAGCCGCCGCGTTCGGAACGAAAAGCCGCTCACTTCCTATTCGCTCTCATCTGGACGGGCCTTCATGAATCGGAGTAAGTGAAATGTGGTGTATACCACACATATATACCACATTTCACTTACTCCGATTCATATATAAATCATATAACCTATATATGTCTCATATCGCATACAACACATTTCTTATCCAAATTGTTAAATTCATCACGAGCACTGCTAAACAATCAAGCAAAATTTTGATATATGGATTATAGATTCAAATACAATTATACAATTATCAGTTCCATCATACGTCCAACTGTTTTTCGTAGAAACTTCGGAAAATTCTAACCTTAATACTAAAGTACTCATAAACATATTAATCATCAATTTATTATTACAGGTTTCTTGATGTATCAATAAAAAAGGTTTATCTACTTTTAATTCAGGTGAGTCCATAGAGGAATAGGAAACAATTCAGAATAGCAGATTCAGATACATAGATTCAGAATAGTAGAGCACTTTTTCATCTTTGAAATCACATATAGATTGTAGAGATTAGATTTTATTCAATAAGTAGATTATGTATTATTTTGATTCATACACTAGTATTTCGTATAGTTAGCAAGTAATTATATTAGTAATTCTCACATCATGGTATTCCAGATAAATATGTGTCACTATATAAAAATATATATAGTGACTTTTTATTGTCAGTTTTGCAGCTCGAAGACACCTTTCGTTATAAGCAATTAACCTTTCTGATTGTTTTTTTCTTCTTTTATGCACCAAATAACGATTATGTGCAAAAGAATGTTTCCGAGAAACTAAAAGCGGTAACTTCCATGGTTGGCTGCTACTACACCACATCACTGTGAATAGGGCTGAGTTGCCCCTTTGCAGTTTGGGAATGATGTGGGGGAGAAGTCTGAGCTCTGTGACGCTCTTAAAGTCAAATGAGGCTGGGACCTATGGCTTAAAGTGGATTCCAAACCACAACAAACATCCATGGTACCGCCGGGATTCGGACACCCAAACCTGTGGTAACGCTAGTCACTCGGCCATCAGGCCCCAACATGGTTGGCTACTAGAAACGTTTGTGTCTATGTGATGTTAATGTTACAAAAAATCATGTTACAATGCTAAAAAATTTCCATTGTATCTTATGAGATTCCGTCATTTGTATGGTTTGTTTTGTCGCTTTACGGTCATCTTCTGCGCACAAGGACATAACAGACCGAGACCTACAGTTTAAAGTGGATTCCGAACCAATACAAGCATCCATGACACCGCCGGGACTCGAACCCGAAACCTGTGTTACAGAGCGTTAGCCACTCGACCATTAAGGCCCCGTCCGTCATTTGTAAGCAATACTATGTGTAGCTGATCATCTAAAGTTAACCTAGGAAGAAGAACTAGTAGTTACATCCACTGATCGTGATTTAAAGATTAAACATAAGGAATTATCTCTTGAAACCTTTTGAACTCCTACAAAAGAAGAATGCTTGTCAATATATTAAAAAAAAACTTTCCTGTCTCTTTTTGACAAACAGAGGAAATCTTCAATGTTTTGATGAGGAAATGAGACCTTTCAAATATATGACTGAACATTGAAGAAATCGCTAGGGCCCATCAGGTTCATGTATTTCATAAAACAAGAAAAAATAAATTTGGGGTCTGTTTAATTTAAATTTTTATTGCATTATTATTATTTGTTTGTAATATTTAATTATGATAACATATTTCTCAGAAATTATTTGTGTATAATGCCCCTACGATTGATTGTAGGATTTTAAATGCGCCACGACTTCAAAAAGTTTGAGAAATTCTGAATTCTACAAATGAATTGAAAATTTTACACATTTAAAAGTAATATTTCTAAATAGCAATGATATATGTCAAATCTTTAACATCAAGTATTGTTGCAATTTTTGTACGTCGAACACCTTGACCCAAATCTTCTGACACTAGAACCGCAGATGATTCAACGCCACCCAGTGTGGGCCTCGAGAACCTGAATCCATATTTTGAATTGCTTTTGTTAAGTAAACACATTCACGGATGGATTCTGAACGATTCAAACCTCCATGTCCTTCACTTCAAAACTAATGAAAGGGCATTTCAGACTATGGATTGATTATCTCCATCCTCAACACAGCCATTGGAATTAGTCTTCTATTGTTGGGTTTTGAACTCGGCTTCCTTAATTCGGAAACCTAATACACTATTCGCTAAGCCTCTTCAAACACCACACGAATAATTGTTTTCTCTAAAAAAATATGCAGAGTCTTTAAATTAATCTTCCTATTTCATAAAAATTATATTTGCCGACGAAAGGTTTTTTTTTGGAAATATCTTTCATGTAGTTTATTTCAAATACCGAAAACTGTGATAATAGAGAGTTTTTGCATACTGTATTTTTATAATACGGTATTTTTTTCTCCCTAGCGCGCATGCTCATTGGAAATTGCGCATGCGTATCTGTAATAATGTTTCCTATGAGCATGTGCGCCAGCGAGAAAAAAATACCGCATTATAAAAAACTAGTATGCAAAAACTCTCTAATACCGGCCAAATTGCAAAAACTAGGTGCCGTAGTGATTTGGAGACTATTTTGTGATGACCATTGGGCAATAAGTCGCCAAATGTGGCAATCCTGGTTTCTTGTATTGCTTGCAATTCACTATACTTACAATCGCAATCCGTTACTTAGCGCTCTTTGGCGAAAATATTTTTTGATGCCAAATACTAACGGTCCTTATTCTGTGATTTAACCAAAATATCTCCTTTTCCAGGAGCAGAACAAAGTTAGCATCAAAGTTAGCACAAAAGGTCGTACTACACAGAATCACAAATTAGATCAAGCATCAACTAGAAAAGCATTTAGGAGGAATTTAAAAAGCTTCTCTGCTTCGTCTTCAATTTTCCGGATTACAAATTTATAATGTCTATTCTTGGTATAGATATGAAAACAGGGTTTTTCTATACAGGGTTTGATGCAAACTCGCTCGGTTCCAAAATTCAACTCCTCCTGAGGCTAATTAGCTTCCTCAATAAACATAAAAATTACATTACGCAAAGAAATGATTTTTATGACCAGGAAATTTTGCACGAGAAGATTATTTGCCTATGTCCAATGCTTTCGAATTCCGCAATATCTCTTTGACTTGATGAGGCTTTTAATGATACATTGCACTAGAATTACGGCAGGTCTCTTCCCTTACTGTGTAAAAACAAATAAAGCAGCATTGTAAAATATTGAAGACCAATTGTATTAAATATCATGGTATGTAAGTGCTGAAATCTAGAGTTTCTGTTCAAAATAAAACGTGAAGGCATTCACAGGCAATTTAAAAACAAAGGGATAAACAACTTTGTGATGTCTTCGACGGAATCGGTCATTTGCGGGTAAAAATATTTAATCTAAAATACTAGTTTTTCTTATCAAGTATTTGCAAAATGTTAAAGAAGCTGAATAATAAGATAGTGCCAGATGTAATAAAATAATGTCAGATCTTAGATAAGCCTATTTTTAATTTTAATTTTTTATACAAAGGGAACATATAAATTATTATTATCTCAGATCTAGATATGCTATTTTCCATAACCGAATAAAAACTCATTAACCGAATAAAAATCACTGTAGAACCCTTTCAATAATTAAAATACACATTGTTTTAGAAAAGAAATGCATTTGGACTGACGCTGGAAAAAATAACTTTTCATTCACTAGCACTATAAGAAGAACACTATAAACTGAAAAGTTTCTCTAAATTTCGAAACTGTTTCGTCATTATTTCGCCAAATTTCACTAAGTTTTCATTTTTTATCGTACTATGAAAAAAAATCAAAAAGTTTTAGACTACGGCATTGAAATGCATGGCCCTCTCCCTTCATAAAGACATAAATATTTATGAAATAATTATTTTTAAAACTATGACATTTCTTTTAAATGAAGAACATTTTAATCTGAGAATATTCAGCAAAATAAAATTTTGAAATTAGAAATTAGAATTACAAAATAGAATTTTGGCAGGAATTTAGCATATTCTAAGGTACATCATGGAGTCTCAAAATACCCACATTGAATTTTGGAGATAGAGAACCATTCATAGCATATTCTAAGGTACATCACTGTTGTTGTTTTGTTGTTTCTTATCCCACTTGGCTACACTGGACACACATTGAAGGCTCTGTTGCGATGGAGGTTCACACTCTCCTCCTCGAACATAAAATTCCCTTCAGAGAAACCTGTGGCACCGAGCGCCAGAGCGCTAGACCATTCATCCCAAATTTGCCACGGCATATATGTCATAAATATATATATCTCGAGATATATAATGGTACATGTAGCCGTTGGCTATATATATATCTATATATATATATATACATGTAGGGTAGGATTTGTTTCTGTGGAAATCAGCAGGCGGCGACACATACGGTTGATTGTCTTTGACAAAGCCTGTTTACAATGTGGGGGAGTATTCAACTTTGAACTCTGACCCCACGAGAAGGGGCAAGAACCCCGGAGACGGGAGAAGGAAGAGAAGGCTAGCAGGAGCGATTGGGGAGGCTGCGTCAAGCAGCGAGAGAATGTATTTATCCCTTTAATTAAATGCCAATGTAAATATCATTGTAAAATAGAATATTAAATGGCTTTATTTAAGGTAACGTCCCGTTACTACGTTTTGTCTGTCAAATACCCTAGACACAGACTGCAAAAGTTCAGCTATTGTTAGACTGGTAGAGAAATCTAACAAAACTGTAGGTTCGGCCGGGATGCATCTTTTACAAGCGGCTAAATCTACATACATATCAGAGGAAGGAATCCCAGAAAGTCTGGTAGTGGATACAAATCATTCCACATAAATAAATAGAAGCTCTACGGATATGGCATTTATACATAATCCAGAATTAAATACGATTAATACATATATTTTAATTTTGAACACCAGATGGTGCCACGAGTCAAAACACATGGATAGAAACTCGTGTAAAATACGAATAAAATATAATATTTATATTTTATCATAAAAAAGTACCATGTTTGTTTGTATCATATGATATCGTGAGTTGAGGCCGCTAATTTGACTCTATTAAAGAAATATTTCTGCAATGCTGCAACTCTCAAAATCAGGATTTGTCCAAGTTACTAAATGTCTTCTGAGACAAAACAACCTATCGATCCTTAAACAACCCCAGAAAGTTTTTGTTGCAATAAATAGCAACTCTACCTCCAAGGGTGGAGTTTTTTTTTTTTTTTTTGAAAGTATGCAAAGAAATAGAGCTTTTAATTCATAAATTTTATAATAACTTTTTATTTACCTTACTTATTTTATTTTATTTTTTTATTATTATTCTTTGTGAACCAGAAAGTGTTTTCACTGTAAAACTGTAATAATAGTTTTATAACAATATGTGATACTTAAGTATTAACGCTACCTTGGCTACAGATTTGGCGTTTTTTAGTGGCTCCAATCTAACAGCTACAGATTTGACGATTTTTAAGTGGCGTCAATCTAACAGCTACAGATTTACTGATTTTTGACGCCATTTTTTAATGCTACGAAAATGCGTATTTGGGATTTGCCAGAAACAGAACAAGATGCAATTTTATTTTTTCAGGAGCGAAATATTTTACCAAAACAACGAAAATGTCCCAATTCCCATGACATGAAACTTTATTTTGGTAAACGTAAGTTTTGGAAATGCAATTTCAGTCAGTATTCTTATTATGTGGGACTTGGAAAAGACAACTGGTTTGAGGGAAGCAGAATTCCATTTAAAACCGCCAAATCTGTAGCTGCGGTTGGCGTTCAAAGGATAACTGCGTGCGCGTGCGAACAAGAAGATTGCTCTTTATTGGCGCAACTGTAGCCAAGGTAGCTTTAATACGTAAGTACCCAATATGTCAAATATACTTAATAACGAGACCCTTATAAGCCAAGCATGCACAGAACTATGTACTTATTGTAATTGCCACTGAAAGCACAAAAAACTCTCTAAACTTATTTAATGTATACATGCATTTCTGTTCTTAAACGTAATTTAAATCAATAATTTAATTTAAAAAAAAATGCAGAATTTGATGTGGAACATACAACATAAGTTCATAAGTGTTTTAATATTTGGTTCTATATTAAATCATTAAATATAATAATAAATATTAAGTTAAATATTAAATAAAACTAGTTGACTAATTTTTGAAAAAAATTAGTCAAATAGTTTTATTTAATGATTTTATTTTGATACTCAAACTTTAAAATGTTAGTTAACATACATGCATCTACATAAACCGTCTAACGCAATTTAATGTATTACTTACTAACAATAACATGGGCTTTACTTACTAACATTTTAAAACATAACATATTTTTGACAGCAAATATCGTAGAGATACATAAATACATTAAATATTGAATAAGATATTTTGAAAACAATGAATAATTGATTATATTTAAAACTTTTATTTTTTTATCAAATTAAAACTCGATCATATGACCTATTTTGATTTCACATCCAAATTTGCAAGTCTTTCAAAAAATTACTAATTATATTTTTTTAAGTAAAACGAACATATGATTCGGTGAATAGCTGTGTTTATATCCCTGTATAAACCAAAAGATTAAAATAATGCCGTACTTGGCAACTATGTCGTGGTTTTGGCGATAAATTTGGCGGTTTTGACAAGAAAATTTTCCCATAATACTAAAAATGTTTTTCATAATAATTTCCAGATTATCTATCATAAAACTTATTTATTAACCCATCAACAATCCTTGCAAATATAAAGTTTACATCTTTTTTTTTTTGGTTGAAGATCAACGTAAAACTATGGTTTTGCTTTTTATTAGTAAATATGAAGCAGTAATCTATAAGATTTACGACTGGATTAAATCGAATATAATAAAAATGATATTAGAAATATTAGAGATAAAATATTTTTCTGAGATTTTTTTTTGTATTTCTTTTTAAAAGTGTAATTTTTTATTTTTAAATATGTTATATTAATCATTTAATATAAGAGGTGCGATATTAAAAGGTAATTTAGGAATAACTACCATTAAAGTAATTGCTTTTCATTTTACATTTATTACAAAAGTATTTTTGTAGCAAAACGTAGTATTGTACATCTAATTTATTGATATCGAACAATTTTATTATTATATATAAATTAATCAAGCATTTATTTTATATTTTGTCATAAATAAAAAAAAAAAACCAATTTTCTATAGGTTTCTTTTATACCATTTAAATAATTATAATAAAGTATTAAAAATTCTTTTTAAAATTTTGACTATTTTTCATAAGTTATATTATTAGTTTATAATTACATTATAGGAATTGATTCATACAATATATCTTAATTTTAAAATAATTTATAGCAATGTTTTGTAGCGTCTAGATTTAAATCTAAAATTAGTATGAAAAAATTTTGTCAGCTTTATTTTCCGTTTTCATAAAAGATATTCAGCAAAATAAATAAATAAATAATTGAAAATATCATCTATTTTTTTTTAAATGAAAAAAAAAAAAAATTGCTTTATACGCAAAAGCACAATTTTAGTTTAAGTATTTTGTTAAATTAAAGAGATTAAATTACTTTGAAAATCTACAAAAAAATTTTTTATAATGATATATATTCATAATATAAAATTCAAGATTACTAATTAAATTTGATTACTGTAAATTAAATTTTTTTTTTATTTCAATCATATTTTGGGTAATTTAAAAAAATAAAAATTGAAATAACTCAATTGAAATTACAAATAATTAAATTTTTACTAATATAACACTAGTGGTAATATTTTAACTGCAATACATTTCTAATATAACTAATAGTTTTTCAAAAAAAAAAAAAAATATTGCTATACAATTTACTATAACCATTTTTGAATATAACCACGAAATATTATTCAAAATAAATAAATTAAGCAGATAATTTTAAATCCAAGGCAAAATTTTACAATAAAAATTAATTTAATTATTATAGATAAGTGTCAATGTAAAAATAACAATTTTAACATGCATAAATAAAAAAAATTTGATTTAAATGTAAAAAACATAGCAGTTGAATAAATTTATTACTATATCTGATTATTTCTTAAGAGCCGTAATATGTAAAATTATTTTAAGCAGAAAATTACCATAATTTGCCATTTAAAAAAATTTCTATAAAACCTTCAGAGATTTAATCCACTTACAAATACCAAGTTGGGAAATAATCAGTCAGATTTATTTCTAAATCATTTCATGGCGCCATCTATTTACAGAAGTATAAACTATTTTAGGAAACTTGTTTCAAAATTATTCGTATGCAATTTAATACATAATACATTAAAAATATGCATATAACATAAAAGTTTCAGATCCTTAGCTAAATTTTCTAAGTATTTTTAAAAAAACAATGCATTATTTTTTAAAACTTTTCAATCTTAAATGCTTTTTTTATCTTAAATGTCTGTCACTAGATGGCGTTAAAATGCAAAAACATTGAAATAGAAAAGATTTTATAACATTGTTTACTTTACTAAAATATTTCTTCATGTAAAATTTTACAAAACAAAACATATTTTACATAATAATAATAAATTTTACGAAATTTACATAATTACTTTTTAGTATTCAAATATACGTATATATATATATTTTTTTTTTTTGGAAAATAAATCCAAGAATTGCTTTTGTTTATCTTTTACAATGAGAACAAAATTTAATCGAGTTTCGGAATAAAGTCTCTATTAAATATGTATTCAGAATTTCTGCAAGATATTACTTTCAAAACGTTTTAAAATCCAACAATATTTTACTTCAGAAATTTTTAAATCAGCATTCAAAAAATAATAAAAACTTACTTTTGACAGTAAATGTAAACGTTGAGTATATTTATCGCAAAACTACTTCTAAAGATTTTGTAGAAAACGATTTTATTTGATATAGAATGAAATTGTTAAGTAAATTTTGGTTCTTCAAAACTCTTACTAAAAGGTATTTTCTCTTTAAGATTGAATAATAGATCGATTTGTTTTTTGCATATTTCTCTGTTACAATGTTTACAAAAGAAGCCAATTCAATATTATAATAATAAAACGTTAAATATTGATCCTCATAAATTATTATTCATTTTTTTTTCTTTCTAATGCAGCTGGCAAACACTTAGACAGCTTGGTCTTGGATGCCTTAAGGCAAGCGCTGCACAGACGTTACTCACGTTGCATTACCCAGGGGGCGCGTGTAACTTGAAGATAAGCCACGGACGCGGAGTAACAATGCCCCCGCAACGCTCTACGATCCTATTAGACAGGGACCTACGGTTTAAAGTGGATTCCGAACCACTACAAACATCCATGGCACCGCCGGGACTCGAACCCGAAACCTGTGGTACCGAGCGCCAGAGCGCTAGCCACTCGGCCATTCAGGCCCTAATTATTATTCATAAACAAAACCTATTCATTTTGAGCACATTTAAATTTTTTCTTTATCCACATATTTTTGTTGGATTACTTGCAAGTAACGTGCAAAAAGATTCAAATTCGAATTTGTTGGAGGGGTTGATACATCTGCAATTTGATTTTTATGCATATTTACTCTTAAAAATAGACATTATTAGACTATTATTAGACGACAAATTTAAGGTAGACAATCAGAAAACTATGAACTAATTAATAGCCAACATACCATAGCGAAAAATACGCCAAATTTTACTACACGAGGGCGAAATCAAATTATCAAATTTGTAATCTTTTATACACTTATTCACAAAAGTAAGTATGCAACGCATAGCTTAAGTGAAAAAGCTCTAGTTCTCAAATAAATATAAGAGAAATATTATTTTGGAGAGTGTTGTTTATAGCTTCTGATTCAAGTCATAAAGTAATGAGAAATAAACCAAATCTTTAAAAAACTTTAAGAGTAATTTTGTTAACTACCAGTAGAAATTTAAATCACAAAAGTATATATGCACTCTGAATTTTTGACTTTTAAATAGGCTGAATGAAACTTTATCGAGTGATTTTTCGTATTTCAGTGATAAGTTTAGAAGTTCTGCTATCCGAAACTTGTAAGTTTGAGCTTTAAGTACATCAACAATTCACCAATGGCTCCACGTGGAAAAGAATTATCAAAAGATCAAAAGGATGCAATAATAAAGCTCTATAAGGAAAGCAAGTCCCAAAAACAAACTAACAAACTAAATTTGTGACTAAGTGTAGTTATTAATGAGATAGATAATAGATGTAATAGATAAGAGATGATAAGTGATAAGTCTATTCATCAGATAGATAGAGGCACAATGAATAACAAAGCTTTCAAGAATTTTTCTTACTTTAACAAATAACTTCCATGATTTTCGGTTGTTTTCAAATAGCTTCCAGAAAGATTGAATTGCCAATATCGCCATGTCTCTTTGAAAGATAAACAGATTTGTCGAAATTTTTAGTTTCTTGTACGTGGAATTTTGGTTTATTACAGAACAAAGACATTTTGAATAATATACTGGAATTTCAAATATTTATGAAATAACTAAACATAAATAGTTATTGCCAATCATATATAGACATTTATCTTGCCTGGAAACCATTATGGATATGAGGTAAAAACTTCAATTAGAGAACAGAACATTTAAAGCTCTGGTCATACGGAATATTTATGTGTATTTTTAATTTTACTTTTAATATGATTTAACATGGAGAGATTGAAAATCTTTACTTTGGATTAATGTGGACAATTTAGCAATTAAGAGTATCTCACAAGCTAATTTCTTCAGTTTACATCTAACCAAATTCAATTTTATTCTACCCTTATTTTATAGAAACTTAAATGATAACAATAATCTCTATTTAAGTATTAATATAGTTACAGATTTAAATGTAAAATAATTCCTTGAGTGGTGAACCACTTTAAAAACTCGAAAGAATAAAAAATCATGTTGATTCAAGATTGAAATTTAACAAATTAGATGCAAACCCCGATGTTAGTTGCATCATTTGGTATGATTGCGAAATTAATTATTTCCAGATTTTCATACGATATATCTTTTAATATCTAACAAAATCTTTTAATATCTAATTTGGGACCTGAATGGCCGAGTATCTAGCGCTCTAGCGCTCGGTGCCGCCTGTGCCATGGATGTTTGTAGTGGTTCGGAATCCATTTTAAGCTGTAGGTCCCGGTCTCCTATGACTGTAAGAGTGTCACGGAGCTAAAGTCAGACTTCTACCTACGGGTGCTCCATCACAACGGAAGCTGCTTCCTTCCCCTTCAATCATGAGTACGTATGGGCTCGTAGGCTTGGCCAACCAAGTGGGATAAGAAACAACAACAATAACAAACATATCTAACAAAACTTTATATTGAGTTACAAATTTACTTTTCTCAATATAATAATATTGCTCGTCTCAAAGCTCAAAGCACGAAGGATCCACTCTTATTGATTTAAATCGAAAAGTCTTTAACATTTAAATTCTCATAGACAGCCAGCACTTTAGCAAAAATACCTGAACCACTTTCAAATGAACCATAAACGAGCCAATAATTGCAATAAGCAATGGTATAGCAGTGGATATTTTTTTCTTTTTGGTATGGCACCTGGTATGGCACCTGGTAGTGGATATTTTTTTCAATACCCGAACCACTTTCAAAAGAACCATAAGCGAGCCAATAATTGCAATAAGCAATGGTATAGCAGTGGATATTTTTTTCTCGTTTGTGGTATGGCACCTTAGAAACAATACCCGAACCACTTTCAAAAGAACCGTAAGCGAGCCAATAATTGCAATAAGCAATGGTATAGCAGTGGATATTTTTCTCTTTTGTGGTATAGCACCTTAGCGACAATACCTGAACCACTTCCAAATGAACCACAAACGAGCCAATAATTGCAATAAGCCATGGTATATCAGTGGATATTTTTTTCTCTTTTGTGGTATAGCACCTTAGCGACAATACCTGAACCACTTCCAAATGAACCATAAGCGAGCCAATAATAGTAATAAGCAATGATATAGCAGTAGATACTTTTTTTACCTTTTGTGGATACTTTTTTTTTTTTTTTTTTTTTAATATTGTTTCCTCAGTAGGAATCGATTCAGACTGAGATCCGATCTATATTGATTAGTAAATTCTTTCATCTTAAAACAAAAACAAATATTTTCTTGTGTAGGAACCAATAATTTTCACCTAAAAATATTAAATTTGAAACCTTTTTTATATCAACATTTCCTCCTTTAGACAGATTTATATAAAGTATAATTTATTGGGGTTTAACAATATCTGTATTTAGAGGCAATCCTGACAATATCTTGCTTTGTTTTGGATTACCTTGTGGGGAATTTCACTAATATTCAAATTATGGGACAATGTTAGATGAAAGATTCCCTGGTTCTGCGTATTTCACGATCGAATACTCTAGGATATCACAAATATCACACAAATGTGTTCTAGGGCGACATTTTATGTACCTATATTTAGTAACAAATGTGACCATATTATGTTTTGTTTTGGATTACTTGGTGCAGATTTTCACTATCATTCACATTATGAGACAATTTTCGATAAAAGATCCCTTGTCCCTGTGTCTTTTATGATCGAATACTCTGAGTTACCACAAATAATACACAAATGAGTTCTAGGGCGACCTTTTACATGCCTATATTTAGTGACAATCCTAAATATATCTTGCTTTGTTTTGAATTACCTGGTGAGGATTTTCACTAACATTCAAATTAGGAGACAATTTTAGGTGAAGGATTAGGTCCCTGTGTCTTTCCTGATCAAATCATTTATGTGTTATCACAAATAACACATAGGGTCCTCAATGGCCAAGTGGCTAGCGCCCTGGCGCTCGGTACCACAGGTTTCGGGTTCGAGTCCCGGCGGTGCCATGGATGTTTGTAGTGGTTCGGAATCCACTTTAAACCGTAGGTCCCGGTCCTAATAGGATCGTAGATCATTGCGGGGGTATTGTTACTCCGCGTCCGTGGCTTATCTTCAAGTTACAAGCGCCCCCTGGGTAATGCAAAGTGGGTTACGTCTGTGCAGCGCTTGCCTTAAGGCATCCAAGACCAAGCTGTCTAAGTGTTTGCCAGCTGCATTAGAACAAAAAAACAACAACAAATAACACATAAATGAGTTCTAGGGTGACATTTTATACATAAATTTTAAAAAAATATTTAATTCTTGTTTTGTAAATGGCAACATTGTCATGCTTTGTAAACGTTTATATATTGAAGTTAAGATTGATATTTTTTGACGTTGAGCAAGTGGGAAATTGATACGTTTTTCTGATTTGACTGGATTTAAGACGAAAAATTTTTATTCTAAACGAAACTCCCCAAAAATGGTGAATATTTTTTTAATAGAAACTTTAATTTTAGTCTCGGCAGTATTTTTCTACGCAAATGCTATGATTGTAATTCCAGTGTCTGATTCACGGTTGCATTTGACACGAAATCGCGATTCTGCGGAGAAAAAACATAAAAGAGAACATATATCAATGAAAGAAGTGAAGTTTGTCAATGAAGAGATAACAGATTTCCTCTATTTCTCCCACCATGATCTTGATGGAAACCAGAAATTAGACGGTATCGAACTTTGGAAAGCTGTTATAGATATGAACAGTTTCGATTACCCAGGTCATATATTTACGGATGAAGCATTGAATGCTTTTGCAGATGGACTTTTAAAAGTGGAGGACCTAAACAACGATGGATATATAGACTATGTTGAATATAGGCATACTCGGGTAATACCCATAATACTAAAAAATATTAACTCCACCAAGAATATGCCTTTCTTACTATGTTAGTTTTCACATTTAATTTAATGACATGTCATTTTATTGAAAATGATGACTAATAATAGTTAAAAATGGTTTTAAAGCATAACGATTAATAATGGTTACTTAATTGTGAAAAGAAATGAGTTTCAATTTTAAAGAGGGGAGTTTTTAATTTTTCCTTATCTGTTATCGAGATTTGGTCTACCAAACTTTTTTATAACTAATAATTTTTAATTTTTTTTACTTATCTTGGATTGTTTGTATTGCTTTTTAGATTTGCCTACTCAAAAAAAAAAAAAAAAAGATGATAAAAATTGACACTAGTTGGGCATTGCCGATGCAAATATCTTGCTTACTATCGATTTTCTCGTAGAAACTTTGATATAATGGAGAGTTTTTGCATACCGTATTTTGAACGTCCGTTAGCTTTTTCTCCCTAGCCCGCAGGCTCATAGGAAATTATGTTTCCTATGAGCATGCGCGCTAGGGAGAAAAAGCTAACGGACGTCCAAAATACGGTATGCAAAACCCCTCTAATGGTCAATAGAATTACGCTATATGATCAAGATGTGGGAAAAGATTCACAACGGCATCTTTTTAACAAAGTGCGGATAATTAAAAAAATTTTTTTTAAACGTGTTAAAAGGGGAAAAGTTGCTTGGTATTTAATCGATAAATTAAAAATACTACGGACTGATAATTGTAATTCTTTATAGCGTAACATTTTTTTATTATTGTATTGACTTTTAGAGTTACTTCACTTAATTAACATAAATCTCAAAGCAAGTTAAATTCACTTAACACTTGGCATTTGTTAATGCTAATTAACAGATCTTGCAGCTGCAGTGCCTAATGCGTTAAAAAATTAAATATTCAATATAAAACTATGAATAGAGACTACAAGACTTTGATAAAAAGGAATCAACGTTCTAAAATGTACCCATTTGATAATGTTGCTATTGACAATTTTGCATTATTTGTATAATATATTTGTTAAAGAACCATTTCATGTTAGACTACCAAGTTGGATGGCTATTGTTAACTATAACATTTTTATTTCTGTATGGAATTTTGAACGGTTGCAATTGTAATGGACTTTTAAAATTCCAGTCAAACATTGTTTTTAATTGAACTCTTTTTATTGCAAAATTTTTTAAAACTAATATTGAATTTGGTAGTTCTGAGTAGTTTTTATTCATTGAATTTGATTGCATTAAATTCTTTAATAATCGGAAATGTGAGAATTATTTTAATTTTATATTTTTATATTATTAATTTTATATATTAAGTGAAAAATATTTTATTTTTATATTTTAGATTTCTAATAATTTCTATTGAATACATTTTAATCTTTCTGTAATATGTAACTTGATAATCTAGTAAAGTTTTAGTTTTTAAAATATAAAGTAGGATTTGATACTATCGTATAATGGGTTTCTTATAGCGTGTTTTAAAAAGTACTAGTTTATGTTAGATAAATAAATGCAGGAAAGACGACTTAAATTAAAAGAGAATTTAAATGCATTTTTGATTAATCCACTTGTTTCGAACTATTCTTTAAATGTTCTATGTTATTAAAGTATACATTCCATATTAAACTAATAGCAAGATATTCTTTATGTAGAACGATCGTAATATTGTTTAAATATTACAGATCCTGCTGAAAATCAAATTTTGTATGTTTCAATGTTTTATTTCGGCTTAAAATAGATTTTAATAAAACTGATTTTATTGCAATTTTGCGTTTTTTATATAAATATTTACGAAGATATAAATAAAGCAAAAAATTTTTCTGGAATTACGCAGGTGAAACAAGATTTTTTTCGAATAAAGGACTGTGATTCAAAATTTCAAATCAATTCAAATCAATACGAATAAATAAGAATACGAATCAATGTGAATCGAATCAATTTTTGTGGATTGTGTACAAAAATAATAGCCGAATCACTTATAAGAAGGGGAACAATCCATTTTACAATACATTTTAAGCTAGAAGTATATATTTCAATTTACGAATGAAAATTGAAGTTTAAAATTTTACATAATGGTTATTCTGGTACTTTGAAGAATTAATCTTTTTTATTATTATTATTATTAAACATAACTAAAATAGATACGAGTTTATTTTTAATAGCATATTTCGGATTTGTCTTTTAATTCTATCTATCGCAGCATATCTAAAACTATTCTAGATATTAAATCAGGGATGACCAGGGCCGGATTTTCCTATAGGCTAACTAGGCTTCAGCCTAGGGCCTCAAGATCAAGAGGGACCTACATTCAAATTGTTAGCAAAATTAGAATGACACTATTCTAAAAACGCTGAATTGAAAATAAGGAGAAATTCTACATATATGACTAATAAACAAACAAAAATGTATTGGTTAAGATCAACGCGTTCGGTTCATTGGGTCTGTTTGTATATACTCGATTGCACCAAAGTATAGTTCATACATTCACTGATTGCTGTGGCAAATATTGACGTGCCTTATGCTACTAAGATCTGGTTTGTTCTTTCAAATAAAGTGCATGTAAATGTTGCAAGTACTATATATAGTTCTGAGAATAAAGGTCCAAATAAGTGTTCTCGACTATTTTTTTTTGTTAACCATGCCACATTTTTTATGAATATTAGTACCCATCACAGCATGTTTTATTTAACATATTGATATATATCACAGTAACGATGTATTTTATTATCTATCATGTAATTTACAAACTTAACAAGTAACATGAAGTTTTTTTTAAAGTCAATTCCTACTTTTCTTTCACTCTATTGCAGAAAGTCCTTTATAAATAATTTTCATTCATTTTTTTAAGTTTATCTGGCGCCATCTATGGATACTCAACTTAAATCTAAAAAAAACTAAAACTAATTAAATTTAATTACTGAATTAATATTTGTTATAAAACTGTGTTAACATCCAGTGTCATCCCCTACAAGTTCAAAAAAATTGTATTTTAACTTGAGTGGATGAAAAAAAAACTATTTTATGAACGATTGAAAATTTGAACAAGATATATATAGGGAGAGTGTGAGCTAATAGAAGGAATTGAAAAAAGGAGAGGTGAAAGGGATCTCAAAAGTGGGTCCCATGGACTCTTTTCATCTAAATCCGGCCCTGGGGAATGACCAACCTTTTTTGGGAAGAGTGCCACTATCTGAGAAAAACTATGCATGCCCCTTCCACATTTTCCAACATACTAAAAAAAAGTGTGACAAAATAGTTATTTATAACCTAATTATCGGATTTTTATGTAAATGGCACATTTTTTTATGCAAATCTGAGATTTAATATAATAAATAAAACAAAAGTATACAAACTTGGGTTTTGTTAATAAACATTTTTAAAAGTTTATTCAGTTTTATTTTATACATGACCTAACATGAAACATTTAATTCTAAATTATAAAACAGCTATGCCGCATTAATTAAACACCGAGTCTTTTATATCAGCATAAGTTCTTGCATTTATTAGGATTAGTTCTGTTCTTTTTTTATATTGGCATGTTCAATAACTAATCCTAACAAAATTAGGCGATTTAAGTGCATATCAGATAATCTTATATTTTTATTTTATCGTGCTAATAAAAGAAAAAAATTTGATTACAAACATATTCTGATGCAAACCCGCAACACTATCTGACAGCCAAATCGTATACAATTGGAAAATTGCTTGTTCGTACAAATTTCCAAAATTCAATTTAATTCGGAGTACTTGTAGTTGAAAAAAGTTCCTTATATTTGTTTTTCAGTGTAGTACGGTGCTGTAGGTCAATAATTGGATTGGATTGGATTCGATTTGGAGTTAAAGTGGGTAACAAAATGTTGCAGAGAAATAGAAAAAGGATTTGTGAAAAGATAACTTTTTTATCTTGACAATCATCAAATCTAACATTGAATGAATCCTTCAACATGTATATTAAAATTTTTAATCTATCATAGTACGGAGCATTATTGACTTTGGTAGCTAGTTCCAGATTTAATGTGAAATGTGTTAATCTTTTCTCTCCAAAATCGAGACAAAAAAAAAGCAAAAGTTCGTTCACAAAAGAATAAACTACTGTGTTCAAAAAGTAAAAGTTTTCAATGTTTCATCTTTTTTAAGTTGTTGGCACTGTCTTTGACATCTGTGAGAAATATTACGTCAGAATATTCATTAGTTGTTGAGTTACGCTTGGCCTTGTGAGACGCTAAAACTGATTCCGGCGATTTTTGAAATGTCTCATCAATCGACTCAAAACGGTGTCCCCGGAGTGGGTTTTTGAGTTTAGGATACAGCCAGAAGTAGCACGATGCTAAATCAGGTGAATACGGTGGTTGTTTAACGATATGGGTTTCATTTTTGGCAAAAAAATCACGAAGAATCAATTTAGTATGAAATGGTGCATTCAGCGGTTTCGGTACCAATCGAGATTTGATGCGTTTGAGGCCTAAAACCTCTTTTAAAATGAAATTTTGAAGTTCCAACTTCATCAGCAAGGTCTGTAACTGTAAATCGACTGTTTGCACGCACCAAATCTTTAATGTTTTGGACGTGAGCTTCGTCGGTTGAGGTTGGTTGTAAAGCAGAGGGCCCTTCGTCTTCAACGCGTTCTCTGCCTTCTTTGAACTGTTTATAACACTTCTGAACATTTCTTTCCGATATAGAAATACTCACCGAATGCTTTATGCAACATTCTATACGTTTCCGCAAACAAAATTTAACGCAAGTTCTTTGTTCAATTAATTCAGACATTTCAAATATCGTCAGAATCAGTTTTAGCGTCTCACAAAACCAAGCGTCACTCAAACACTAATGAATATTTTGACGTAAAATTTCACACAGATGTCATGGACAGTGCCAACAACCTAAAAACGAAAAAAAAAAAAAAAAAAAAAAAAAAAAAAAAACCCCAATTAAAATACCATATTCAATTTAAATTTTAAAAAATTTAAATTTAATTTAAATTGGAAACTGGTCTTACTTTTTGGACGTAGTAGTATATGGCCAACTAAGGAAGGAAAAACACAATATTCACGTCCTATGACCACGTTGTCTTGCCACATATTTGTACTGGCCAAGCAATGCCAAGCAATGTTTTATAGTATGGCTATAATGTGTTATAGTTTTATAGCTATAGAAAGAATCTCATTAGAAAAATATAACTAAATAAAACGCACTTATTTTGTAATATTAAAATAAAAACAAATATACAAAATACAAGTATAAAAATTAGTTATCTCAATTTTTTTCTGTAATTTTAACTATGGATTCCAATCATATACAAATAAGTTGAAATAAATAAAGTGAAATTAAATATTAAAAATTATATTAAAAAAAAATTAAATTAATGAAAAAAATCATAAAATAATTTTCTTAAATGATCATATGTTGTAAACGTTTTATAATAAAGTTTATCAAAATATTTTGTAATCCATTAATGACAAAGTGAATTATAAAGTTTTTTCCAAGGTATTCAACTTGTAAAATTTTGCTTTATAAATTTTAAAGGCAAATGAAAGATTTTATTTCATTAAACGATAATTACGAAATTATGACAATTTTCAATAATTTTTCGTTTAAAAAATGCACTGTATCAATAAATAAAATAATTATTAGTGAGGAAACTCACAGAAAATATAATTAAAAAGAATTAATTTAATTATACATTGAAGTTGAATTATTAAATACATTTATTATCGACAGATGGCAGTACAAAAATAAAGTCAGTTCCAGAAATATTTGTTCAACTTAATTTAATAACGGCTTTTTTTTTTATTACTGTTTATATTATATACAAATATACTAGTAATTATTTAATAGCAATTAAATTAAAAAATTTCATTATTTAAAAAGGAATAATCAGTTTCTGAAAGCATTACAGAGCACTGGAAAAAAATTTAACGAGTTTTAAAATAAGTGATTTATGATAAGTTCTGATATTTTTGATTTTTTCTTTCTCTAATTGGGGCAAAAGTCTTACAAAGAAAAAAATAAATAAATAAATAAATAAAAAAAATAAAAATCTGAATATATTTTGTAATCAGTTTCAATTTAGATAATTTATTTATAATATTTTTTTGTTTTGGATGGCCAATATCATATATTCCTTCTTTACATAAGTATTTAAAATTTCAATTTTGATGATCATAAAAAAAACTCAATAATATATATTTTTTTCTGTTAGCAACGGCGTTTGAGTGATTAGTCTAGCTCGCAGAATATACATGAATTAATGTACTGTAGTCCGCTTTATCATGTGTACATTATATTTAAATAATGCAATTGATATTTTTTTTTGGAAAGATCGTAAAATTTTGAATAAATCTTAAGCAGAGAACACAATGCAACGGTAGCTTATTAAAATATAAACTTTTTAATGTAAGAAAATTATAATATTAGATGTTTCCTAATTTATTAGAATAGTCAATAACGTGTTAACTTGAGTAAAGATCCCCACAATAAACTATAAAGCGGAAGGGAAGAGTTTAAGGTTGATAAATCTTTCTTTTAGATATGGATTGACTTTTGGTTAGACTTCGGTCTTTGCATGTTTTTTTCCCCTTCGTCTGTCCTTGGAATCGAGGATCGGAGAGAGAGAGTAAGAAAAAAGGAAGTGGACAGTCGAGTGAGGAGGACAGGCAGTACAGAGGGTACAAAGATCCTTAAAAGAGACTTTCTTTTAAGATGATTTTGTAAATAATTAGCGTGCATTTTATTGTGTGTGTTATGTGTTACAGTTGAGCAATGCTGTCTTTTAAATATTAAATAAATATGACAGCTAACAGTCTAGTATTATTGTTTAAAGAAATAAATCAGTTTCTACCATGATGCCACGAAACAACATTGAATTAAGACCACACCCATATCGGGTCCTAGTACTGCTTGCATATAAGATCCTTACTTACATATAATCCGAAAATTGGCAAACGAGGCAAATAAAATTGGCAAGCTGCCAAGTTGGACAGATTAAAAAAGAGAGGTCCATGTCATTTAGGAGGATTTTTAATTGTAATAAAAATTTTAGATGACAAGATATTGAAAGAAATACTAGATGGAAAAAAAAATTCAAGTACTGTTATACTTTTTTCTTTCAAAGCAACTTTGCGCCGTTCGCGCATATTTTACTAGCACTTCTAGAAAGTAATCGATTCGTCCTTTATGCATAGTGTTTTTTTTTCTTTCTATGATATTTATTGCAGAAAACATTGTCCCATTTTAAAATTGCGTTTAACAAAGCAGATGTGGCTGTTACCGAATAATGTACTAAATTTGCTCAAGTCTTCTTGGATTAATACGTATTTGAAATAAATATTTTAAGGGAATTTTTTTTTGGTGTAACATCGGTGGATTTATATTACACTTATGTATATCATGAACAACCCACCGACGTGTTATGACTGGTGAACAGTACCTACCAGGAGGAATGTTACGCATAACTGCCCTGCATTTGCGCATCGTATGGGGGAACTCATAGGAAGTCATAATATCGATATGAGATGATTTTATGCATATTGTCATAATCGCAATCGAGTCTCCTCGTTTCTGAAAGCAGTGACTGCAACAATGCCACAAGCAGATTCGAACTTCAGCTCTCCTCCACATTTTTTTAGCTGTTATCACTGTGCCAAGAGTAGTCATTTTTATGTATGAATACCCAAAAATACCAAAGACCATTTGACTCGTAGCTTGTGTACTTGGTCACTACAAAAATCATACCAAGTACTAAAAAAATCATGAAATATTCCGCTTCAAATTGTTTAATATTATATTGTAACCGGCCTGAATCAAATTGTTTCGGGTTCGAGTACCATGGATGTTTGCTTTTCCACTTTAAACCGTATTCATAATAGGATCGTGTTGTTAACCAATTTTGAAGTGATGATTTTAATTCTGGCAAAGTGAGTAACGTCTGCGCAGCGCTTGCCTTAAGGCATCCAAGACCAAGCTGTCTAAGTGTTTGCCAGCTCCATTAGAACAAAAAAAATTATATTGTAACCATGCTTCCTTCTACACACTGGCAAGAGTATGGAGTTCAGGAGAAATGATGAGTCGGCCGAAATGGTCAGTCGAGATTCTTACCCGAGAGGAAGCACAGTGGAAACAGAACTCCGCTGAGAAATGTTTAGTCTATAGTTTCTCATCTCGAGAGGAAATATATTTAGCGGGTTAGTGGGCCTACAGACTCTCACCTAGAAGAGGAAGTATATTTCGTGCGCACCCTACGATCAGCCGAGTTTCGGATTTTCGGTTTAGAAGTGGAGTCCTTTTACGCATCTATAATTATCTGTCTTTAAATGTGTTAAATAGTGTATGTTTCTAATTGTATGTGTTGGTATTTGTGCGTGTGTCAATAAAATTATGAGCTCTCAAACCTGTGCCTCGAGTATCTCAACCCAACCACACCCAATTACCATCTGGTTGCCTAAACCGGAACACTACAACATTAAATTATTTATTTTTTTATTATTTATAAAATGAACTATATGCATAGTTAATAATGTTCGAGGGTTTTTTTTTTGTGTGTGAGTCCTATAAAACAGTTACCGCTAATACATATGGTTTGCGGATTACGCAGGTCTATGTATCACTGGCGTAGGAGATTCATCATCATTTTAGATTTTTTCAGTGATATTAACACTTACAGATGATAGAAATTTTAATATATTATAAAACAGCTCTTTTATGATATCAGATAACCCAAAACGTATTTTTATAAATTATTCGATTGAAAAAATGTAAAATTATTGTTCGAAATCTTTTCTTTCTTTCTAAATGGCACTGACAGTTTGATCTTGTAAATGCTATAAATTAAACCCATGCGCGTGTAATATGATTCCACGGACGCGGAATAGTTTGACACCTACGTTTTAAAGTTTCGATACAAACATCCATGGTACCGCTGGGACTTGTACCGAGCGCCAAAGCTCTAGCCACTCGGCCATTCAGGCCCCGTTTCGTAAATCTGTAAATACATAATATTTCAATAGTTTGACATGTTTTGTTATATCTCTAATGTAAAAGAAAGCTTTGCTAGCGAAACATTTCCCATCTATTCATCAGATGCTCGGTAAAAATCCATCATTTTAGTGAAAAAATTTCATAACAAAAATTAAAAGGGACTACACGAAAACAATTCTCATGTAGTCCATTTTTAATTTTTGTATTGTAAAACAATTCTCATAAGGAAAAGAATTTTTGAATCAGGAGATCCAAAACAGATGGTGTTTCTCTTTATTTCTCTGGCCTAATGAAATGTCATCGTTATTTATTCTATTACTATTCTTTTCTTTCAAAAGAGCAACACTAATTTTGCCACAAATATAACATCAACCATATTATAAATATTAAGTCAAATATGGATAATTTAAAAACAAGTAATACATAAAAATTTTTTTTAAAGTCAATTCCTTCTTTTTTTTCACTATATTGCAGAAAGTACTTTATAAATAAAGTTGAAATTATCCTCTTACATCTGACGCCATCTATTGGTAGATACATGCAACTTAAATCTAAAAAAAAACTAGAATTACTTAATAAATCAAATTGCTGAATTAATATTTGAAAAAACTGTCTTAATATCCAGTGTCATTCACTACAAGTTTCAAAAAATGTATTTGAACTTGAGTGGATGAATAAAACGTATTTTATGAACGATTGAAAATTTGAACAAGATATATATAGGGAGAGTGTGAGCTAATGGAAGGAATTGAATAAAGATACAAGGCCATTTTATACTATAAAAAAAAAACTAAAAAAGTTACCTTTCAGAATAATAATAATATCATCATGGTTTGAAACAAATAAATTTATAGATAATTATGTAAAAATTTAATTATAATATTTGCGTCAATGCTTTAACTAGTAAAGATTTATAACTTTTAGATATTTTAATTCGAATATAAATTTCAATTCGTTATACGCAATTTTAAATTTAAAAAACATATATGATAAGAATTTACGTCGTTATTTTATGAATTTTAACAAAGATGGATCTAAAATTTCATAACTGTAAATTTATAGACAAATTCTACTTTATTGAAAAAAAAGGTAACAGATTTTTCATTTACATATCATAAAAGCATATCTACTATAAGAAACTAAAAAACAAAATTGTTATGAAAAAATGTAAAGCTTTTTATACTAAAAATCAGTCAAAAATAAATTCTATACAATAAGTACATACATTTACATAATTTCATAATCTGAAAAAGTTTAATTTAATACATATGCAAAAAAATAAACATGAAAAAAAATTGCATCCTATAAAAGTCAACATCGATCATACCTTTAGTATTGCATACATATATGAGAACTGTTAAATAGAATACAATAATAACTGCACAAATAAGAATTATTTTACATAAATTACATTTAAATGCAATGTATATCATTCGAAAGAATTAAATTTTTAAATTTGTACTAATCTAAATTTACATAATTATAAACATTTCAAATCCCAAATTGTAAAATCACATAAAATTTCTAAAATGACATGACTATGTTATAAATTTAATGTTGTTTGATATGATTATATATTTTATAAATAAGGTAAACTAAATTACTTAAATTACAAATTTCATAAAAATTTACTTTATTTAAAAGATTTATTAAGTTAAATTAAATTATGTGATTTTAAGATTTTTTTATAAAAATAATATTATTTAAAATAGCCACCATTTTTTAAAAATAGAAAAGCACAATCAAATTACGAAACAAAATTCACTGAAAATTTTCTTACAAATTTCAAAATATAATTTTTAAAAATTTTATAAATTTCAAATCCAATATTCTAAAAAATATATACATTTGTCATCCAAAATTCAAAAATATTATAAATTTTAAATTTAAAATATTATAAATTTAATGTTATTTGGTAGAATTGTATATTTTCTAATTAAGGTAAACTAAATTACTTAAATTACAAATTTCATAAAAAAGACTTTATTTAAAAAAATTTTAATAAGTTAAATTAAATTACATGATTTTAAGTTTTTTTTTTTTATAAAAAATATTCTAAAAATAATTTCTCCTTCCATTATTTAAAAAATAGCCACCATTTTTTTTTAAAATATAAAAAACACAATCAAATTTTATAAATTTCAAAAAAAAAAAATATATAAATTTCTCATTAAAAAAAGTTTTTTTAATTCAAATTTCAAAAATTATATAAATTTCTCATTCAAAATTTTTAAAAATTTTAGTTCTAATATTCTAAAAATATATACATTTCTCATTCCAAAATTTTATAAATTTCAATTCTAATATTCTAAAAATATATACATTTCTCATTCCAAAATTCAAAAAATTTTTAAATTTTAAATTTAAAATACTATAAATTTAATGTTATTCGGTAGAATTATATATTTTATAATTAAGGTAAAAAACTAAATTACTTAAATAACAAATTTCATAAAAATTTTCTTTATTTAAAAAAATTTTAATAAGTGATATTGAATTAAAAAAAATCTTGAAATTTATTATTAAGTAATTCAAATAAGTTACATGCTTTTAATTTTTTTTATAAAAATAGTATTATTTAAAACAAGAACCCTTTTTTAAAAATAGAAAAGCAAAATCAAATTACGAAACAAAATTCATTTAAAAACTTTTTGCAAATTTAAAATTATAATTTCTCAAAATTTTATGATTTTCAAATCTAATATTCTAAAATATATATACATTTCTCATTTCAAAATTCAAAAATTTAATAAATTTCAAATCTAATAGTTAAAAATATATACATTTCTCATTCCAAAATTCCGAAATTTTATAAATTTTAAAATTTAAAATACTATAAATTTAATGCTATTTAGTAGAATTATATATTTTATAAATAAGGTAAACTAAATTATTTAAATAACAAATTTCATAAAGAAGACTTCATTTAAAAAAATTTTAATAAGTGATATTGAATCAAAAAAAAAAATCTTGAAATTTATTATTAAGTAATTCAAATAAGTTACATGATTTAATTTTTTTTATAAATATAGTATTATTTAAAACAAGAACCATTTTTTAAAAATAGAAAAACACAATCAAATTCTACACAAATAAAAAAAAAGAATAATTTTAAAATATCTTACACTTTGTCGAATGTTCTTAAAAGAGTATTCCCCAAAATTAGATGTCTACAAGTGGCAACACATAACTCAAAACTCGCGATATCGAATATTTATCCAACTTAAATTCCTTTGACGCAAATATTTATTTTTAAAAGAATAGCTCGCAGCTGCAAGGTGACAGCAGAAAAATTTCACCGCTTAGAATTCGAAACTAATTTTGAATTCGAGTTTGGGAAAACGGCAGAGGAGTTTTTAGAAATCTATCTGCGCATATTTCGAAAATCGTGTGGCTGACCTGTGACCTTTTTCGCGCCGCATAGTTTGGAAATGCCAAATGAGCCCGGGACGCTGCGTCCCAAAATTGCGGGTCACGGACAAACACAATTAAACATTCCCGCCGTTTTTGATTTTTCGGTTTCAAAGTTTAGCGAGATGTCTTAAGAATAATCATTTCAGATTTGATCACGTTAATCGTGAATTGGTATGTTCGAAATACTAAATATGAATTAATCTGTTCCTTAAAAAAATTATTCAAGATTATTTTTGTTCAATTTAGAATCTTGAATAATCGTGCTTTTAATTTTATAATTTCTTTTAATTCTTTTTTATGCACGTGGAGAAACTGCTAAACGATATTTGTGTTTTAAAAATTATTTTGTGTTGTAATTGATTATTAACCAGTTCATAAGAAATAAATGGCTTTTATTTTCTGATTAACAAATCTTTTATTTATTTACAAAATATTTTGATAAATGAATCTTAATTTTAATTTTAATTAAAAAAAGTTTCACCTTTTTACGAGATTTTTCAGAAAAAAAAAAAGTTAAAAAAAAAAATTAATTAAAACTAATTAATTAATTAATTAATTAAAAAAAGTTTCACCTTTACGAGGTTATCAGAAAAAAAAGTTAAAAAAAAAAAAAAACATTTCCATTTATTATTTGATTATTGGCTAAATTAAAATTTAACATTTATTTTAGGATCATTTATTTTAATTTGATAATTTTTTAAAAAGAAAGAAATGGCTTTTATTTTCTGATTCACAAATCTTTTATTTATTTACAAAATATTTTGATAAATGAATCTTAATTTTAATTTTAATTAAAAAAAGTTTCACCTTTACGAGATTATCAGAAAAAAAAGTTAAAAAAAAAAATTAAAATTTCCATTTATTATTTGACTATTGGCTATATTGTTTATTAAAATGTAATAAACAATTTATTTTATTGATTTTAGGATCTTAAATAACTGTATTTTAATTTGATAATAAAACGAATTTAATTAAAAAACTTAGCGACCGAGGGAAGAAAAAAAAAGTTAAAAAAAAAAAATTAACATTCCATTTATTATTTGAGTTGCATTGTTTATTAAAATGTAATAAACAATTTATTTTATTTATTTTAGGATCTTAAATAACTAACCCCAGTTTGAAAATTTTTTAAAAGTTCCATCTTCGATTTTCTGATTCACTGCCAAAAAAATATTTTGATAAATGAATCTTAATTTTATTTACAAAAAAGTTTCAGCTTTACGAGATTATCAGAAAAAAAGTTAAAAAAAAAAAAAAAAAAATATTTTCATTATCTGTGTATGTGTCATTATTGGAATTTCTTTTATGTGTGAGCTATCGAACAGCTATATTGTTTATTAAAATGTAATAAACAATTTATTTTTTTGATTTTAGGATCTTAAATAACTGTATATTTTAATTTGATAATTTTTTAAAAATCTTTTTTATGCATATGGAAAAACTTCAAACGATATTTATGTTTTAAGAAAACTGTTTTAAAAATTATTTTTTGTTATGGTGATTATGGAACACTTTTATTTTGTTCGAAAATATAAAGTATTTCAAGCGACCTAGGCAAATTTAATTTTACTATTACAATTAGTTACTTTATTTTTTACATTTAGAAAGTTTTTCATTCATACGAAGTTTTTTAAAAAAATATGTGAGAAATTGCATTATTTATATGCATAAACATGAGATAAATCATGATGTGTTAATTTCAAAATTTTTAAAAATTTTAAACAGAAATATTTTAATACCGTTTACACATTTAATATTTTTGAAGTCTAATTTTAGGCTTTAAATTATTTAAAGTACTGAATCCTCTTGGAGGTCGCCACCAATTCATGCATGGTACGCCGCTAAATATCCTGGTATGTCCATACAGTGCTCCTGTCCTAGACCTGCTCAGACGGCTTTAGCTAGACTAAGGACTGGCCACATTAAGAGTTTGACCTTCAATGGAGACGAGAAGACATATGCCCTTTGTCATTGTTCGACCATCGCATCTCCCTCTCATCTCATAGATTGTATTGGTGCCTCTGTGAGGCAACTGTTGAATGAGGGGAGGACAGTTTACGATCTATTGATGCAGCATGATCTACTGGACTTGGTTTAGGATTCTAAATCAAGGGGATAAGCAACAACAACAACAAAGTACTGAATTATTTATGAAATCTTATAGTTTGGTATGTATTAATAATTTTAATATAATGCCAATGACTTTTTTGACTTTTAATACTATAAAGTTCTTTTGAAATAGTATTATATTTTTTAAATTTATTTATATTATAATATTCAGTCTTTTAAGTTTTCAAAATCGTTTAAAGATAATTAAACCAAATGATTGATTATTATAATTTGTAATAAATCTAAGGATTATGATTATTAGTATTTGATTATGTATATATAAGTATGTTGTATAGTTAAAATAAGGGGTAGTATGTTAAAAAGTATGTTGCTACCTCTGTATGTAATAATTTCTGCTTCTTTTAGAATTTTGAAAAAATCATTTAAACCAATAGTATAAAAAATATTAACATTTTGAAACAAAAAAACAAATTCTGCATTTGCACTTATCTTTCAGCTGCTTCTATTTTTCACACAGAAAAAAAATTAAGTCCTTGTGTTTCGATAAATATTATTCGTTGCTAGCTAGGTTTACAATAAAAAAAATGCCAATAGAATATTTTTGCAGCTGCATTTCTACACAGAAACATCGGATTAGGTTTATTTTGCTTTTAGTTTGAATCTTTCAGTACAGCAAAGCGAGTAATTTATCAAAGATGGCACACGAAAGTTTCTTTCGTCCACACGCAATAATTCATCGAGTTACGTTTTTTTACTATCACTCTGGAAGAAAAAAAAAATGGCGAATATTTCCTAGAATTTATTTCCATTAATAATAAACAGCTCTTCATTTGCGTGGGTTGGGCCTTAATATATGCAGATCAGGCTTCTATGTGTATATTAATAAGATGTTTTTTATTTTCTTTATTTACGAATTTTTTTAACAATCAAAACACAACAATTATGTATTTAAATCAGGTATATACGGACTTGTGGAGGACATAGGCCATTGTAATTTGACTACGTGCGGTACAAAATAAAAAAACATTTTTAATATCAATTTCATTTCAATATACATAATAAAAATAACAATACAATGTAATAAAAATGACAATAAAATGATAATAAGACAATGATATAATAAATAATATAATAAAATATTAAATGATAAAATTATATAATAAAAGATATAATAAAATATTAGATGATAAACTTATATAATAAAGGATATAATAAAATACTAAATGCTAAAATTATATAATAAAAGATATAATAAAATATTAAATGATGAAATTATATAATAAAAGATATAATAAAATATTAAATGAGGAAATTATATTATAAAGGATACAATAAAATATTAAATCATAAAATTATATAATAAAGGATATAATAAAATATTAAATGCTAAAATTATATTATATAGGATATAACAAAATATTAAATCATAAAATTATATAATAAAGGATATAATAAAATATTAAATAATAAAATTATATAATAAAAGATATAATAAAATATTAAATGATAAAATTATATAATAAAGGATATAATAAAATATTAAATGATAAAATTATATTATAAAGGATATAATAAAATGACAATTTCTTGTATATTAATAAGATGTCTTTTTAAAATTTCTTTGTCTTCATGAATTTTTTAGCAATCAAAAGACAATTATCTATTTAAATCAGGTGGTTGTGGAGGACACAGGTCATTGTAATGTACTCATTGTAATTTGACGGTATGCAATACAAAAAAGTTTAATATCTATTTCATTTCTTTATAGATAATAAAAATAATAAAACAATGTAATAAAAATGATAAAAAATTTTAATAAGACAATCACATAATAAAATGATAATCAGACTTCTATATGTATATTAATAAGATGTTTTTTTTACATTCTTTATTCATGAATTTTTTTTATCAACAGTTATCTATTTAAATTAGGTAGTTGTGGAAAAACATAGGCCATATGTACTCATTTTAATTTGGCCGTGTGCAGTACAAAAATTTTTTTAATATCTATTTCATTTCTTTATACGTAATAAAAATAATAGTATAATGTAATGAAAAAAGCAAATAAAGAACGATGCTTGCAATTACTTAAATTTAATAAGAGTTCGGTGTAGTGTGTAGTGTATTTGGTGCAGTATACAAATGTATTACTAAGTAGAAAGCTTTCGTTTGTTTTTATTCATAATTTTTTTTTATTCTTTTTGATATTCATGTCTAAAAGAGTTTGTACAGAAATTTGTGAGGCGAAAACATTCTCGTTCGTTTTAATATATTATCTAGCAACGACTATATTTAAATTGTTTAGTTCATTTTTAAAACGGAACATGTTTTTTGGAAATAAATATATTGTTGAGATAAAAAAAAGATATGTAGATATAAAGGCATTTTTCTAGGCTAACACTTTATTAATAATGAATCTGATGTTCTAGACAGCAATAAAGCAGAAAATATTTTTCTGCTATTTAAAATTTCGGTACTTACGTATTAACGGTACCTTGGCGACAGACTTGGCGGTTTTTAAGTGTCGCCAATCTAACGTCGCGATTCAAAACCGGTTGGCGCATGTGCTCTTTATTGGCGCAACTGTCGCCAAGATACCGTTAATACGTAAGTACCAAAATTTCTGTTAAACAAAAGCTGGATCATGTTCCCCGTAAATATTTTATTAAAATCGAACGGAAAGGCTTTAAAATATTACAAATTATATTTTGTATGTAAAATGGGCACATGAAAAGGAGTTTCGGAAGAAAACACTAAGAGAGCCATGATCTGTGTATATTACCTGCCCTGATTTATAGAAATTATAGTTCGGTTTTAAATGCGTAAATTTTCTGAGACATCTACTGGATTTTATAAAAAAAACGGCAGATGAAAAAGTTAAAAGTAAATACTGATCCTTGTTGAAGTGTATCATTTTTTCGTGTAAAATAATAAAATGATTTATTTATATTTTTAAAATAATAAATTAGTTATTTATAAAAAAAGTAAAGTTTTATTTATTTTATACGCGAAATACAAGTTGAATTTGGTACTTTTCTGCTACATTGGCCTTAAGGCTCGTTCCCACCGAGGCGAGAGACGTGAAGATTCCAGAGGCAAGCGAGAAAATTTTTTCGACCCCTTCACAGCGAAACGTCAGAAATAGCATTACGCCTAGAAGTTCCGCTTCGAGTTGAAAGTTGGTCAACTCGGAGCGGTGCATTTCAAACCGGTTTCAGGCGAACGGGGTGAGGCTAGTGATTGGTCAAATTTTTTCGCTTACATCTTCTCGCCTCAGTGGACACGAGCCTTTAGTCATATGAGGTATTATTGGCGAAATTTGGTTAAATGATGTGTCGCCAAATTTGTAAACAGATATGGAAACGCTAGCGTGAAACAGTTTACAATATTTATACTTTTTTGAGCTGCTAAACTAATAGTACTATCGTTTTAAATTTAAAAACTGTTTAGTGTATGTATTGTTTGCATATTACTTTATATTTACACGAAGAAGTTAATATTAAAAGTAAGATTACAAAGAAGAATTAACAGAAGTTGCAAATGATGTAAAGTAGACATACTTTTACTATAGAAGGATGTGCATTATACGCTGCTAATGTGTTCGAATTTGTGAATAAAGATCTGGAATAAAATTACAAATAATTAATATTGCTTTCTGAAAGGCGAAATGAATAATCGAGTACTATATTGATAAACAATTTCATTTCTGTAACAAATATAACTATTATAAAAAAACATACATTACAAATATAAATATATTATATAATATAAATATAATATTATATAATATATAATATTATATAATAAATCAAATATAAATATATAAATATAATATTACAAATATATTATATATTACAAATATAAATATTATAAGTTTGTCAGAAAATTTCATAATCTATTGTGTTTAGAAATAGATGTTTCAAAATTTAATACTTCAAATAAGTTCCTTACACCTTTATTCATATTTTTAGTATAGAAGGATGCGCAATTTACGCCAATATGTGTGTATAGATTATAAAGATCTAGAAAGAAGCTGCAAAGAATTAAAATTGCTATATGGTAAAACGAAATCAACAATTGACTGTTAAATTTATAAACAGCCGCACTTTATTCACATTGTAAGCCAAAATGTGCAAATATATTATAAAGGTGAGGTACAAATTTGAAAATAATTAAAATTGCATTTTGGAAACCAAAATCAATAAACTACTGTTAAATTCATTACGTGTTTTAGCTCTCTACCAAATATAAATATTACAAGTTTGTCACAAGATTTCATAGTTTGTTTGTTCAAAAAAATTTTAAATTTCAAATTTAAGATAATTTCTTTAAACTTTTGAAATGGACACTTCTATTCACAAATGATGCTTTTCGTTTTACTTAATCTTCTTTATTTTCTACGCAATATTTGGTTAATATGATTTATTTATTTATTTTTTGTTATCGTTACTTTATGCATAGATATGCTTTTAATTTTTACTATTTTAAATGTAAAATATGTTCATTTAACTTTTTGTAATCAAAAATATAATTAAAAATTTTTAAAATTTCATAATAATTAAAGATTTGTATCACATGTATAAAATCGATACTTTATTTGACGAATATATTTAAAAGGAAAATAAATAAATGCAAATCTTCACGAAATCATAAGCCATTGTGGATTACGTCAAATTGTTAATTTTTGACCACCAAATATTATTGTTGATTTTCCGTCACTTTAGATTCTAGGTAGGAAATTAATTATTTTATAATTTTTATACATATAAACTACATAATTCTGAAAAATTGGCATGAAGTATAAATAAAAGATCTTGCAAGATACAAAAAAATAACAGTTAAAAAATACATTGTTGAAATATGATATAGAGAAAGAATAAATTTTTCATTAATAGATGAGAATTTTAGTTCATAATTCCTCTAAGAGATGGCGATGCAAGGTTTGCAGAATCAATGAACGAATCTTGAATCTTGTTCAAATACAGATAAAATATTAATAGCCTGGTGAGATCTTATAAAATCTTTATTTGTGTGATTTTAGCGGTTTAGTAATCCAACCCATCACAGTACTTTAAAAATATTTCTCTTTTTACGCATTTTGATGTCATTGTTATTTATTACGCAAAGTGCTTTTCAACTGATATTTTTCTTTTCTGTAACGCATTGTTTAAAAATATGCATTGTACTAATAATGACTTCTGTACTGCTACTAATAATAAGTAATATTGTACTATAACAAGCTGTACTACTAATAATTTTAAGAGATAAATTTTTTTTCTTGTGTAATTCTCATAAGATTCTAATCATATTTTTGGTCTTAATACAATTAAATTAAGAAAATAAAATTAGCTTCACAATAATTTTTTCACTATATATTTTGTTTAATGTGTTGTTCATTATAGTGTGTCAGAAGTTTGGAAAATATCCAAAAGATTAATATTATAGTGTGCATCTTTATAAATAGTCATGCGACTTATGGCTAACAGCAGAGTTAACGTGCATGAAGTCTCAAATTCGATTATTTTGGTGCCATACACTGTTTTGAGAAAAGGGGAGACTCGATGGTGATTGTGAAAACTTGAATGAACGTTTTGCATCGGCATTCATGTTAATCTGTGGAAATGTTTCGGGTTTTCTACACCCTTAATATGTATTTGCGAGGTAATTACTACTAAAAATCCTTCCCAAAAGTAATCCCTACCCTGTATTACATAAGTGGTATACGAAGTATACATAACATAAGGGGTATACGAAATATACGCAACATAAGTAGTATACCTAAGGTAAGTGGTATACGAAAAATACATAAGTAGTATACGAAGTATACATATACGTTGCATACATTAGTATACCTAAGGTAAGTGGTGTACGAAATATACATAAGTGGTATACGAAGTATACATATACGTTGCATACATAAGTGGTATACGAAGTCCACTGATGCATAAGTAAAAAAATATGGATGTCTTCCAAGATGAAGTTTCGAATAACTATTTTATATTGAATAGAGATAAAAATTATTATTATTACTTAATAAATTTTCTAGTTCATTTTTTTGAGCGTGGAGTTTTCTTTTATTTACTTCATAGCATTTTGTGAATGATATTAATACGTTTATATTTTTTAAAATTAAATATTTCAATACAGTTAAAAATGAATATTGACTGTTTACACATATTTAGGTCTAAATTTGTATATGTTGAAATGCTTTACTTCTTAACCTTCAGCACACACTCCTTTTAAGTCCATACATTTATTTGAACGCTAAAAAGCGTTTTGAATCCCTAGTAAAAATCATTTTTGGACTGACATTATTGGCTTATTAATGGTAATAAAATTATGATTCGTGGAATGAATTTCTGATACCGAACAATTTTTGTAGTTTTAAAGGATATATAATTTCCATAACAAATACATTGACAAATATCACCAAATCTTTCGTCAGTTTTGTCCAACTATTGGTTTATTGGTGATATTTTGACTTCCGTATTGGCGATTTTATAAACCATTATCGCTTTAAATAAAAAAAATATACAATAACACGTTTATAAGACCAAGCTGCCAAGCTTGCCAGCTGCATTAGGGAAAAAAAAACGTTTATAAGGAATTTTTTAACGTAGTGCTCACACACAAATTATTTTGATATTTTTCAAATTTATTTTTTACGATGATAAATTTTATTTAAAAAGAAACTTCATAGAAATTAAAAAAATTCACTGAATTGCAGTTAATAATGGCTTATTTTTATAACTAAACCAGTTCACTAATCCGCTTTTTAGTTCAATTATTGATATTCTTTCCCTAATGATCAAGAAATTCCCTAAAGATATCCCTCTGAGACTCAAAACGACTGAAAATTACCGACAATGCAAACGATTTGCCTCGAGATTTTTTTATATATAACTTTCCCTTTGAAAAAACATATCGATTATAGTCTAAGATTATAGCTTCAGCATCGTAAGTGAATTTAAAATTTTTTTCCTTTATCGCCAAGAAGAAGTCCAAAGTGCTAATTAACGCTCCTTGTAATTAGTTCTTTCAATTAATCTCCGTTAAATCTCTTTACTACTCAAGATGTAATTAAGAGATACTGTTAAAGGAAGTAGAAACTCAAACTGCTTAAATGGGAATAGAAAGTAATGGGTTTGTTCAAGTTTAAAGGATTATGTCAGAAATGATTTTTGTTCATATTTGTAAGAATCCTTTTGAAAACATGCATGGAAATTAGTAATTTTGGTTAAAAACTAATTTTAATGTTATTTTCAATTTAAAAAAAATTTTAATTAAAAAATAACTACTACATAAATATTTAATTTTTTAATCCAACTGAAAATTAACATATAAATGAGACCGACACATAAATAAAAATATATAATTTTTATGTCGTTTCAATTTCGAATGGTGATTAATATTTCGGGAAATATAAAGATATCAGCGATTCTATTAATTAAGTTAGCTTAATAACATGAAAGCATGAATTAGGAATGCACTGATTAGAAATGATCATTTCCTTTTCAAAAAAAAAAAAAAAAAGTAATGTAAAGAAAAATTAAGAAGATTCTCATTTATAATTCTAATTATTGCTTCGAGGCCTACTTACAACTTTCTTTAAAAAAATTTCAATTTTCCATTCGAGTAGACATTTTTTAATAGTAGACCTGTTGGAAGAGGATATTTCTAATGCTGGCAGAAAATAAAGTGTTCTGTATTTCCTTTGGATTGAATATGAAGTCCAATAGACAGGAAATACATGAATCCGAAATTTTTGAATATATGGAACCCCACATAATGTATATTTTAATACATTGTTTTTCACTATTTTGGCCATTATAAAATAAATATATTTTGTAAAAGTGTGATAAATTTCATGGGCTGCAGAAATATTCAAGGCGGACCGCGGGTTGACCACCCCTGGTTTAATGTATGATACTTGCCATGATTTTCTGATACTGAACAGTTTTTAGTAGCTTAAAAGGATCGATCATTCTCATAACAAATACAGTGGCAAATATTACCAAATCTTTCGTCAGCATTGTCTAACTTCCAATTGGATTATTGGCGATTTTTTGACTTCCGTATTGGCGATTTTTCCGTGTCCATTCAACACTTGGCGTATTTTTTATACGATATTATCCCTTTAAATAAAACACAATTAAATAAAAATATATGTTACATGTTTATAATGAATTTTTTAACAATAGTGCTTACGCATAAATTATTTTGATATTTTTCAAATTTATTGTTTACTCTGATCAATTTTATTTAAACAGAAAGTTCATACAAACGAAAATTTTCTTAGAATTGTAGTTAAGAATGGCTTATTTTTAACTAATTCGCTTTCCAGATCAGTTATTGATATTTTTTCCCTAATAATCAACAAATTCCCTAAAGATCTCATAGAAATTAAAAATTTTACTGAATTTAAGTTGATAATGGCTTATTTAAAAAAAATCAGCTTTCCAGATCAATTATTGATATTTTTTCCCTAATGATCAAGAAATTCCCTAAAGATATCCCTCAGAGACTCAAAACGACTGAAAATTACCGACAATGCAATCGATTTGTCTCGAAACTTTTTTATATATAACTTTCTCTTTGAAAAAACATATCGATTATAGTCTAAGATTATAGCTTCAACATCGTAAGTGAATTAAACATTTTTTTTTCCTTTATCGCCGAGAAGAAGTCCAAAGTGCTAATTAACGCTCCTTGTAATTAGTTCTTTCAATTAATCTCCGTTAAATCTCTTTACTACTCAAGATGTAATTAAGAGATACTGTTAAAGGAAGTAGAAATTCAAACTGCTCAAATGGGAATAGAAAGTAATGGGTTTGTTCAAGTTTAAAGGATTATGTCAGAAATGATTTTTGTTCATATTTGTAAGAATCCTTTTGGAAACATGCATGAAAACTAGTAATTTTGGTTAAAAACTAATTTTAATGTTATTTTCAATTTAAAAAAAATTTTATTTAAAAAATAACTACTACATAAATATTTAATTTTTTAATCCAACTGAAAATTAACATATAAATGAGACCGACACATAAATAAAAATATATAATTTTTATGTCGTTTCAATTTCGAATGGTGATTAATATTTCGGGAAATATAAAGATATCAGCGATTCTATTAATTAAGTTAGCTTAATAACATGAAAGCATGAATTAGGAATGCACTGATTAGAAATGATCATTTCCTTTTCATTAAAAAAAAAAAAAAGTAATGTAAAGAAAAAGTAAGAAGATTCTCATTTATAAATCTAATTATTGCTTCGAGGCCTGCTTATAACTTTCTTTAAAAAATTTTCATTTTCCATGCGAGTACAATTTTTTTAATAGTAGAATTTGTAGGAAGAGGATATTTCTAATACTGGCAGAAAATAAAGTGCTCTGTATTTCCTTTAAATTGATTATGAAATCCAATAGAGATGAAATACATTAATCCGAAATTTTTGAATGTATTGGACCACACATAATGTATTTTTTAATACATTGTTCTTCACTATTTTGGCCATTATAAAATAAATATATTTTGCAAAAATGTGATAAATTTCACGGGCCGCAAAAATATTCAAGCGGGCCGCGGGTTGACCACCCCTGGTTTAATATATGATACTTGCCATGATTTTCTGATACTGAACAGTTTTTAGCAGCTCCAATGGATCGATCATTCTCATAACAAATACACTGGCAAATATTACCAAATCTTTCGTCAGCATTGTCTAACTTCCAATTGGATTATTGGCGATTTTTTGACTTCCGTATTGGCGATTTTTCCGTGTCCATTCAACACTTGGCGTATTTTTTATACGATATTATCCCTTTAAATAAAACATAATTAAATAAAAATATATGTTACATGTTTATAATGAATTTTTTAACAATAGTGCTTACGCATAAATTATTTTGATATTTTTCAAATTTATTGTTTACTCTGATGAATTTTATTTAAACAGAAAGTTCATACAAACGAAAATTTTCTTAGAATTGTAGTTAAGAATGGCTTATTTTTAACTAATTCGCTTTCCAGATCAGTTATTGATATTTTTCCTAATAATCAACAAAAATTCCCTAAAGATCTCATAGAAATTAAAAATTTTACTGAATTTAAGTTGATAATGGCTTATTTAAAAAAAATCAGCTTTCCAGATCAATTATTGATATTTTTTCCCTAATGATCAAGAAATTCCCTAAAGATATCCCTCAGAGACTCAAAACGACTGAAAATTACCGACAATGCAATCGATTTGTCTTGAAACTTTTTTATATATAACTTTCTCTTTGAAAAAACATATCGATTATAGTCTAAGATTATAGCTTCAACATCGTAAGTGAATTAAACATTTTTTTTTCCTTTATCGCCGAGAAGAAATCCAAAGTGCTAATTAACGCTCCTTGTAATTAGTTCTTTCAATTAATCTCCGTTAAATCTCTTTACTACTCAAGATGTAATTAAGAGATACTGTTAAAGGAAGTAGAAATTCAAACTGCTCAAATGGGAATAGAAAGTAATGGGTTTGTTCAAGTTTAAAGGATTATGTCAGAAATGATTTTTGTTCATATTTGTAAGAATCCTTTTGGAAACATGCATGTAAACTAGAAATTTTGGTTAAAATATAATTTTAATATCATTTTGAAATTAGATTCTTTTTTACAAAACTTTTTGATTAAAAAATAACTAATATTTAATTTTTTAATCCAACTGAAAATTAGCATATAAATTGGACTGACGTATAAATAAAAATAAATAATTTCTATTCAACTTCGAATGGTGATTAATATTGTAGAAAATAAATAGATATTAACGATTCTGTTAATTAACATTACTTAATAACATGAAAACGTGAATTAGGAATGCACTGAAATTATCATTTCCTTTTCACCAAAAAAAGTAATGTAAAGAAAAAGTAAGAAGATTCTCATTTATAATTCTAATTATTGCTTCGAGGCCTATTTATAACTTTCTTTAAAAAAATTTCAATTTTCCATTCGAGTAGACATTTTTTAATAGTAGACCTGTTGGAAGAGGATATTTCTAATGCTGGCAGAAAATAAAGTGTTCTGTATTTCCTTTGAATTGAATATGAAATCCAATAGACAGGAAATACATGAATCCGAAATTTTTGAATATATGGAACCCCCCATAATGTATATTTTAATACATTGTTTTTCACTATTTTGGCCATTATAAAATAAATATATTTTGTAAAAGTGTGATAAATTTCACGGGATGCAAAAATATTCAAGGCGGGCCGCGGGTTGACCACTCCTGGTTTAATATATGATACTTGCCATAATTTTCTGATACTGAACAGTTTTTAGTAGCTTCAAAGGATCGATCATTCCTATAACAAATACATTAACAAATGTCACCAAATCTTTCGTCAGTATTATCCAACGTCCAATTGGTTTATTGGCGATATTTTGACTTCCCTATTGGCGGTTTTTGCATATTCATTCAACACTTGGCGTATTTTTTATAAAACATTATCCCTTTAAATAAAACGTAATTAAATAAAAATATAGGATTACACGTATATAAACAATTTTTTAACAATAGTGCTTACACATTAATTATTTTCCAAATTTATTGTTTACTATGATGAATTATATTCAAACAGAAACTTTTAATTCCATGGAAATTAAAAATGTACTGAATTGAAGTTAATAATGGCTTATTTTTTTAACTAATCCGCTTTCCAGCTCAGTTATTGATATTTTTCCCTAATGATCTTCAAATTCCTTAAAGATATCCCTCTGAGACTCAAAACGACTGAAAATTACCGACAATGCAATCGATTTGTCTCGAAACTTTTTTATATATAACTTTCTCTTTGAAAAAACATATCGATTATAGTCTAAGATTATAGCTTCAACATCGTAAGTGAATTAAAATTTTTTTTCCCTTTATCGCCAAGAAGAAGTCCGAAGTGCTAATTAACGCTCCTTGTAATTAGTTCTTTCAATTAATCTCCGTTAAATCTCTTTACTACTCAAGATGTAATTAAGAGATACTGTTAAAGGAAGTAGAAACTCAAACTGCTCAAATGGGAATAGAAAGTAATGGGTTTGTTCAAGTTTAAAGGATTATGTCAGAAATGATTTTTGTTCATATTTGTAAGAATCCTTTTGAAAACATGCATGAAAACTAGGAAGTTTGGTTAAAATTTTAATGTCATTTTGAAATTAGATTCTTTTTTACAAAAATTTTTAATTAAAAAATAGCTAATACACAAATATTTAATTTTTTAATCCAACTGAAAATTAACATATAAATTGGACTGACATATAAATAAAAATAAATAATTTTTATATCTTTTCAACTTCGAATGGTGATTAATATTTCAGGAAATAAAAATATATCAGCGATTTTATTAATTAAGTTAGCTTAATAACATGAAAACGTGAATTAGGAATGCACTGATTAGAAATGATCATTTCCTTTTCATCAAAAAATAAGTAATGTAAAAAAAAGTAAGAAGATTCTCATTTATAATTCTAATTATTGCTTTGAGGCCTACTTATAACTTTCTTTAAAAAAATTTCAATTTTCCATGCGAGTAGAATTTTTTTAATAGTAGAACTTGTAGAAAGAGGATATTAATGCTAATGCTAATAAAGTTAATGCTTACAGAAAATAAAGTTTTCTGTATTTCCTTTGAAATGATTATGAAGTTCCAATAGAGAGGAAATACATGAATCCGAAATTTTTGAATATATGGAACCACACATAATGTACTTTTTAATACATTGGTTTTCACTATTTTGGACATTATAAAATAAATATACTTTGTAAAATTGTGATAAATTTCACGGGTCGCAAAAATATTAAAGGCGGGCCGCGGGTTGACCACTCCTGGTTTAATATATGATACTTGCTATGATTTTCTGATACTGAACAGTTTTTAGCAGCTCCAATGGATCGATCATTCTCATAACAAATACACTGGCAAATATTACCAAATCTTTCGTCAGCATTGTCTAACTTCCAATTGGATTATTGGCGATTTTTTGACTTCCGTATTGGCGATTTTTCCGTGTCCATTCAACACTTGGCGTATTTTTTATACGATATTATCCCTTTAAATAAAACACAATTAAATAAAAATATATGTTACATGTTTATAATGAATTTTTTAACAATAGTGCTTACGCATAAATTATTTTGATATTTTTCAAATTTATTGTTTACTCTGATGAATTTTATTTAAACAGAAAGTTCATACAAACGAAAATTTTCTTAGAATTGTAGTTAAGAATGGCTTATTTTTAACTAATTCGCTTTCCAGATCAGTTATTGATATTTTTTCCCTAATAATCAACAAATTCCCTAAAGATCTCATAGAAATTAAAAATTTTACTGAATTTAAGTTAATAATGGCTTATTTAAAACAAATCAGCTTTCCAGATCAATTATTGATATTTTTTCCCTAATGATCAAGAAATTCCCTAAAGATATTCCTGTGAGACTTAAAACGACTGAAAATTACCGACAATGCAATCGATTTGTCTCGAAAATTTTTTATATATAACTTTCCCTTTGAAAAAACATATCGATTATAGTCTAAGATTATAGCTTCAACATCGTAAGTGAATTAAAATTTTTTTCCCTTTATCGCCGAGAAGTCCAAAGTGCTAATTAACGCTCCTTGTAATTAGTTCTTTCAATTAATCTCCGTTAAATCTCTTTACTACGCAAGATGTAATTAAGAGATACTGTTAAAGGAAGTAGAAACTCAAACTGCTCAAATGGGAATAGAAAGTAATGGGTTTGTTCAAGTTTAAAGGATTATGTCAGAAATGACTTTTGTTCATATTCGTAAGAATCCTTTTGAAAACATCCATGTAAACTCGAAATGTTGGATGAAATCTAATTTTAATGTTATTTTGAAATTAGATTCTTTTTTACAAAAAATTTGTAATTAAAAAATAAGTAATACATAAATATTTAATTTTTTAATCCAACTGAAAATTAACATATAAATGAGACTGATATATAAATAAAAAAAAAGATAATTTTTCTATCTATTCAACTTCGACTGGTGATTAATATTTTAGAAAATAAAATGATATCAACGATTCTATTAATTAAGGTAGCTTAATAACATGGAAATGTGAATTAGGAATGCACTGAAATGATCATTTCCATTTCACCAAAAAAGGAAAAAATAAGAAAATTCTCATTTATAATTCTAATTACTGCTTCAAGGCCTACTTATAATTTTCCTTAAAAAAAATTTCAATTTTCCATGCGAGTAAAATTTTTTTAATGGTAGAACTTGTAGGAAGAGGATATTAAAATGCTTACAGCAAATATAGTGCTCTCTATTTCCTTTGAATTGATTATGAAGCTCCAAAAGAGAGGAAATACGGGAATCTGAAATTCCCAGAAAAATAATTTGCAAAGATATCTGCATTTTCATATATCTTATGAATAAGTTCTCAATATTTAAAATTAGATAAAGCTTAAGAACACCTAAAGCTGCAAATGGCTAGAAAGAAAACAGTTTAGGGAGTTAGTTATCAACGGTATGATACTGATTGTTCGTTACCATCATTGTATGCCATTAATGAATGCCCACCAAGCTTTGAAAAATATTTAGCAAAAATTTATCAAAATATAAAAATGTTCGAATATTGTTCGATCAGGAATTGATAATACGAACCATTAACCATTGATATTAATATGCGCCCTGGTAATTACGAGCTATCAATATCTAGAATGTGGTTGATATATACAAGGTGATTATAAAAAAACTTTCTCGATATATGAATCCCTAACTATTATACCATTCACAGAAATTGAATTGTTTTAAGATATTTTAAGGCATATGCACCAGAATCATATATATAAAAAAAAAAAGTTAAGGTTACAGGGACAGAGTTCGAAAGTTTCAAATGGTAATACCTACATTTTTTTTATTGGATTATGATCTCACTGAAAAACCATAAAAAATTGGAGCTATACCTATTGAAGGAAAATCGCCAACTCTAGACAGGCTAAGAAGAAAAGCGAAAACAGCTTTAAAGAAAGAGAAGCAACAGAAAGCAAAGAATTTTAATGCGTACCACACATTTTTCACCTGATTTCCTACACACACGATGACACTTTGCAAATGACAGATGGTGGATAGCACTGAAGCATGTAACATGGCGAGAGGAATGTGTTGAACCTGACATCTGATGGCATCATTTCAAATTAGATGCAGCTTGCGGATTAAATGCATGCACTTTGGATATGATAACTGAACAGCGAATTGCTATATCTCACGGCATGTAGATGAAAGATGGCGTTCTCCTCTTTATGAGGTCTTCTATCAAATGTTTCTTAACACCACAATTTGGTGACAGAGTTATCTCTCGTCATTTCGCATTTCCGGGGTCGCTACGGTTCCCTCGATCTCAATTCGATGAATTTTTGGCTGAGGGGATATCTGAAATCCAAAGTGTATGCATTTAATCCGAAAACTCCATCTAATTTGAAAGCCATTAGAAATCGGGTTCAAAAGATTCCTCTTGCCATGATAAGTGCTTCAGTGCTGTCCAGATTTCGGGTTCAAATTTTTGGGGGTACCATGGATGTTTGTAGATGTTCGGAAACCACTTTAAGTTGTAGATCCCGGTCTCATATGACCGTAAAGCGCCACAGAGTTCAATCACCCACATCATACCTAAACTGTAAAGGGGCAACTCAGCTCTAGGCACAGTGATGGGGTGTAGTAGTAGTCTGTCTAGAGCTGGCGAATTTCTTGCTACATGACCGTTCCAACAATATTTATAATTTTTCACTATGGAGATCACATTCCAAAAATATAGATGTTGCCATTTGAAATTTTCGAAATCGTTTCACTACACTGTGGAAGAAAGTGACGGGACACAACACTATAACGACATAAACCCATATTTATTAAAATTAATAGGAGGTAGGGCCTCATTTGGCTGCTATCACAGCTGCAACCCTTCTGGGCATGCTTTCCACTAAATTAGCCATGGTGGCAAGAGGAATTTCCTTCCAAATGTTTAACAGGAAGTTCCATAGTTCAGGCTTGCTTCTGGGGAGTGGGGTGCAGGCCCTCAACCGACGGTCCAATTCGTCCCAGAGATGTTCAATTGGGTTAAGATCAGGGCTCTGCGCCGGCCACTCCATGCGTTTAACGTTGTTGTTCACATACCAATCAAGAGTCCTCCTTGCAACATGGCATGTTGCGTTGTCGTCTTGATACCAGCAATCATCTATACCGTACGTTGCCCACAAGGTAGGAAGGACATGATTGTCGAGAATATCACAGTATCTATCGGCATTCATCACACCATCAACCTTCACCAGTGGGCCAGCCCCATACCAGGAGAAACAGGCCCATACCATTAATCCTCCTCCACCAAACTTTACAGTTGGGACGACACACTAGGGCAAAAGGCGTTCTCCTGGTAAACGCCATACCCAAACACATCCATCGGAACGGAAAAGGGTAAATCGTGACTCGTCACTCCAAAGGACGCGTTTCCAGTCATCCAGAGTCCAAGTACGGTGGTCTTTGCCCCATCGAAGGCGCGCTTTCTTGTTGGTTTTCGTAATCAAAGGCTTATGGGCCGCCGAAAGTCCAGTGTAACCTAACTTATGGGCCTCGATACGAAGTGTCTTGGTCGAAACGTCCACACCTGTGGTTTGTATAAACTTATTAGCGATGTTATCCATGGATGTTTGACGGTTACTTCGAATCTCCCTGCCGAGCACCCGCCGGTCCCTGCTGGTGAGAACTGTAGGTCGTCCACTTCGGGATTTGTTCTGACAGTGTCCCTCAGTCTTGTAGCGACACACAACACGTGCTACAGTTGATTTTGAGCAGTTACGGAGACTGGATATCTCCCTAATTGACACCTTTGCAAGATGCAATCCAACCAACACACCTTTCTCGAACTCGCACAACTCTTCCCGTGGCGGCATCTTGACAAAAAACAACTCTAGTCGACTCCACAGAGTTTTTATAGGATATGGCTGACACGTGATACCTATTATTGCAAATGTGCCAGCTGTATTGTCGACTTTTCCACTTTTCGAGGGGTGTCCCGTCACTTTCTTCTAGATAGTGTATATCCGTAACTTTTGTTTTTCATATGATTCTTGAGAGCATGCCTCAAAATATCTTAAACCAAAATTTCATTTACTTTCTGGGAATGTATAATAGCTAGGGACTTATATATCAAGAAAGGTTTTATTGTAACCACCCTGTAAGTATCAATAAAATTTATTAAAACTAATTAATTAACAGGCAACTAAAAAATTTTCCTTTACTGAATCCAAATTTTTTTATGCTTGTTGATAAACATACAATGAATTCAAAACACATAAATTAGCCGTTTTCTTTGAAAGTAGAGTAAATTCCTTTTTAATATTATATGGAGATATTTAAGGGTTTGTATTTAAATGGTTTTAAAAATATTGGTATATGTTAATACATTCATTTTATGTTTTTTTTTTTAAATATTAAATTGATTTATGCTTATAATAGGATCGTTTTTAAAGTATTACTTAAAATAAATGTATATCTTTGTTTGCCTCAGATGGACTTAGACCACTTTCAAAGTGAACAAAATGTGAAAATTATGCTTTTATGAAATGTTAAATATGGGTTTTCAATTGAATCAAACCAATTTTTATTATCTAAAAAAATAAATTAATAGTTTAAAAAAACTAAAAAATACACTTTTAGAGTTAATCAAACTAAAAAGTAAAAAATAATTGTTAACATAAGAATAAAATGACTGACGAGAAAATGAATGTCACTATTCTAAAATCGTGGGGTGCTCGATATCAATCGTTATAATTTCTCACTAGTTTCATTCCGAAATGCAGAGTTAGTTTAAAAATGTCATACAAAGCACCCCACGCTTTTAGAACAGTGACATTCATTTTCTCGTCAGTCATTTTATTCTTATGTTAACAATTATTTTTTACTTTTTAGTTTGATTAACTCTAAAAGCGTATTTTTTAGTTTTTTAAACTATTAATTTATTTTTTACTTTTTAGTCTGATTAACTCTAAAAGCATATTTTTTTAAAGTTTTTTTAAAGTATAATTGTTTTTACTTTGTTTTCCACTTGGCCGGTTATCCGCTAAGTTTACATACTTTTTACCCACCGAAATTTTCGGCCAATAGGAAGAGCGCAATTCGACATGATCGCACTCCTATGCCTTTGAGATCCGCCTCTTTTAGCCACCGAAATTTTGGGCCAATAGGAAGAGCGCAATTCGATCGCGGATCAGTTGACTGACTCGCCAGTAGATGGCGCCATCAGTCCCAAAATCGAGCCCAAAAAGTGAGTTACATACAAACATACAGGTGAAGCTAATAAAAGCGTATTAAAAAAGGCTTTATATCAATATTTCTTCAATTAGTGCGTTTTTAATTATAACTTCATATTAATAGGTGCCATTTTTAATTTTTATCATTATGAGAAAGTTTTAGAAAATAGTCATGATTTATTGGTTGATTATAAGGTGACAGATTCATCTTATCGTTGAATTTTTCGTATTTGATGGGCCTGGCATGATGATATAAAAGTGTTAGTATTATATTTTCAAATTTTCGTGGTCTTCCTCGTCTGGGGAATAAATGCGTTTTAAATTCTGCATTTTCCTCCAATGAAATTCTATACAGCACTGTATATGATGAAGAAACAGAACACTAATAGAGTTTTCAACTCTATCTTTGGAGTCCTCCTCTGACGATGGTTCAAAAGCAAACAACAAAATTCCAGTGAACGAAAAATTTTAATGTCATTAACAGTGTTGCCACACATATAAAAATGAAGTATAGAAAGGATAATTTTTTAAACTAAATATTATAACTTTGCGAAAAGTGAACTTGTACCACTTTCAAAGTATTAGAATTTATAATTTCATTAACTAGGTATATTTATATTGGCAAAATGATGAATAATTTGAAGGTTTTTTTGGGTTAACTTTTATAGCCACTTTCGAAGAAATCGGCTCAATTGTTTATTAAAAATTTTTAATTAGTTACATAGTCATAGGAAAATTTAAAATAGTTCCCGTATCCAAGGTTACGATCGTTTCATTCATTAAATTAATTTGTTGCAGTCTTCTTACGATTCTTTACAAAAAAAGTAAATATTTGCGTTATTTTATCGAAAATGCTTTTGCTTTACGAGTATGTTTGAAATATTTATATCACCCAGATACTCGTAAAACTGCAATAAATATATAAAAAATGAACACATTTTAATGAAATTAATGGATATGAATTTGTCAATTAATGGATGAAATAAAATAAAATATTTTGAATTGAACAAAACTGATGTCTAAAAACTTTTCTAGATTGCTATTGAGTGTTACATAGGAAAAGACTTAATTATAGAATACATTTTATCTGATGATTTTAATATTAATAAGATTACACAGTTTAACTAATTAAAATTAATATTAAATGACCGCATATTAAACACCTTAGTGAAAAGTTAGTTAACTTCTCTCTTCTTCTTCTTTCTAAAATGTATATTTGCAAATTTGCATTATCAAAAAAGTTTGAACATTTTAATGTATTTAGCAACAACTACATCTACCATTGTTTAGCACAATTGTAAAATGAAACCTAATTTTAGCAATAAATTTACATAGAATTAAAATTGTGCCAATAGGAATCTAGGTTGTAACATTATTGAAAAAGGATCTGAATTTATAATCTAAAATAAACGAATAATTGAATAAAATATTTTTCTTATACATAACGTTTAAATTTTTTTTATTAAGCTAAATCATCATCCTATCCTAATCCTATTTCAATTCTTGTGTTGAGTAAATTATGTTGACTTGTGTTGAGCTGTTCATTTATAGCCTGCGTATTTCTAGGTTATACCATTTTGTTTGCTACCAGTATCATATTTAAATAGATTTTGAAATATTTTACAAATTAAAAAAAAAAAAAAGACACACTGCTTACAGTTTTTTTAGGTATTTTAATATTTCAGAAATTCTAAATCCTTATAAAAGTATATCTGAAAATATTAGGGAACATCAATTAAGAGTCCGACTTTCGTCTTTCGAACATTATCATTAATGTGAATTCTATTTACTTTGCCAATGAGACACGGCCAAAACCGGTGCATTGAAATAATCTCTTTTAAAGATGGGATGATAGGGACAATCAAATGTGGTACGTGTTCCGCCCATTTACACAGTGCGAAACGAAAGAACACCGGTCATTTATCGTACTGACCGAGGGCGCACGATCTCGGCCGATGAGTTGCTGGAAGACAGCGCAGGTAAACGTGATGTGGAAAGGGTAGCTTCCGAAATAGGGGGACCGCGAAAAAAGTGAGCGATTTTTCTGTTTTTGTCTCGGAGCTTAAGAGGTTTCACCCTTTTCTTTCTGTTTCGGAGCTTAAGAGGTTTGGCCTTTTCTGTTCTGTATTGAAGCTTAAAAGGTTTTGTCTTTTCTGTTCTGTATTGGTGATTAAGAGGTTTCTTCTTTTGTGTTCTGTATTGGAGATTAAGTGGTTTCACCTTTTCTGTTCTGTATTGGTGCTCAAGTGATTTAGCCTTTTCTGTTCTGTATTAGTGCTTAAGAGATTTCGCTTTTTCTGTTTATTGGAGCTAAAGAGGTTTCGCCTTTTCTATTCTGCCTTGGAGCTCAAGAAGTTTCACCTTTTCTATTCTGTCTTGGAGCTCAAGAAGTTTCACCTTTTCTATTCTGTCTTGGAGCTCAAAAGAGTTTCACCTCTATTCTGTCTTGGAGCTCAAGAGGTTTCACCTTTTCTATTCTGTCTTGGAGCTCAAGAGGTTTCACCTTTTCTATTCTGTCTTGGAGCTCAAGAGGTTTCACCTTTTCTTTCCTCTATTGGTGCTTGAGAGGTTTCCTCTTATCTGTCCTGTCTTGGAGCTTAAGAAGTTTCACCTTTTCTATTCTGTATTTCAACTTAAGAGGTTTCATCCTTTTCTGTTCGGTTTTGGAGCATAAAAATGTCCATTAGCCCATTACAATTTATCAGGCATTTGTCTGGATAAACTGCTCTTTAAATGACATTGAATTTGACACAATAGTGGCAGATTCAATGTTATTTAAAGAGTACTACACAAGATTCATACTACAATGAATTCACCATAAATTTTAATGTATACCCCGAACGATGAAATATGATGGGGGTGATGGAGATTGCACCATCCTTTCCTTATCTAATCCCAAGGCGGAATTTCTCACTATAGAAATTTATCACTCTTGTCACCTGTACAAACACATGAGCTTTTTAAGTCCTAGCTTTGACTTACAAACTTCCCTTGTTATGTTTCGAATCAAGTTTTATTTGTGAAAGAAAAAAAATGATATATTAATTAGTATAGACAATTTTATGTCATATACAAAAATAACAAAGTAAAGGTGCTGTTAAATTAAATAAAAAAGGGATGGAAAAAAATAATCGAAAAAGTTTTAAATAATATCTAGCATTGAATTTAAACTTATTATTAACATTTAAATAATTTTTAGTTATTTTCATTTAGTTTACAAACGTTCAAGCAAATTTTTAAATTTTTTTTGATATTTATTCCTTCTGCCCCTGCTATTTATTTTAATGTAGGAAATACGTTTTAGCTAAAATTATTTACAAAATTACAAAACAAACGCTTATTATATTTGAAATATATCATAAGCAGAAAAAATACAAAGGGAATAATTAAATATCATGGAAATTCTTTTTTGAAAAAGTGTCTTGCAATCTATCTATTAATGTATGTATGTATGCATGTAAGTGTATGTATGTACATTGTAATACGATTTTTTAACAAATTTGCCAATAATTAAAAGACAATAACCAACAAAATATTATACAGTAAGTATAGCAGAAACTTTTTGTCAAATTTAAACATAAAATTTATTAAGTACGTCAAAAGATTTGCTATCGTTTCAATTAAAATTGCTACAAAAATTTAACAAACGATTAAAGAACAATACTTCTATAGTTTACTGAAAACTACAAAAAAAAAAAAAAAAAAAAAAAAAAATTATTCTGATAGTTCAAAAGTTCAGAAGAGTATAAAAATCCCGAAAAGTAAATATAACAAGATATTTGATTTTGCTACGAGTTTTTATTCAATAAAAAAGTAAAATGTATGATTAACATGAACAAACTAAAAACAATTTGCTGGTGCATCTATCATCTTAGTGAACACAATTAAAGAACTAGTTAAATTTTAGGTCATAACTTTAAATTCAAAAACAAGTATTATTCAAAAACTTTTTCGGATAGTTCATTTTTCAAATTTCTTTTCAAATAATTAAATAGACATTCAGTTTGATATTTATTTCGTATATTGATTCACATTCTTTTATAGATTATTGAAAACAAATACTTGCAAAATTCAATAATTTTTTTTCAAGGACTATTGATCTTTAAAAGCAGAAAGAAATATAAAAGAGTAAACCAGTGTTCTATATGAACTTCTGAAAAGCAAATTTTGGTTGTTTTTTAATGCAGGTAAATGATTCGTAACTAGAACAGCAGATATGCAGCAGATTTAGGCCTTATTTAAGGGCAAAATGTGCCCCGAAATATAATACGCTGCCGAAAAAAAAAATCCCTTCCAAAATAGGTACCAGGAGGTTTCCACCTCCGATTCTTCCATTTTGACTACATTGGGAAACATTTTGTCCTATAGTTTTATTGTGATCATTCCTGGAATTGGACACAAAAACCTTCTGCTAACCTTAGTTTGCTGGATTTCGAATCCGTCTTCCTAGTCCAGGTGTTTCAGAGTGCTTTCCACCAAGCCACTCTGGATTCGGTATGTTAAATTAACCTAACAAGAATAGTCACACTATTTTGACCTTGTAAGAATAGTGTAGTATGCAATGCAAAATCTACCAATCTTTGAAGAGTCCGATTCATGGCCTAGTGGTAACATGTGCAAAAGGCGGGAAAAGGCCGTTGCTGCTTTCAGAAAAGGGGAGACTGGATGGTGATTGTGACAAAATGTGTAAAGCAGTCACTTACTGGTGTGGAGCTTTTCAGGTTTTTCTTCTCATGTAATAAGCAAATGCTGAACAAGTACTGTAATATGTACTCCATGAAGCCAATGCTCTCTTCTCATCACCAATCGGTTGTTTGCCGCATATATGGGCTGGTGATTATGGCTGTGTTTATGTATGATAGTTCCAGATGGTACTTTCCAGGTTTTTGTCCATACGATAAGTAATTGTAGAAAAGTTATACCTAAATGTCCTGGATTACTCGTTTGCTCTCCCTTCACCACACGATGGTGGTCTGTTGATAGCATACATATGTGCAATACGAGGTAAGCCAATGCATTCATACACACACATCTTTGAAGTGAGAATAGGCCCAAGAAGCCTGGCCTATGGTGGGTTCAAAACTCATTAACAAAAGTTTTCTTGATTATTCCCAAAATACTCTAAGCTAGAAAGTAATTACATTGATTACAAGGAGGAGGAGGAGGTTCCAGGTGCTACCTTTTGGATTCGTTCCAAATTGCAATGGAACAATGTGGGTGCAGTTTAACAACCTCATCTAGGTGTACCTTAGGTAACGCTACATTTGCAACAACTCTATTTATGGGGTGGCAAATTTTCTCAGTTCAAATTTCCAGACATTCAAAAAACAACAACTCTTTAAAGAGCGCCAACCTATATTTTTCGTTTGTATATTGATGTCAAACCCCTCTGACTTTTTCCCTCTTTACCTTTTTTGTACCTCCAAATGCGAATATTTTGTCGATGAAGCATAGTCTTTTACGACGATATAACAATAAAAGGATGAGTAGGTGAAAACTTTTGCCGAGATTTTCGCGCATGGCTATTTGTGGAAAAGGAATCTTACACATACACATAGAAACGAATATTTGGTAAATTTAGTATTATTACGGACGATGGCGGTGAGGGATATAAGATGTGGATAAGAATACATTTAGGATCATAAACGATGCTGTTTTCAGCACAGAAATTAGTGTGTCCAGTGAGGTTAGTAAAATAATTATTTCATTATTTTTTCAGAAGACTTGATTAGAATACGCAAACAAAAAAAATTCACATGCAAAATTTTATGAATTTCTACAGTTATTTGTTACAAAATGATTAATTATTAAATAATGTAAAAATTATATTTATTAACATTACTTATATGAATGTTAAATGCATATTTTTGAAATTAATTCTATAGCGTTTACAAGAAATGGTTAAAATAGTCACTAGTTAACAATAGATTAATATTACATTATTTGCATTTACTTGATAAATATGAATTACGCTCCAAAAATTCAGTTATAAATATGATTACGATTATTTTATCGATCCATTGTAGTAATCGAATGGTCTATATTATGATTAACTGTTACAAAGGATTAACGGTACCGATCTGAAATATTTGACATTCCCATGTATAAAATACTTAACTTAAAATAATCAAAATACATAAATTGTATCGTATAACAATATCATATTGCTATAACAATATCGTATCGTCGTAACAGCAATGTATCGCTATAACAATATCGTATCGTTATAACAATAACGCATCGTTATAGTAATATCGTAATAGAAAAATGACGAATATTCATTTACCGTATTTTTTTACCTTTAAGAAATTTTTGATAGTTTAAATAATGATGCATATAATAATTATTTTATACTACTATTTATTATTTTATATACATTTATTAAATCTCGTTCTTTTCTGAGCTTTTTATTTTTCATGATTAAAACTTATTTTCAATACAATGGCTTTTTTTAAATATTTGAACTTTTTAAGATCGTCTTTTATAGTGTCTTTTTTTTTTTGCATGGAATAATTTATATCAAAATCTAATCTAGTCATTTATGAGATTTTTTTATTGTTTATGAGTGAAAAATATTTAAAAATAATAATAATCACAGTAAATCATATTCCGTTCACAAAGTTGTGAGAAATTTTCCAAAAATAACAAAGAAAAAAAAATTCAGTTTAAAATATTAAAATATGTAGAGATAGTAAACATTTTACTACTATTAAAAAATAAATTTTTTAAAATAAGTTTTTGTTTGGAAATAATAAATCTTTCTTAAGTAAATACGTTATATCAATTAAATAAGTATATTGATTTAAATACACAAAAAAAAAAAAAAAAAAAAAAAAAAAAAAAAAAAATGTTTTTTAATGTAATTTTTTAATTCATGAATTAATAATTGTCAATAAATATTGTTATACAATGTTATTATTTTTAGAAATGTTAGATTAGAGTTTTAAAATACATTTTATTTTCTAGAAAATAAAAAAATAAAATTTATTTAAAAAAATAAAAGGTCAGATGTTTTAAACGTGAGTTTTTTAATAATAAAAAACATTTATAAAGTTCATTATTAGAGTGTTTCTTTAGTTTAAATATAATTATTACAAATTTATGAAATAAAAAATTAAATTTAGAGAATTTTGCTGAAAATGCAAACGGTTCAGAATGATTTAATCTGCTATGTTTATTGCAAAGCCGTAAGAGTAGAAAAAAAATAATAAATAAATATTTATTTATTATACGATAAGAATTTGTCGTAAATATTAAAAAAAGTTTTTAGGGAAATTAATCATTAAAAATTGAATGCATCGTGTTTATTTAAATTGTTCATTTTAAACAAAACTTATTTATTTATCGATATAAAATTTTTCTCCCTTAAATTCCTTGGATCACTTTTTATAAAAATTTTCATTCCCAAGATAAATATTAAAATGATCCGGTTTAAAATATAAAATGAAGCGAAAACTAACACTTTATGTGAAATTAAATTATGTAAAGTTAATTAAGGATTCTTCTTTAAATTAGATGCCTAACCTTTTATTTAAATTCAATAAATTAAACTTTTATTCAATTTTAAAAATAAATTTTATCTAAAATTTTAAATTCAAATAATTAAATAACCTGAAAAGGTTCATTCATCTTTTATCATGTGTGAACATGATGTTGGCCTGGTTAGAAGTCTGTGATGTCTCCAAAAAAAGTAACATTAGCCCCCTCAAAAAAAAAAAAAAAAAAAAAAAACTGTATGTGTATAAGTTATTATTTAAAACATATTAATTTCACTTTGGCAACACAGAAAACTTTCATTTCAAAATTTTTTATTTAAATTAAACGCGGAATTTTACGTGATTTTGAAATGTGGCGCTAAATATAACAATTGACGCATATCAAGTCAAATGCGCTGTTATTCATTTTGAATTGTCTGCCCTTCAAAATATAAACAAATTATTGTTTCAATATCCACAAAATAGTGTTTAAGGATTAGTTTATGTTCATAAAAGTTAATTTAACCATTACTTAACAGACTTATCTGTCTGACTTTGAAAGCGCTTCTTGTAGTATTTGAGCAGTTGCTTCTTAGTAAAATTCTAGAGTTATTAAATTTCGTTATATTCCTGTCGCTATTGAATTTGATAATTCTTGTAGAGATTTTGTACTTTAGGGTTCCGATTTTGCCAAGTCTCTTTTCCGTGCCAAATGGAATCGCCAAAATCGCAGTATTTTGTAACCGCAGCGACCATGTTATTTGTTTAGGAGGAGCCTTGGCGAAAACCCCAAGTTTAAAAATCGCTACATATACAAACGGAATCCCAAAGAGAAGAGATCCTGTTCTTGTAGTATTCTGAAAAATTGCTTCAAAAATTTCTTGGGTTTTTGAACATTGGCACACTCCCAAGTGTATTCACCCAGCAAAGTGTGTTCATACATGATAAAAAAAATCGTGAAAGGATTTCAGTTTTTATACATTTATATTTAATTTATTTCCTTAAAATTGTTATAAAAAATTTCCGTGAATTTTTAGGAAGCATTAACAACAAATAAAAGAGCAGAAAATGAAATAAATTATAATTTTTTGGGAAACATTTTTTATAATTAAATTTAGTAACACTATGCTTTTTTTAATAAAGCCAAAGAAACATTTTGAACTGTGGTTCCAAATCCACAAATACATTTTTAAACTGAGCACTTTAGTTGTACACATTGTCTGATTGAATATATTGGCTGAACACTTTTTGTAATTGAGATTATTGGTTGAATAAATTTTGTTATAGAACACATTGGTTGAACATATCATGAAATTGATAATATTGTTTATATGATCGTAGAGCATTGCGGGGGTAGTGTTACTCCGCGTCCATAGTTTATTTTCAAACTACACGCACCTCCTATGTAGCGCTAAGTGAGTAACGTCAGTGGAGCGCTTGCCTTAAGGCATCAAAGACGATTGTCTAAGTGTTTGTCAACTGCATTAGAACTAAAAACAAGTAATAAAAAAAAATTTTTTTTTTAAGTCAATTCCTACGTTTATTTTACTATATTGCAGAAAGTTCTTTATAAATACTTTTCATTCATTTTTTTAAGTTTATCTGACGCCATCTATTGGTATATATATATGCAACTTAAATATAAAAAAACTAAAATTAATTAATTAAATTTAATTACTGAATTAATATTTGAAAAAACTGCATTAACATCCAGTGTCATCCACTACAAGTTAAAAAAAATGCATTTGAACTTGAGTGGATGAATAAAAAGTATTTTATGAACGATTGAAAATTTGAACAAGATATATATAGGGAGAGTGTGAGCTAATAGAAGGAATTGAAAAAAGAATATTGTTTTTTACTCAGTTTATAATTGTGCAGATATATTAATCACGTAGTGGCATATCAAAATAAAAAATATGTTTAAAACAAAGATTTCGAATTATTTTGTAAATGTATATATAAAAATTTATTGTTTTCAAATTCTAGAATTTAACAAACTAAAGAATTTATTTTTCATTATTTAAAGAAATATTTATAGAGTAAAAAATCGGCCATGTTTTGTATATAGTTGAGACACGGTACGGTATAGTGAATATTTTACATCGATTTCACTTTTTAAGATCTAGAGTATAACACTTAAGAAATACTTTCTTTTTCAATTCCTCTAATACTCGATTCCCAAACTTTTGAGGAAAAGTTTTAGCAATTTCTAGAGGAGGGATTCGGCGAATTTTCCACTTGGAAACACTAACTTTAACCAGTTTCTTCAACAAATTGAGTTTGGTTCCTCGAATCCAAAGAAATTAGGGAACATCACAGAGAGCTTCATTTATCATTGCAGAACAAATGTGTTTTCGACTTCTATCGATTATGAATTGATTTTCGCCCAAGGAATTTCTTAACGAAAATGTTTTAAAAGGGATTTAGTGTCAACAAGAAGAATCAATATACGAAATCTGCATTGTGGATCATAATAATTTAATCTATGTGTTTGTTGATGAAAGTAAAGTAAATAAGTGTCAACTTTGCAATTACTGTTTATAGCAGGGATAGCCAATCCGCGGCCAGCCTTGAATATTTTTAAAGCCCGTGAGATTTATTACACTTTTACAAAATATATTTATTTTATAATGGTCAAAGTAGTGAAAAACAATGTATTAAAAATACATTATGTGTGCATCCATATATTCAAAAATAAACTGTCGAAATGAGGAGAAAAAATTAACTTTGATTTTAAAATAATGTTCTTGCGAATATAGGACAGATATTGCCTGTTTTATTTATGAGTTTACAGTTAGGAGTTCCAGAATAACTAATGTGCGAACTAATTATTCTCCGAATTCATGATGCGCACTCATCTTAGAACATCTAATATAACAGGTTATATGTTTCACTTTAAGTCATCCCAGTGACACAGTGATACGCAGAGTTGGTTGTTGATAGCAGAGTAAACCAGACTCTTAGTTCAAGTTGTTAGCGCTTTTGGTTCAACTTACACCTGCGAATTGGTTTTTCGAAAATGAAAGTGACAAACACAAAACACGCTCAAACATAACGGACGCAACACCGAATACGATGTGCAAATACCCAAATGGAGATCGATTTGCAAAAGCTAAGTGAAAGAGTGAAGAAACAAATATCGCACTAGAAAAATAAATATTTTTTAATGATATCATTTTTATTTTATTTTATTTATATTTACATATTTTTGTATACTTTTCATTTTTAGTGTTATATATTTCTTTACAATGTGCGTTTAGTATCATTATTATTATTTTATCTATGTTTACATGAAAGAGTAATAGTGTTGTTTGTTGTTGTTGTTTCTTATCCCACTTGGCTGGCCAAGCCCACGAGCCCATATGGACTCATGATTGAAGGGGAGGGAAGCAGCTTCTGTTGTGATGGAGCACCCGTAGGTAGAAGCCTGACTTTTGCTCCGTGACGCTCTGACAGTCATAGGAGACCGGGACCTACGGCTTAAAGTGGATTCCGAACCACTACAAACATCCATGGCACCGCCGAGATTCGAACCCGAAACCTGTGACACCGAGCGCCAGAGCGCTAGACACTCGGCCATTCAGGTCCCAGAGTAATAGTAAACACAAGAATAATAACTCAATATATTTCAATTTTTCACTCCAAAAAATGTCTATAGAGGGTCTAAATCTAATAGGGGGATATATAATTTTATATGCGGCTCGCGGAGTTCGGATGCATTTCCAAAGTGGCCCGCAAGATCATTTGGGTTGACCACTCCTAGCTTATAGCATTGGTCCTGAAGGTAAGTGATACCATCCGCTAGGGGACTGTAGAACGATCAAGGGGAGGAGATATGCTTTGGATGTAATTGGATGGGTTTTTAATTAAAATAAAGGGAAAGTGAAAAATGAGCGATAGAATGAAATAAACGTAGAAAAATTATTCGCACATGGTTCACCTATTATGTAGTATCGTGTGATATTCCTTCACACTGACTGCGATCCCGATTTGACGTTAAACTGTGAGTCTTGGTCTAATTAGAGCAACGTGTGCACAAAATGATCGTAGAGCGACAAACCAAACCAAATCAATCACGATTTGAAGATATTTTAAAAATAATCCTATCTGATTGTGTTCTGGATTCTTTCAATTACAAATACAGGAGAATGTCCATAATTACACGACCTGATAGAAGTAACTATAAATGAAGAATTGAAAGCAACAATCCTGTTGCAAAGGCAGATACAATTAAGCCTGGGTTATGGGTTAGATAACAAAAGATTTTATTGCATTTAATACATCATATTTAGTGAAACGTTAGATTAGTGAGGTCATTACTTCGTTTTAAAATAAAGAAACCAACTGGAAATAGCAAATCGAGGTGACAAAAAAGAGAGCCAATGTTTAAATCTTTTATAGCAGCGAATCAGGTATATCTTTTCATTAGGATCATTATAATTTTATTCATAATTTTTATTTTCATATTATCCTTGATTATCTTAATTTTTCTGAAGATAATGTATATGTTGCTATGGTTATATTTAATACACAATTTTGGAATTTCAATCTTCAACGCATTATATTTAAAACAGTGTTATTGACTGTATTTTAAGGCGTAAGTATATATATACACTATCTGGAAGAAAGTAGAAAAGTAGAAAAGTCGACAATACAGCTGACACATGCGCAGTAATAGGTATCCCGTGTCAGCCATATCCTATAAATACTCTGTGGAGTCGACTAGAGTTGTTTTTTGTCAAGATGCCGCCACGGGAAGAGTTGTCTGAGTTCGAGAAAGATGTGTTCGTTGGATTGCATCTTGCCAAGGTGTCAATTAGGGAGATATCCCGTCTCCGTAACTGCTCAAAATCAACTGTAACACTTGTTGTATGTCGCTACAAGACTGAGGGACACTGCAAGAACAAACCCCGAAGTGGACGACCTACATTTCTCACCAGCAGGGACCGGCGGGTGCTCGGCAGGGAGATTCGAAGTAACCGTCAAACATCCATGGATAACATCGCTAATGAGTTTCGATAAGCCACAGATGATCTTAACCCAATTGAACATCTCTGGAACGAATTGGACCGTCGGTTGAGGGCCTGCACCCCACTCCCCAAAAGCAAGCCTGAACTATGGAACTTCCTGTTAAACATTTGGAAGGAAATTCCTCTTGCCACTATGGCTAATTTAGTGGAATGCATGCCCAGAAGGGTTGCAGCTGTGATCGCAGCCAAAGGAGGCCCTACCTCCTATTAATTTTAATAAATATGGGCTTATGTCGTTATAGTGTCGTGTCCCGTCACTTTCTTCCACATAGTGTATATATAGATGTTATATACATAAAAATGCTCAAATCTTTTACTCAATTTTTGTGTTTGTTCACTTAACAAGTGTTATAAAAAAAATTTAAAGTCAATTCCTGCTTTTCTTTCCCATTATATTGCAGAAAGTCCTTTATAAATAATTTTCATTCATTTTTTAAAATTTATCTGGCGCCATCTATTGGTAGATATATGCAATTTAATTCTAACAAAAAAAAATTAATGAATTAAATTTAATTACTGAATTAATATGTGAAAAACTGTATTAACATCCAGTGTCCTCCACTACAAGCTAAAAAAAAATGTATTTGAACTTGAGTGGATGAATAAAAAGTATTTTAGGAACGATAGAAAATTTGAACAAGATATATATAGGGAGAGTGTGAGCTAATAGAAGGAATTGAAAAAAGGTAGATTTTCAAGAGAAAGACGAGTAGCTTTTTTTTCCCGACAAGGGATGGTAGGACAAATAAGCTTGGAAAACATTGGCTTACGGGAATGATGAATTGGTATTGATTGTGACAGCTTGTGTGAGTGTATCGCATCAAGAATCTAACTGCCTGTTGAGAGATTTTGGGTCTTCTCCCACATGACAGCCAAATACAGATCAGATAAGGCGTCTCATAAGGCAATTACCTTCTCTCTCCTCAGTCAATTCATGGTATTTTATGCGAGATTGAACGAGAAATTCATGATTAAAAAAACACATAATAGTTGATTTCTAGTGGCAGAAACTTTGATCTAATATAGAATCTAATATAATATGATCTGATTATAAGTGAAGTTTGTTTTAGAAGTGCCTGTAAAAAAGAACTACTTGTTAGAATGACCTGATATTTCATTTGAATATACATGAAGCAATGGGAGTTTGTCTGGAAAAAGACAAAAATTAAATTCTTCAAAATTTGTCCGATAGATTGTGCTGTGCTCGTTATAAGATGCTGAGTAAACTGCGTTATCGTAAGAAAAATCGTAGGAAATCAAACAGTAATGTAACCAACAGGAAAAGGACGTGATAAATTATGTGAAAGGACTTGCTCAAGAAATATTCAATATGTACAACAGATCGAAATGTATCAGGCGTGATGTTCTGAATGTGTTGCTTAATGCGTTTTTTTTAACTCAGCTAAGTTGGCAATCAGACCACTGTAAGAAACATTTTTTAAATAAACCCACTACCAAAAGTCATAAGGCGGCTAAGATGTTGAAAAGGGCGATTGATAACTTTGTGGTTGCCGAAATGGAGACTCAGCTGTGCTTCACTGCTGTTGCAATATGCAGAGGAGCGCCATTTGGCATGAAAATTGTTTTAAATTATGTTAGCTACACATTCGCACTGTTGCAATGCTGGAATGAGCTGGTGGAACAAAAGACGGTACAATTTGCAGGACACAAATGTCCTCGAACAAGAAAAGGTCAACGATAATCTCTCATGTAAACCTACGCCACACAGTGACATTCGGAGAATGAAATGGCAGTGGTTGCATTTGGGACCGTTTCTTTCTTGACCCATATCATTCAATTTTGTGTATTGACAGAACTTTGTAGAGAGAAATGGGCTTCTAACTGTCCACAAAATGTTCCATGACCATGGATTGTACATTTCTATCCGAGCAATTAATTTTCATCTTTTGGCGAATAAAGCGACATGAACTATGTTTTTTTTCTTTTATCAAACAAAATCCCGCTGTTTTATGTACATTCAAGTGAAATATCAGGTCACTGAGATCAATGGTTAATTTTATACAGTCTTTTCAAAAACGAACTTTAATTATTATTTCATTATGCATGTAAAAAATTAAGAGCTATTCAGGATAACCTGATAAACTACATCCATTGTTTGCTATCACAGTTAGGAACAAACAGCTGTCAAGTATGTCATCTGGGTCATTCGCATTCTCCGTCTTATCTCCTTTAACAGCCTAGGGATATATTAGGCCCATCCCCGCGGTAACATCGCTTAATCCAGAAGTCTAACTCATTTATCAATGACACTGTTCCGACCCCAAAACATAATATTATAAATTTAACAGTTAAGATATTCATGCGATTTGTTTTCATATGAATTTATTAATTAAATCCATAAATTTGTAGTCAAAACGTCTTCAACAATTGATTGCCGAGCCAAATGTTTCCATGCCTATTTCAAAGATGGGTATGCTAAATCTATGAATCGGAATATCTTTCCTTTGGGCTAGAGAAAGGTGCAAAGTTGATGGATACCAATACTGAGCTTGTTCGTTCAAAACTGGGGGGTGTACAAGTTCACTTAATTCATTTTGAGATGTTAAGAGACATCTCAACTCTAGGTGGGACTTAGTAGTAGTATATCAAGAAGTTAATTGTTAAACTATTATCAAACTAATAACTGTTTTTCGTTATCCCTTCTGAAATTAATTGATAAATAATAAATTCAATTCATTATTCGTAATAATAAAAAACTAATTCATGATTAGACTGGCTTAGAACATAAATAAAAGACAAGAAAAAAAATAAACATTAGATATCTTATTTTCTTTTCAATTATTTAAAAAATTTCGAAATGTATTGAATGATTATAAAATATTTTACGTTTTGTTCCTATGAGTTGCTGTTTTAAAATGTTCAGATAAGTATTTTTTTAAAACATGAATAAATATCTGATATTTTGTTTAGAGAAAATAATAAAATATCGCTTTTTATTTTTAATGTTCTCATAATATTAGGTTGGGGAAAAAGAAATCCATTATTTTTTCGATAGATGGCTGTAGTGATCGATATCACGTAAAGTATCAATTAAACAATTTCAGATTTATGCTCGTTAGAAAGGTGGCACTTCGTACTAAAATAATTCTTTTTCTGTTTTTTGTTTGGTCCATTCAGTTGGGAATTACAGGGTGTTAAAAATGGAAGTGAACAAAGAGAAAATTCGGTACATTTTACAGTTTTTCTTTGACAAAGGCGAAAATGCAAGACAGGCGGCTAAAATTGTGAATGGTGTTTATGGTTCCGATACTGTAACAGCCAATTATGTGCAATTTTGGTTTCGTAGATTCCGTTCCGGAATTTTTGATGTTAAAGATGCACCTCGCACAGGTAGGCCGGTCGTCGAAAATGTCGATAAAATCGGAGAAATGATCGAAGTTGACCGGCATGTTGGCAGTCGTAACATCGCCCAGGAGCTAAAAATCGACCATAAAACAGTTTTAAACCATTTAGACAAAGATGGATTCAAAAAGAAGCTCGATGTTTGGGTGCCACACCAATTAACAGAAAAAAACATGATGGGTTGAATTTCCATCTGCGAAGCCTTGGCCAAACGGAATGAGATAGACCCATTTCTTAAACGGATGGTGGCTGGAGATGAGAAATGGATCACATACGATAACCCTGTGCGAAAACGATCGTGGTCAAAGAGCGGTGAAGCACCTCAAACGGTGGCCAAACCAGGACTAACGGCCAGGAAGGTTCTGTTATGCATTTGGTGGGACTGGAAGGGGATTATTTATTGTGAGTAGCTTCCATATGGCCAAACGCTAAATTCTGATCTCTACTGTCAACAACTGGACCGTTTGAAGATAGCGATTGACCAGAAACGGCCAGAATTGGCCAACAGGAGAGGTGTCGTGTTCCACCAGGACAATGCTAGGCCACACACATCTACAATGACTCGCCAGAAACTTCGGGAGCTTGGTTGGGAAGTTTTAATGCATCCGCCATACAGTCCGGACTTGGCACCAAGCCATTATCATCTTTTTCTTGCATTGCAAAATTTCTTTAATGATAAAAAATTGGCATCTAGGGAGGATTGTGAAAATCGACTACTAGAGTTTTTTGCAAATAGAGACCAGGACTTCTATGAGAGAGGCATTATGAAGTTACCTTTAAAATGGCAACAAATCATACAACAAAACGGTGCATATTTGACCCAAATCGGACTATCCGAAGCATGTTAAATAAAGTCCTGAAGTTCATATAAAAATAATGGATTTCTTTTTCCCCAACCTAATATTTTGTTTTTAAGAATTATAACAAACATTTGCTTAAAAATAAAATCATCGTACCCAAAATTTTAGATATAATCTTTTTTTAATAATCTTTTGTTTGTAATGATGTGGCAGTACGTAAATATTTAAAGAATACAAAATCAATTTGCTGTGATGATTATTCGAAAAAAATTCATTTATTTCGAAATATATTTTAGAGAAATAAAACATTTAAACATTTAGTTACATAATGAAATGAAAATGAAATAATCTATAAGAATTACAAATGTTACAAAGAATAAAAATAATAATTACAAAAATTCCAAATGAAACAATCTATAAGAATAGAAATAAGTACATGAAATAAAAATTCAAAAATGAAAAATAAAAGTTCAAATTTTTTTTACCTCTTAATTACATAAGATTAAAAAAAAAAATTATTTTTTTTTTAACTTGCTTAATCTATGATAAGTTACTGCAATATACATGCTTAAATGTATAAAAAACATATTTTTATTATTTTACTGTTATATTAAAAACAAAAAATACGGGACGTGAATTTAATCTATGGAAGTAACTTTCTAAATTAAGCTCTAGGGAGATTTGAAAGTGCTTACTTTATGAGTTTTGGATAAAACTTTTGTGCGATTTTTTTTGCCGTCCAGTTTTTTTGTTCCTAGTCCTCTCTTTTTTTTTGCATAGTAAGCACATAATTTTTCATGTATTGATGACATTTTTACACGGATGTTAAGAGGAGATTTTTGACTTTCTGCATCGTAAATTGTGCTTGGATTATGAAAAGTTTAGTCTGAGACTTTTAAAAAAATATATTGCTATACATTGAAACGTGTATTGGTAGCATATTATTTGAATCGAAATATGTATTAGTGGTACAAAGCCTATATTAAAATATGTAATAGTGGTCATCCTCTTTATTTAAACAGTTATTTGTGACACATTGTCTTTACTGGAACATTTATTAATAGTACATGGTTTATACTGATATATGCATGAGTGGTATATCATCTATATTGAAACGGTTATTTGTGGTATATTATTTTTACTGAAGCTTGTATTAGTGATACATCATCTATATTGAAACAGTTATTTGTGGTACATCGCCTTTTCTTAATAACATATCGCATATACTAAAACATGTATTATATAAAAAATACGTTACCACATTTATATTAAAAAATATGTTAGTGGCACATCATCAATAATGAAACGATTATTTATGGCCCAAAGTCTTTATTGAAATATTCATTAACAGCACACCCTCTATATTGAAACATGTATTAGTGGTACATCATCTATATTGAAACAGTTATTTGCGGCACATAGTCATTATTGAAATATTCATTAATAGTACATCGCCTATATTTAAATATGTATTAGTGGTACATTATTTATATTGAAACATGTATTAGTGGTACATCCTCCATATTGAAACAATTATTTGTGGTACATCATCTACATTGAAACGGTTATTTGTGGCACATAGTCTTTACTAAAACATTCATTAAAATCACACCCTCTATATTGAAACATACTGCTATATATTATACTTATTTCAATTATTAGTTACTGGTGCTTCCTACATTTCCACATATATGTATTAAAAAATGTGGGCCAATTACTTTCAGAAAGATACACAGAGCTGAAACTTTTCTTTTCGGTAGGTGTCGTTTTAGCCTTATGGTCACTACCGAATCCACTAATGCTTTATGTGTGGATAATAACCAAGGTGAGGAAATTATTTGTGTCTGTATAAAAATCTGTAAGATATGAAGGAATTTTATCTCGTTATTATTAAATATTTAAAAGTTATGCCCTTATTTTTTATCTACATTGATGATAAGGATTTCACGAGTAATTAGTTTAATTAAATAGGGCGGATGAGCTCTATAAATCAGACGATAACTGAGTAATTAATGGTTAATTCGTTCAATATATTACATAAGAGAAATACCAATTTTAATACTAAAATGTTATGACATGTATAGAGGTATATTTAATTATTCTAGGAATAATATTATACGGTGTTACATGTAATAATATAAAGAAAAATAATAATTTAGAAATTAATAATTTAAAGAGATACAGAAAAATGAAGTATTATAGTGGGTATGCTAATAGTAGGTAACATATCTCCAATTATTGGATTTTTTTAAGTAGTGGGTGTTATTATAATTGATTATACATTTTTATCGTTATTTTTGTTTTTCGTTGTTATGTTTTATATTTATGATCCTATTGTTTACATCATCACTTAGCAACCTATCAGGTTGTTTTAATTTTACTACTCTTAAAGTATCGCTGACTGTTACTAACAAAACTATAAATTTAAATATAATATCGATATTTTTGTAATTAATTAAGTATAATCATTGCAGAATATTAGTTTATTTAAAACAGTTAACAACAAATCTATTTTAAAGGAATATACCTGATGATTGTACATTCTCTTAAGAAATAGCACTTTTAATTTTGACGATTAACATAATTTTATCATGTGTGAACATAACATAATGTGCGTACATGTAACTTAATAACGTGTGTGAACATTAACATAATTTTATCATCAATATTTTATACTAATATTTATTTTAGTACCATTGCTAAAAAGAAAAGAAAAGTTGCAGGAATACGAAAATATAGAAATATAGAATTTGGATATAGCAAAACAGTTAAGATTACGTCAAAGTTCTTCGATTCTATAATCACTAAACTATTGGTGTCTTTCCATTGGTTTTACTTCCTCTTAAATCTTTTTTTCCACCTTAGTTAGTAAACCAAATAGAGTAGTTGTCCTAGAATATTCCAACGACCAGATAAGTAACTGGTAAATACTTTTTTCACTTCTGAATATTGTAAGAGAAAGTGGACAATAAATGAATATTTACACGCATTATATCATAAAGTATCGTATAAAATGTCATATATTATAAAATATGTATGATTTATCAATTTACACTTGTTAATTATTAATTGATAATTAAGCATAAGATAATTAAGATAATTAAGCATAAGATAATTAAGATAATTAAGCATAAGATAAAGATAATTAAGATATGTCTGGAAATAAAATTTTAGTAGTAGGTTTTCTTACATAATTATATGAAAAAAAAGTATGACTATCAACACCAAGTTAAAAACAAAAATTTCTCTTAAAATATAGAAGAAAACGCACAGACATCTTTTCTATATGATTTAACATTTGCCAGAATTAGCATCTGGCGAATCTCAAGGATTATATAGATTATATGAAATAAACTATGTAACTTCTTCTTCATTAGCTAACAGCCCCATGGTGGGCTAAGGCCGTCTGCCTATTAGCAGATTTCGAGACAGGATATATTTTCTTTTTACGGGGTAGGGTTGTCAGTCATACGCTCCACAACCGTATTAGACCGGGACCTACGGATTCCAAACAACTACAAAGATTCATAGCACCACCGGGACTCGAACCCGAAACCTGTGGCACCGAGTCATTTGGCCATCAGGCTTTAGAGTATGTAACACACTTGTAAAAATCGCGCGCCATATATTTTATCTGTAACTGTAACTGGTTGGTGGGTAGCAATAAAAGAGAAAGGGAACTATCTATCACACACACACACACACACACACACATATATATATATATATATATATAGATATATATTGTGTGTGTAATAAAATAAATAATATAATATATTAATTTACATTGTTATATATTTGTTTTTCATTATGTAGGGAAAATAATTGTAATAAATAGTATTGTTAAAAAAGTCAACAGTTTGTTTGATGCATGAAATTTTATTAATCGAATACAATTTTTAGCATGTGGTTCAAATTGTTTTGTAACCAAGTGAAAAAATGATTTGCAAACTGTTTTTATTGAGCGATTTTTTAATAATTTTATCAGAAAATGTTTGTTCAAAGTAAACATGTTGATCCAAATCGATTTGCTCATTTTAATGTTTCTACGAGCAACAAACATAATTAATTGAGAGCAATTATTAAAATTAATCATATTTCCATAAATACGTAATTATATCATAAAGATTATTATACGTATGCATGTAAAAATTTTCAAACATTTGCAAAACAATATCTTGATATACAATAAAGTTGAGACTATTGTTGTTACGGTAATCAATAAATAAATATATTCGAAATCACTACTTTGCAACAAAGCTAGAATGTTATTGACAAAAGTTTAAAAATCTTAGTTCGTAATAAATTAGGAGATATTGAACAAAATGTTTTGTTAATATTCAAAAGTATACTTTTTTATGAAACTAGAACCGTGTGATTTCCATTTTTAATCTTGTAAATTGTCTTTAAATTGTCTTTAAACATTGCTCGTCAGATGAAAATTATGGCTTTAAAAAAATCTCTAAAATACGACGAGGTTGACTGCATCTCTGGTTTGTGTACAATGCATGTTTGAATCAATAATTACAAATAAAAATGTCGAAAACAAGTAATTGCACTTGAATTGATCTTTAATTGGTAATTGATCTTTTATATTAATAATTTGAACAATTAATGTTGCAACTTTATAAATACTTTGCAACATATACTTAAAGAAAACAATCAATTGTTTGTTATATGTTGAAACAAATACTTTGCAACATATATTTGAAAAAGAAAACAATTAATTGTTTGTTATATGTTTGTAGTGGTTCGGAATCCACTTTAAGCCGTTGGTCCCGGTCTTCTATGAACGGAGCAAAAGTCAGGCTTCTTGCTCCATCACAACAGAAACTGCTTCCTTCCCCTTCAATCATTTCCATATTCGTGGGCTTGGCCAGCCAAGTGGGATAAGAAACAACAACAACAAATTCTTCGATACACTTACATTTTATTCTTATCAATGCCGACACATATTCTGTGACAGAATTGTGAGAAATCAACTATCTGTAGAATTTTTTCTATGGATCTGTGACCTGGATCTTGAATAAATCACAGAACAGCTAATCATCTTTGAAGGAAAGGCCCTTGAAAATGGTTTGAGTCAAAGACAAAGGTTTAAGACAAAGACATAATTTTTAATTACACAGTTTATTCAAGGAGGCAGATATAGTTAAAATCATCAAGATTGGTCGTTTGAGATTTGCAAGCCACAGACGACGTATGGACTGATCTTCCTTTACAGATCTTCAACTATAAACCTGTTTAAACTAGAAACACTCAACAAAGCTAAAAAAAGTATATATTTGAATATCTTGTTCAAAGTTTTCTAATTTACTGCGAACTAAGAGAAAAAGCTTCTGTCAATAGCATACTAGCTTTGCTGCAAAGTCGTGATTTATATCGTATTTATTTATTGATTATCCTAACAACAATAGTCTCAACTTTAGTGTGTATCCATATATTGCTTTTGAAAACGTTTGCATACGTATAATAATCTTTGTAATATAATTACGTATTTATGGAACTATGATTATTCTTAAAAATTGCTCTCAATAAATTAACTGCATTTTTTGGGGCTAGAAAAATTAAAATGCGTAAATTTATGTGGATTAACATAGGGCCTAATGGCCGAGTGGCTAGCGCTCTGGCGCTCGGTACCACATGTATCGGGTTCTAATCCCGGCGTTGCCATGGGTGTTTGTAGTGGTTCGGAATCCACTTTAAACCGTAGGTTCCGGTCCTAGCAGGATCGTAGAGCGTTGCGAGGGCATTGTTACTCCGCGTCCGTGGCTTATCTTCAAGTTACACGCGCCCCCTGGGTAGTGCAAAGTGAGTAACATCGGTGCAGCGCTTATGACATAAAAGATCACGGTCTATTTGCCAGCTGCATTAGAAAAAAAAATTGGATTAACATGTATATTTTGTACAAAAATTTTCTGGTATATAGGGGATGACCCAAATTGAGATAGACCGATTGTGTGGAGGAGGAATTTAAAATTTTAGGAATTCTGGCGGAATATGTGATTGGAATGGAAGAAAGTTCTGCTAAATATCTTAGCTCACCAATAGTTGTTGTGCCAATAGAAGAAGACGTATAAATTTTTCACATAAATTTAAAAGATAAATTCATAGCCTTTTTTAAAATGTGCAATATTTGGTGATGTGCTTTCTAAATAAATAATAGGAAGATTAATTTAGAGCTTTGCTGATTTTTTTGAGTAGTATCCTAAAAACCTGCTTTCATAATTTAATATTCTTTTAAATATTAATTATAATGTTCTAAATCCTGGAAATAATGTTTAAGATACTTTTTATTCAACGAAAATATTCTTATTATGCGCACATGCTTTATTTCAGAAAAAATCAATGTGTAGAAAGGTTCTAAAGTTTTGCTTAACAAAATTCAGGAGATACAATAATTACCCTTTTTAATAGAAATAGCACTGAAATATATTATATTTAATAACAATTTGAATATTCACTTTATTATTAGTTTTTTGAGAAAATAAATTCATTACAAAAAATCGGACAAGTTTATTTTAAAATATACCAAAAAGAATTCATACTATAATAATGACATTTTTTTTTTACATTTTAAACTCGATTATTAGGGTAAAACTTAATTAATCGTGTGTTAGGATAAACCTTAAAACCGCCCGTTTTCATCGCCATCCTGGATTATTAAATCTAAAGAGTCAGCATTTTCCGGAACAGAATCGATTCTTTCAACTCAGCACTCTTGCCGGCTGTTCTTGATACCGCTATCTTAACTCACATTTTCTCAGGCTCCCTTAGTTATGGTCTAGCCTCTTTTCTGCATAAGATAATTACATTTAATGATACTTTGTATGACCATATCATATCCTTTAGTAACATATTTACTTTCGATGAAAGATTGTTTTGATTCAATCTTTATATGAGAGATAAATATGTTATTTAATAACATATCCAAATTCGATTTTGTTTGCAATGGATGATATTTTCTAAGGATATTTTGCATAAAGATACTTTATTGCCTAATGATGTAAAATTTTTATTTTATTTTGCGTAGGATTTAATAACATCATATAATTTGATGCAAACAAGGTTAAATATATAATATTGAAATTAATCATTATATTGAGCATTAAAAAGCCTTTAATGAAATTATTATAAATATAAAATATTTCATAAGATCAGTTTTATGTTTGTACGCTTATTGTTTATAGTACGTTTTAAGAATGTTAATTTGATCTAGGGGTTCTCAAAGGTACGCCCTAGAAGATTTATGAGTGCGCCCTGTAGAATTCTAGAGAAATAAGTGACTAGAAAAAAAGTACGCTAATCTTTTTCTTATCAGTTTTACCATTCAAAGATAGTTTTCATTACAACCAACTATCATTTCTGGCTGATTTTCTTCTTCTTTCTTCACATAAAAAGTCGATAAACAACAATAAAGCGCAAAAGAACGTTTTCGAATTGACCGTTTCCGGTCATTATAAGTGCTAAGGTCAATGTGATTTTCAATGTTACAAAAATTCCCATTGCAGCCTTTGAAACTTCTCCGTCTGTATTTAGTTGTGTGTTTAGTTGACAATCTGAATATAAAACTATGATAAAATCCAATGTTAAATGTGCGGAAACTGTGAGTCTTAGAAATTTGTGGTATCATGAATAGCAACAATGTCCCATAAATGTTAATTTTTGTTGTATGCATTAATCATATGCATGTAATTGCCATTATTTTATTGCAAATGTTGACTAATGAGCATAAATGACAGCAACACAAGAGACAGATCCCAATTGGTACGCAGAAACGAAATCACCGCTTAGCATCCAAAGAAATATACAAAAACGTACAAACGGGAACCACCAGAAGTAAAAATAATTAAGGCATAGTTTCATAAATTTCTAGCCCAGGGCAGTGTTAACAGGCAAACTGGCTCAAGGGAGAAACTCACGTGTCAGGAAACTGTTGACAAAATTAGGCAGGCTTTCAATAAAAGCCCAACAACATCAATTCGTAGAGCGTCATTGAACATTCCACTTTCAAAGGGAACTGAACATTCCACGGTCAACAGTCCCATACGTTGCTGCATGAACAACCATGTATGTATCTCTATAAAGTTCAAATCCTTCCCACAAAAACTTCCTTAACGTAAAAACTTTGCTATTGAGATCATGGACCGGATCGTAAACACTCACAATTACGTAGAATAAGTGATATTCAGTAGCGAATCAATATTCTCCAACAGTTAATCATCGCAACGTTCGTATCTGGGGTTGGGGACAATCTAACAGTGTTCGGAAACATGCCAGGAATTGTGACAAAATGAGTGAGTGATGTGGTCTGGTGCGTGACAAAATCGTCGAACCATTTTAATTCAGACCGTAACTAGTCCCATTTATCTAGACAAGCGCGTACAATTTGATTTGCAGCAGCTATTCTCTTTTGCAGCCAAATGGGATATTCCATCAGGATGGTACACCACCACACTGGAGTTCAGACGTTCGTCGTTACTTAGTCGAAATATTTCGGCAGTGATGGATGCGATGAAACGAACCCACTGCTTGGCCACCGCGATTTCCACACACAACTCTTTTGTATTTTCTTTATGTCAAAGATTTGGTCTGCACTACATCTGTACGTGATGCTTGTCAACTTCTTTACGGAATTACGGAAGCCATCAATTCAACCATACCTTACATGTTACGCAACACATGGATTGAAATTGAATACCGACTGGATATACTGAAAGTTATGAATGGAGCCCATATCCAAGGACTAAATTTTTTCATAATTAATGCAAGCTAAAGAGTGATACAATGAGCCAATGAGTGAAAAAATAAAAGATTTTTATGAACAAAATGTTAACTTTTTCGGAAAAATTGACGTTTGCAGAAAAATAAACTTGCTGTGTTGTTATTCATGATACCCAAACCACAAATCTCTAGGACTCATAGTTTCCATGCAATTAACATTTGAAATTATTGAGGTTTCATAAGATGTTCAAAGGAATCCTACATTTTATTCACGCGTTTGGCGGTAGGCCTTAAAATTACAAAACAGGAAAGCTGTTAAGGTAAAAAATTATTCCAGCAATTTATTGCGATAGGATATAAATTTGATTACATTAAATTGAAAAATTGGAATAAAATGACAATTTTATTTTATAATAAGTTTAATAAATGTATAGATACATTTATTTATAATATTTTTTTCAGTAATGATTAAATATATATATATCATTGCAATATGAAAGTGTTACAACTGTTTTCTATTATAATTTTTTTGTTTTGAGAATCATAAGTGTTTTTAAAGATAAATTGTATATTCTTCGTTGTATTTTATTTCTAGATGCTTTTAATGTAATTGGTACTTTTTTCTATCCTATTTTCTTTTAAAATATTCTTTTCCAAAGTTCGCATGCATCAAATTCACTTCAGATCCAAGAATTTTCTATTACTTAAACAATTTCCAAAAATGTCCCGCTCATAAAATATCAATTTAAAGTCAATTGATGAAAAAAAAGAACATAATAATAATAACAATAAAGTATGTTTGGTACATAACCAAAAAGTACTCTAACAAATGATCTATTTATAAAATGAGTTTCTTTTCTTTTTCAAAAAAAAAAAAAAAAAAAATTATATGGATTGAAAATTAAATAGTTTCCTACAATTCGCCAATCATATTTAATTCTTAAATTGTATTATGTTTTTTAAATATTTATGATTGGTCTTTTTAACGCCATTTTTAAAGGATTATTTTTATTCAAAGATTATTGCAAAAAATTTGATATAAAAATACCAGATAAAAGTCTCATGGTATTCAATTCAACCTCATAAAATTAAGAAAATTATAAAATTATAATTATTTTTAGATGAATTGAAAATTAAATAGTTTTCTATAATTCTCCAATCTTATTTAATTCTCAAATTGCATTCATTTTTTTTTTAATTTTCACGATTGGTCTTTCTAAAGCCATTTTTAAAGGATTATTTTTATTCAAAGACTATTAAAAAAAATTGAATATAAAAATACCAGATAAAAGTCTCATTGTATTTAATTTAACCTCATAAAATTAAGAAAATTATAAAATCATAATTATTTTTAGGTGAATTGAAAATTAAATAGTTTTCTACAATTCTCCAATCATTTTTAATTCTTAAATGGTATTCTATTTTTTTTAATATTTGCGATTGATCTTTTTAAAACCATATTTAAAAGATTATTTTTATTCAAAGATTATTGCAAAAAATTTGATATAAAAATACCAGATAAAAGTCTCGTGGTATTTAATTTAAACTCATAAAATTAAAAAATTATAAAATCATAATTATTTTTAGGTGAATTGAAAAATAAATAGTTTTCTACAATTTGCCAATCTTATTTAATTCTCAAATTGCATTCAGTTATTATTATTATTTTTTTTTTTGAATATTCACGATTGGTCTTTTTAACGCCATTTTTAAAGGATTATTTTTATTCAAAGATTTTTAAAAAAAAATTGAATATAAAAACACCAGATAAAGGTCTTGTGGTATTCAATTTAACCTCATAAAATTAAGAAAATTATTTTTTTACCTCTCTTTTTTAGAAGACATTTTATCCAAACAGAATAAAAATGAGGCACGAGCACAGCAATAAAAGTTTTACCAAACTTTCTGCATTATGCTAAGAAATAAACCATAAAATATTGACTTATCTTGTTTCTCAGTAACTTAGTTAAGGAGAAGAATACCTCGAATGATTGGAAGATGGCCAAAATTTGGAACAAAGCTCTCGCTTTGTGTTCGAAAATCATCTCATACATTCGAGTCCTTTTTTTCTGGAGGGAGGTACCTACATTCACGTAGCAAGCCTGGAGGTCGGGATGAATTTTTTAAGTTGTTTTGTTTTCTTTTTCGTCGAGGGGTGAGTCTTTGGACCCAAGCCATGGAAATCTTGCACTGTTCCTTCTAAAGACAGTCGGTTTACTGTTTGTTCTTCGGTGTTCGAAAATGGAATTGCTTAAAAAATCGTTTAGGAAACGGGTGTTGTGAATTGGAAAACGAATGGTGAATTGGAAAGAAAGCTGGCAGTTGAACATTGAGTGTGAAATGTTTTTCCGATTGCTTTTTTTTGGAAAGCAAATAAATTCTTTTTAAATTTATATGTAAATGGTGATCCAAAATGTTTTTGTGTTTGAGATAAGGTTTTTACCTATTTTATAATAATTGTATATTTTTTAACAAAATGTATCTTTGAAATTTTAATAAATTTTATTGGAAATAATTCTAAATTTGGAATGTTTTATTTATTAAATAAATTGCAAGATATTAAAGTAACACATAATTTTTTGGTCAAAAAGGTGATAAAATATTGGTTGTGAAATTTCTTTGCTAAATGAACTGAACAGAATATTGAAAAAAGTTATGCAATGAAAAAATTTAAATTTTATGAGCCATTTCATTTATTTTTAATAAAAAAAATCGCCAAAAGTCACTCGCTAAAAATTGTCTACGTTTTAATTCTGTTACATTCAAATTAAATAAAAATACTTTAGTATTAATTTTCAAAAGCCATTTGCTAGAAAAGATCAACAGAGAGTTGCATTGTATTATTAGAAATGGTGCATTGATATATATATAGATAGATATGAATATGTTCTTCAGAATATGACGTACCCTGCATAAAAATCTGCTGACTAATGAATAAATTTAAAATTTGAACCGTTAATATCTCTTAACGTTATCATTGCAATTTAAAAATTGGAATCCAACATGGGAGACAAAGGGTGAGAAAAGCAAGCAAGGCGACAGAAAAAGGTGAAAGTTCTTGAATGACTGATAATCAGAAAGTGTGTTATTCATTATTAATAATTTAAAGTATCCAAGTGAGCAGTTTGAAAGACCCAGGAAATGAAGAAACAGATTGTGTTTACAAAGAGATATGTTGAGTTAGTGGTTATAGAAAATGCAATAAGTTATTTGTTAAGGAAATTGAAAGAATGCATTATATATATATATACTACACACAGAATCAACTTACCATTGAATTTTAACTTGCATACTATGTTTTGTTTGTTTGACCTCTAAGGCTCCACGCACATCGACAAATGTTGATACGTCACAAATTATGTAATCAGTTTACACAATTTATTCTTGTTTGCTAATATTCAATGGATTTCTATTTGACTTTGGTTAACAATTCCATTTTCATGAAGGCATAATGTAGTTCGATTAACTTAAAAATATTTCTGTAATTTTTTTTTTTTTTCAATTCAAAAGCATTTGTCAAGTTCTTGGTGAATAATTCTCTCTCTTCTTTCCTACTTTGCTGATTACTGAAACCTGCAATTATTTGGTATATTTATGCATGTGGGGATATGTTCCTGCTTTTAATAACATCTTTCTTTCCTTTTTTTAAAATTCATGTATAAAGAATAAATTTTCTAAAACTTCTTCTCTTCTTTCTGATGAAAATGTTTGAGTTGCGTGTGAACTGCTAACGTAATAACAGTTTTGTGAAAGGAAATGATCTGGTATTTCGTTACATAATAATATATTACGAAATTGAGACTAAAATTCTCTGAAATAATACGCGTGTTTAAACTTATAGAGTTTTAGTAGAGATGCATGAAAGCTGTAATATTACTATAAACATGTAGAAATGATTTCGAATGATCATAATTTTTTTGTGAAAAACGTATGTAATTAAAAGACATTCATGCTTGTTCTTTTGTTGGATGAATCTGTTGATGTACGGGATGTGGTTCCATTACACCTTTTTATAAGAAGCCTATTCGGTAATTTTTACATATTTGGTCTTCAGCTATCTCATGGAGAAACTGAAGATACGGACATATTTAATAGATTTATTTGACATATTTGAAGGTACAGTCATGTGTAGAAAATCAACAATTGGATTCTGATAAGCTTATCAGTGTTTGCGTTTATGGAATTCCATCAATTGTATGTAGAATTCTTGGGAAACTTATGGTAGTGTTTTCTACAAAAGAATTACTACATTATAAATAAATTTGGGCTTGGAAAAATTCTAAATTGGAATCTTATTATGGTATGGATAGACGAAATTAGACCAAGAATTTGAAATCGAAGGAAATTTTTAGAATATTGTAAATTGTTAGAAAGGAATAGTGATTTAGACCTTCATTGCAAAGAGTATAGGTTTTCCGCAATATCTTAATAAATTTTGGAAGCGGAAATAAAATGCTTGTAATTTTCCAGAAAAATATCAGCTTCTGATGAAAAAGCACTGTTGTGTGGTATGAGAAGTGTCTACTTGTTGTAGTATTTTGAGTTGACTTTACAAGCTACTTTAATGATCTAAATTCCAAATTTCAGAGAAAAAAATATTGTTTCTTATCTTAATAAATGACATCAGTGCTTTCCAAACTATTCATAGCCTATTGAGAAATCGTAGATTTAAGTTTATTTCTACATTTAAAGATAAATGGCAAGTTTACAGAATATACTCATA
>BPLQ01003930.1:600000-922707 GCA_021605075.1 Caerostris darwini | reverse complement strand
TCTGCACACTATTCCTGCTACCCTGTTTTTGAGGAGAAAAGATGAATACTCACAGAAATATCTTAGATGTAGATTTCAAAGAAAGTTTCTGCTAGCACGTGGGCACGTTGGGCTAACACGTGAAATAAGTTCTTTTGATACCATTTCTATCTCTTTTACTTCCAATTTTTCTCACATATGAACTTACATTCTCATTCTTTACTTTTTCTTTCCATAGTGCAAATTCTTCCATTGTATCGAAGAATAAAGTCTCCTTGGTTATAAGTAGATTATGAAAATTTTGCAGATGCTTCTCCAATGTTAACGGTGTACCAAATCCTTGCTTGCATTCTGGCCACATCAATGATTTAGCAGATTTTGGACTAGATAAACCATGAAATTTTTCCATATGTCTTTGAAAACAGTAACTATGTGCAAACTTCATATTGCAGGGCAACGGGCGTACCTGTTACGGAGTTCCTAGGGGGTTTTAAGAACCACAATACCTCCACATCTTAATATAGTTAAAGAATTTGCATAAAATGAATTTGCTTCAATTAAAAGAATGTAAATAAATAAAATAAAACAAATTAAAAGTTAGGAAAAACATCTCTTGCTTGAGAACAATTAAAGCAAGAGATAGAAAAAGCTAAAGCTTCAGGTACAATTAGGGTCCGTTGACGATGCCCAAAAAAGATAAAAGATTAGCTAAGAATTAAAAGAAAATAAAAAAAAAAAAAAAAAAAAAAATTAACTAAAAGCACTTAACAAAAGTAAATAGTAAACATACAATAACATCATCAAAAGGTTTGACTGATTTACACGCCGACAGATGGCGCCATCAGTCGATTGGTGAACAATTTTTAAAAACCTGATAAAACAGGAAAAGAGCATCTTTTTGTAATGAAAACAAAATTTGTAAATGAAGTATGCGACATCCAGAACCGAGTTATTAGCTATTGAGTTAAGGAGATTAAAAATTAATGCAACAAGATTAAAAATATAAGATCAACATTTAAAACCTTAAGAAACATTTAAAAAAAAAAAATTAAAACAAAATAAAGTTTAACCTTTCGCAGCCAAAGCTGTTAAATAAAACAAGATTAAGTAAAAGTGGACTCTATAAGTCAATCCTTCGACCAATTCTCTTATATGGATGTCCTATTTGGGCGTCCTCCTCCATCGCTAATCTTAAGAAGCTCCAAGTTTTTCAAAATAAACAGGTAGCTATGATAGTCAACGCCCCGTGGTTTGTTAGAAGGAAGCAACTCCACAGAGATCTCAAAATAGAACCAATTATGGACTATATTTTCAAAATTTCTAAATCGTTCCATTCTAAATGCCCTCAGATCCGAAACGAAGCGACCAGGCAAATACCTGTATACCATCCAGGTGTGGCTAGCTCCAGGAAGAGACCCAGAGCTATCTATGATCAGCAATGGGAATCTTTCCCGGCATTGAAAAGGCGTTGTGGATTTTATCCTACAACCGCCGATTCTACCGCTGTGGCTGTTGTCTAGTCACTCCGATCACTTCAAGCGAATCTGAGCTGCTATTTCTGGCATGTAAATCTTAACTTATTTATTTGCTGCGATGTGCAACTTAACTTAGAACATGGCTACCTATAAATTGTAATTTTTAAATAGTTTCTACTTTTAAATCGGATCATTTAATTTTTAAATTCTTTGCATCTTTTTTTTAAATTTCTTAAGTCCACTTCATATTGCATTCACTGCAAATAGGTTGGCAAGAATTATCAATTTCTTTTATTTTAAATTGAAACAAAGCCTGTTAATTAAAAAGGAAATAATTATTATATGTCAAAGTATAAAGCAATTGAGCTACTGAGATAACATATTTAAAAATAGTATAGGATCAGCTTTCTTCAAAATCGACAAAAGTGTAATAAAGAGCCGCAATTTATTTTGGCATAAATTTATAAATCTAAGAAAACTAATTAATAAAATAGTAATTAGAAAATTTTCTTATTCCAATAGTAATCTATGAAAAAATTAAAAAGTATTATAATAATGATAATAATTAGTGATAATATATAGGCAATGAATCCATTTAGATTTCAAACAGATTAATAAATTGAATGTTTATGAAATCAAATTCCTTATGAATAAGGAACCATCTAAATACATTATTAATTACTATTAACTAATTTAAAAATTAATTATTTTATTAGTTTATAGAGTAGTATTTTTCAATGTTAAAATATTAATGTATTGTAATATTATTCTAGATATTTTTTTTTTCTCAGCAAGAATACTAAAAAAAATGTCTGAAACTTATCGAGTAGGAGATTTTTCTTTAATGATTGATACTGTTCGGAAAGTGAATTTTATTTTTAGTTTTAATTGTGAGTTTTATTTTTATTTAAGAGAAAATAGCAAAATTGCTTATGGTTAGTGATATGATTCCTTTTATATATGCTATTCATAAAACCTATCTTGTAGATATCTGAAAAAGCCACGATTTTTTGGTGTCTTCTCTATATAAAAATATTCATTTCTGTTTTTTATGGACAAATTTCATGTTTTGAGTTTGCTGTCTGAATAATGAAACATCAAAACATTAGCCGCCTAAACTGTTGTTAGTCTGTAACATATATTCAATTCGATGAAATTTGTATTTTTAATGAAAAGGCATAATACCATAAATTTTATTCAAATATGTTCATAACTACTCTTAAAAATTAAATGTTTATTAATTTCTATGTTGATATATTTTATTCAAGAAAATTGTAAATAAGCAATTATAATTGATTATAATTTCTGTACTATTTTATTATTATTATTAATATTATTGTTATTATCATATACCTTATTTCTATTTTGCTTTCTAATTTTTTTTTTATTTTTAAAAAGTTATTCAGAATATTTTTTCCTAATAAAATTTAGCAGAATAAAAAATGTTTTGTGTGTAACGTGGGGTTTCTAAGTTTTAAAATAAATATATTTTGCTTGATTTGATTATTTAATTATATCTGTTTTTTTTTAAATACTGTTAACATGTTTAAATTTAGAATAATTTAATATATCGTGCATTATTTGAAAAAAAAAAAAATAATAAACATATTTATACCTTTTAACCCTAAATATAATAAAAACATATATACTTCTTTTCATAGTAGGTTAATCGGAATTAAAAATAAGAAAGATATGCTAATAGAAAAATATTATTAAAATTTCAGACATAAAATAAAAAAAATCATTATTTTCAAGACTGCATTTTTTTTTCATTTGTTGTTTTGTTTTTAAATAATTAATAATAAGTGTAATAATTTTCTTAGTCCATAATTCTATTTACATGGACTCGTTTGTTTTCGTTAATCTGTAATTTTTGATTTTAATTATATTTAAAAAAAAATGAAGATTACAAATTATGACAATTATAAAAAGATAAAGATGAGGTTTTTTTTTTTTTTTTTTTTCCTATTGAAATTTTGCTACTTTCATCCAATTTATTTTAAAATGTATTATGGTCAAGCCATGTTGGTTAATATACTAATATATTTGATTAATCATATTTTACTATTCTTGATTTGATCAAAATTATTGGGCAATGTTTGTTCTAATATTTATTTTATATACGAGGTTATATTTATATAATTCAGGGATTCTTTAGGGAAGGTTATACATTTTAAGCCATTTGTATTAAAGCACAAATTAAAGATTATTTTAAAAAAGCAGATAATGTCTTCTTTCAAATAATTATGAAACATAGACAGTTTCCTATACAGTTATTCTCTTTGAGATGCCCAATGTAATAACATTGGTCATGTAAACATGTGTAATACTAATAAATAAATAATGATTAACATTCATGTTAATTAGGTTTCTTTTTTTTTTAAAATAAAATATTTTTTTAAAGTATTTGGGAATTTATTAACTATTTTCAAAACAGAATGTTAAGAAATGCATATATAATGAGTTGCAAAAATATTCCTTCAGTTTACATGTCTTATAAATGGGACTAACTGAAAAGTTCCTCTAAGATATTTTACTGTTACAACCTGATGTTAAAAATAAAAATTAAAAGAATATAATATCTATGATCCATAAAGAGCTACTAAAAGCACCATAAAAATATTCTGCCATGTGTCTTTAAAAAAAACCAATATAATGATCACATGAAAGTTATAATAGCAATTGTTTGTATAGTTTCTCCTTATTTCATATTTTAATTAAAAATCTTTTTTTTTTTGAATATCGAGATAATTCTTTATTTATCTCATTTTTATAGGGCACATTTCTAACAATCAGGGGTGGAAAATCTGTCCCAAACTGCTAAAAATTCATGACTTGCTACATTCTGCTAAAAAAAAATGGCAAGTTTGGCATTTTTTCGCCAAAAATTAGATATTTATTTTATTTTGATTTAGTAACTCAGAAAAAATAGCCTAACATATGAATGAGCTTATTTTCTAAGATCGTTATTTGAGTGATTAAAAATTATTCAATTTTATAAGAGTTCTGTTTTTACGGCGATATTAATTATTATTTATGTGCACATTTGTCGTAGGTCGAAAATTCTTTTCAAATGATTGGACACGATATTATGGCGGCATCTATTGTTCTGCGTATGAACAAATAGGATAAATAATTTACTTGTTAACATATATTACTAAACGTTTCAACAGTAACTGTTTTAAATAGTATATGTATTAAATGTAAATTAGAATTATTAAAATTCTTAAAAATAAAATTTCTTAAATAATAATATCTAAAAACATATTTATGGCATTTAAACGTAATTATCTACACGTAATAATTGTTCAATGTCCTTATGCTTGAGATATTGGGATTTTTTTTTTTTTCTAAAATTTGAAACATGTTATTTTATATTTAATTTTACATCTAAAAAACGCTATTTTGCTTATACAAATAGAAATAACTTATTGTAAACGCATAAGCAGTTTTTTTTCTTACCTAATCAAAACTCATATTTTATTTGATACTTAGTTATGTAATTTACCATAGGGCGAAAATTCTTTGTAAATGCGGGGACGCGACATTGTGGCGGCATCTATTGTTTTGCATAGGAACAAATACTATAAATAATTAGTTTGTGAACAATTGCTTGTGAAATTTCTTAAGCACATTTTTTTACTTCAGAAATTCTACAATTATGTTATATCTAAAAATATTAAAATTCTTAAAGGTAAGATTTTTTAAATAATATCTTTAATAATATATTTAAATAAGAAATTTATGACATTTATCTATACGTAATTATTGTTCATTCTCCTTATGCAGGACGTATTCGGGTTTTTTTGTGTATCATTTGATACTTTTATTTTTTCTGAAATTGGATACATGTAATTTTAGATTTGATTTTAAATATTAAAAAACATTATTTTTTTTTTTTTTTTTTTTTTTTTACAAATAGAAATGACTTATTGTAAACACATAAGCATTGTTTTCTAACTAATAATTCGTATTTTAATTAAATAACAAATTTAATATATTTTTCTATTAAATAATTTAATAATAATATTTTTATATGAAATCCATTAAAAATTTTTACAATATTTTATTAAAAATACTCATTGCTATGAATTCCAAAATATCGAAGTTTCAAGAAGGATAAAGAAAATTGTTAGCTATTAAAAATACAAGAAATTTTAATAATTACATCCATTGAAATACGTCCTATGCAATGATGAATGTATTTATTAATATCATTAAGTAAAACATTATTTTATTATCTAAGCATTCATTAAAATTTTTAACATTCGATTTTAATTCTAATTTTCTTCTTAAAAATACATCAATAAATTAGTTTCGTATTGAATTTAGAATATCATACATAATGATTGAGTTTAATTCAATTGTGATGCAAATCGTGTGATTTTATTTCATGTCAATCATACGATTACAAAATAATATATAATTAATTAGTATATGCTTTGAAATCTGAAGAAGAATTGCTAATGTAAAAATATACAGCTACGTAACCACTGAAAGCTGCTACTAAAATTTATCTGCCTTCTTACGAAGCTGCTAAAATTATTTTAGAAAACATTTTTCTTACTTTTCATATTTTGGTCTCCCAATACTTTGTTAATGAGACAAACTTCATTAACAAAGAATTGAGAGATTTTTACAAAATGTTTATTTTTTGACAGTTTGAAAAGGAAATTATATAAAGAAATTTAATTTTACCAAAAAAAAAAAAAAAAAAAAAACTATAATAAAATCAGATAAAAAACATCAAATTATAATTCATATATATTTAATCGCGTAATCAGTTTGATAAATAATTACCAACGATTAAAAATAGGTGTATTACGCATAACTGATAGAAATGAAAATTTTAATTATACTGGCAATTAGCTTCTCAATAACTATAATTTATTTTTCTAATTTATTGCTTATAACTTTCATAATGGCAACAGTGTTAAAAATTTTTCAGAATATATAATTTAGACTATAATTTCATTTATATCGACTAGTTTGTTTTCGTTAATTTTACAAAGTATATATTTTTAAAACAAACGTAGAAAAATATCTAGCAATATATATATTTATTAGATATTTTGATATAGTGAGTAAAATTTTTCAAATGTCAGACTTGCTATATTATTATACACGAGTAGGCCATCTATAAAGCTTATACAGAATTAAACAGATTATGAAAAATATGCGACCTAAATTAATAAATGTTAAACATTAAATATATTAAATCCAAATGTCCAGATGTGGCATGAATACAAATTTAAAAAAAAAAAAAAAAAAACATATAATTTGCGACATACGCCATGGAAGCACAGATCCAAATCTTTTTTTCTTTTTTTTTTTTTTTTTGCATATATTTGATTTTATTTCGTATATATTCATGATTTTTATTATTCTTTTTTTTTTTGTGCCATTATTTTTCTCGGATTAATTCCTTTTCAATTGATTTCATGGGGGAAAAAAAGACAACAAAACAAAATAACAGGCTTTTTTGCAATTAACCGAAGAAAAGCCCTGAACGTTATTTTCATGGATTTTATTCAGTGTAATTGGGTTCGAATATTTTCACTTTGTTTCGTTTGCTTTAATGATATATTTTCGTAAATGAAAAAAAAAAAAAAAAAAAAATTCTTTCGAAATTGCTTTGCATTGCGTATGTCTGACCACCACCACCACCACCTTTAAGAAGAAATCGAAAAAAATTAATTGATATTAAAAAATAAATAAATATATTAAATCCAGATGCGATTAAAAATTAAAAAAAAAAACATATTATTTTTGACTTATGGCGAAGATTGACAGATTCAAATCACAGATTTTTTTTTCATTTATTTGATTTTATATTGTTTGTATACAATATTTGTTCATTCTAAATATATTATTAAAAAATTGGAGTTTTCTTTTGCCTTTAATATTTTTTAATTCATTTCTTTTTAATAAATGAAAACTGATTTGAGACATGAGCATTTTGACTTAGAATTAGAAATTAATTCGTAGAACGAATTAAACTCGTATCTCAAGCCATTACTCTCTTCACTATGGGTTGAAAAAGCAGAGCGGGAAAAAAGTGAATCCTATTATAACTTAAATCTAAAACTGTTAACATCCATTGTCTCTTAAGATTTCATGAATCTTCTTTTACGTTATTCGGTACGTTACGTTATTTCTAGAAAAAAATAATAAAATTAAAATGGGCTTGAACAATCGGCTAATTTCAAAAAGATCTGCGTCCTAGAGGCGGGAAAGTCATTTTGGAGGGATTTTAATTGGAATTAAGAGAATTTAAACTTTTAATCTTTAAAATTTTAATTAAACGATATTTAAAAAAACCAATTGAAAAAAATCCATACAACTATTATACTTTTTTTTTCTTTTTCACCATGAATATCCGACTGGCACCCCGATCAAGTAATTAATTTGTTCATTTCCGTCGATAAATCGGACGATTACCATTCCACGCGATCCTTGGTCGGAGGACTATATATTTCGTTCCTTTAGCCACAAAGCATATTCTCAGTATTGTAAGAACATTGAAAAACTCAGGAATATTAGAAACGCCAATACAAATTACAAAATAGCCATTATTTTCCATTAACTAAGTTCTTATCTGCAACATTTAATTATAGTTCGACTACAGAGTATGTGAAAAATTATCAAATTTGGTACCTAAGTAACGTAGTGTGTGAGAAAATTATTTTCACGATATTTTTCACCGTGCATTTTATTCCGTGTAATTGGGCTCAAATTTTTGCATTTTGTTTTTTTCCACCACCCTTAAGAAGTAATCGATTCGTCTATTTCTGTTTTTAAAACTGTTCATCTCCCCATACGAATTCCATGCCGTATTCACATGCTTGGATATCTCCATAGACTTCTTCCTTCTCATCGAAAAGAAGATATTCTTCTGTCCAGTTTTCGAATAAAGGTATATCCTAGCAATTCCATCTTATTTGTTCTCTTTTGGTCGTCGAAAGTACGTGCAACGACTCTTTTCTTTTAAAATTGACTTTGCATTTCATCACAGGCAATGCAATATAGAATTTCGAGTTTTAGAGTAGTTCCTTTACAAAGGATTCTTTTTCACTTTTGCCAGATCTTTCTGTCTGTTGTATTTTAAACAACATTTGGATGAATTGCGATAAAGCAGCAACAGCGAGCACGTATCTCAAAGCACCTAGGCAAGTCAAGTCATATTCTCATACCATATGTGCAATGGCATATTCTCATGCGGTGTTACTTTCATGAAATTCAATATAAATGTATTAATTCCAGTATATTCAGTTTTTGGAGAAAATTAATCCATTATCTTTTTTAACTTTATTATACGAATTAATATTTCTGAAACTTAGTCTTTTTGAATTTTTTATAATTTCACTAAACACAAATTTTTCTTCGACAAGTTCTAAAATTATCCTACTTTTGAAATGCAGATAAATCTAATCTTATATATACCTAATGGTGATTTACGCATTTTAAATGATAATCAGCTCTAATTTTATTATTTTCAGGCGTCTGTAATCATTCTAATGTACTCAAATAACTTTTGAACTAATACTAGAATGATTGTGGAAAAACCGTTATGGTGTTTCTTATTTTATGTCTCATTTTCATTCAGTTATTATTATTTATTTCCCATGCAAGCGTTGATCATTTCAGTAATAAAATAATTTTACTAATTTTTTTTTTTTCCAGATTAGAAGACACCATGAGTAAAAAAATATCTCCTGATTCGCTATACAAGCTAAGCATTGAAAAAACTGCTTTTATTTAATAGAAAAATATTGGAATAAAGAAACACTAACCCTTTCTCTCAAATCAACTGCTATATAGTGAACGATTTATTTCAGTTTCTTGTACATAAATTGTACATCAAAACGCCCATCCCCTTAGAATTGTTACTAAAGAGTGGACAACTGCAAGATTTAGACCTTGATGGAATTAATTTCACAATGGAACAATGGAAGTCACTCATGACAGTTCTATTAGAGGAGGGTGATAGTTGCAGAAACATCACTTATATAGCACTGCCCGAAAGCTTCCAGAACGACGAGAACTCCTATTTAGAGAGGTTGATCGAGAAATGCCCTTATTGGAAAGACTTGATGTATCGACATTTTTCAATCTGTCAGCATTGAAGAACTGTGTGAGATTAAAATATGTCAGAAATCATTTTTCGGGCATAACAGAATACATGTACTTTTGGAACGAAGCTGTGGATACATTAGCGAATTTGCAAAATTTAGAAAAATTCGATATTTTTCATTGCCGAAATTCTGCTTCTTACTATACACTTATAGCTAAAATGTTGCAAAATCATCCTAAATTGGCATCGTTGGGAATCACTGATTCCTCATGGGCTGCCCACCACATTTACACAACATGCAGAATGGACACTGTCCCTCGATTTGGTCTGAAGGAATGTTTCTGGGGTTTCAACAGAAACGTGGAAAAATTTGACAGAAAGCAGATCGCTTACACCCAACAATATCCCGAAATCGTCAAAAGCTCTGTAATTTTGTTTCCCCTCGTAGAGAAATTGCGCATCTTAGTGTATCACGAAGATTGCATAGAGCATTTAAAAAAACTGAAACGTCTGCGCGTTCTGGAAATTGATTTGAGATTGTGCTGTGGTTCGTCGGCACACCGCATTTATATCCCTGTTAAGCGAAATTGGCCCACAGCTGAAGCGCCTTTCGATTGTGAGTTACAGCAACATGCCTGTAGACGTCGTCATGAAATATTGTTCGAATGTGGTACATTTGGATTTATGCTGCAGCGCAATCGTTCAGGGGGGCATTGAAACCGATTCGAACAATTTTAGACAGCTGGAAAAACTAACGGTTCGCAAAGTGGATGAAGAAGCTTTGGAATATTTTTTGCGAAATTCTTTGAAAATGAATGAAGTACTTCAGGTCAATGCTCCTTGTTGGGATAACACTCTACTGGACAAAATCCGGAAATGTGTGAATCTTGAAATTGTCGACTTCGAAACTGTCATTGCCGATATGACGACTGTGGAGAAAGAGTTTAAACAGTATATTAGAGCCACATTTTCGCACATAGAAAAATATCTAATAGGAATTTAGATCTTTTTTTTTTTTTTTTTTTTTTTTTTAATTTTTTTTTTTTTTTACCTGTGCTGTTACATTTTTCATGCCTTGTTGTTCTTATTTAAAAAAGCAGAAATAATTTGTATTATTAAAACAATAAATTTGCCTTTTAATCAAATTTCTCATGCTGTCTAATTGCCCAATAAATTAATTTTTCAGAATTCTTAGAGTATTCTTCTATATTGTGCAGCATAATTATTATATTATCTATTGTTTCATGTTTAAATTCATATAGCATCCTTTTTAATTTTAAAATAGCATGAAAAAGCAAAATTTTAAAAATCAAAACAAAAATATTATTAATTTTTTTATATCAGTGTAAATAAAATAATAAGTACAATCTTACTGCTAAAAAAAAAAAAAAAAAAAAATCTTTGGAATACATGTAATAGAACATTTTTAAATATTCTTCTTAAATTCTTAATTATTATTAATGCTTATTTTATTGATACTAAATTTGACAAATGTGGTGGAATATGTATGTGTCTGTACTGAAAGAAAAAAAAAACACTTTCCAAATTGAAATAAGATTCCTCGTGATTTTATGTTTATAATATGGATAATTTTTAAGATATTTTTAGTTACTTATTCTGCCCTTTTTAAAATACATTTGGGCCAAATCAAATAATACGTCACGCTGGGATTTGACGACTTTTTTTGTGTGGGATAAGGTAGCCAAATATGGTAACCCGGGTGTCTAAGACTCTATACAATTCCCTGCACTTACAATCGCAACCAGTTACTTGGTCACTTTACCCAAAAGATTTTACGACGCAAATATCTCAATTGTCCCTATTCTGTGATTTTACCTACATTTAAACTTCAGATCCACCGCATTCAAAGTAAAGTCAATATATGCAGCCCATTTTAAACAAAAGGGTTTTTCGATTATTTTTTTTTTTCTAATGCAGCTGGCAAACAGACATGGACGTCTTGGATGCCTTAAGGCAAGCGCTGCACAGATGTTACTCACTTTGCATTACCCAGGGGGCACGTGTAACTTGAAGATACGGAAGCGGAGTAACAATGCCCCCGCAACGCTCTACGATCCTATTAGGAACGGGAACTACGGTTTAAAGTGGATTCCGAAACCTGTGGTACCGAGCGCTAGACACTAGGCCATTCAGGCCCGGTTTTTCGATTATAAAACTAAACAAAATTGTGTTTATATATCTAGTGTGATCCTTTCTTTACATAGTTACCATTGGCATGTCAATATTTTTAATGTATGCAAAGTATCAATACGATGATGAACTATATACATAAAAGCAACCAAAATGGAACAATTGTACAAAATTGAATTTTACAGACTTATACGTCGATTTCCATCGCAGAAAATGAAAGAAAACCAGCATTGGTGATATTAATATTTCCCTGTCAACAAAATTTTGAGAAGTAAAGGCGGGTTTTCACCGGATGCTAAAATCTCTTGTCCATAAATCTCAAGTTTTTCAAACAATGTGTACTTATTCTGCCTTATTAAGAAAGAAATAGCTATATAATTGCAAATAGACTTCTTAAATACGATAAATTATTTTTCTATAATGTAACAATAGTTTTCTGTAACTGAACTAGATTTAAAAACTGGAATCATTTTTTTAATATGCCATTGATAAAAATTCTTTTATACGCGGCAAATTCAAGGAAATTTATTGGAATATAAAATAAGAAATCAAATGAATAGAAAAATGCTCAGATTCTTGTTGGAAAGAATACGTTATCTTTTCTGCAAAATACAATGGACAGCGTAATTAACATTGTGTCATTGGTTCTTTAACATGGAGTGAAATTCTAGACGAATATTCAAGAAAAGGACGTTATGTACTTCCCGAAGGTTAAATCTTTAATTTAAATGAAAAATCTAATGAAATAATCTATAAAACCATAATCAAAGAAAGTCATTTATTTATTGCAGCATTCAAAATTAATAATAATTTTCTGATTCGTTAAGAATTCTTGAATTTACATCAGAAATAGTAAAAATTTTGTTTCCATTCACAATAACATATTCATATGGCTGTTTTAATTTATTTATTGTTGAATCAATAGCTAAAAATACTTATAGGTTCATTCATGAAATAGAATAAGTTTTTTCATAACACATCAAATGAAAAAAATAAATAAATAAAACCTAAAATAGTTATCATAGCTATAAACCCTATTATTTGTTTTTCAACCATGCAGTGAAATTCTCGAAGAATGTTTTTAAAAAAAGACCACTGTGTATTTCTCAGAATTTAAATCTTTAATTTAATTGATAAATCAAATGAAATAATCTATAAATATATATAACCATCACCAAAGAAAGACATATTATTATTGGAGAAATCAAACTTAATAATCCTATGATTTCTAAGGAATTCTCGAATTTGCGTTAGAAATATTACAAAATTTTGCTACCATTCACAGTAACATATTTATATAGTATTTTTAAGTTTATATATATATATATATGAGTGCCTGAATGGCCGAGTGGCTGGCGCTCGGTACCACAGGTTTCGGGTTCGAGTCCCGGTGGTACCATGGGTGTGTGTAGTGGTTCGGAATCCACTTTAAACCGTAGGTCCCGGTCTAATATTATCGTAGAGCATTGCGGGGGCATTGTTACTCCGCGTCCGTGGCTGATCTTCAAGTTACACGCGCCTCCTGGGTAATGCAAAGTGAGTAACGTCTGTGCAGCGCTTGCTTTAAGACGTCCATGTCTGTTTGCCAGCTGCATTGGAAAAAAAATATATAATTAATTTTAATGAGAGTTGAAAATAACAATATTCTGCGTATTTGAATTTTCGTTTATAAACCTCTGTTTATATTTGAACCTCTGTTTATAAATGAATTTTCATTTATAAACCTCTGTTTATAAATGAAAATTCAAATAAGCAGAATATCGTTATTTTCAACTCTCATTAAAATTAATTATATATTTTTTTTCCAATGCAGCTGGCACCACAACTACAAGTAACCAAATATTTGTGCAACATTTGATTTAAATAAAATTTACCATTTAATTTCGATTATTAGAGCAAAAAGGACATCCAAAGGTACAATGAATAATTCAGTACAATTGATCACATAGGTAAACTGATAATAATATCTTTACATGTTAATAAATGCAGAAGTTAGACCAGTTATCATATGAAAAACCTTAATATGATAATTAAAGTAACGTGCAAAATTTAGAAGTGTTACTTCATATACTACGAGTAACTCCTCAATGAATGGAGCGACCATATTTGGTTTAGTACTTAGTAAATAAACTAAGTTCAGTTTATATTAAGAAACTCGATAAAGGTTTATTTAATACAAAAAGTCACTCAAGCATACTTATGTATCTGGGATCCATGTCGATCAAATATCTTTTCGTTCTACATGGGGTTAGGCTGGCAGGTGTTATTACCAAGCCTTAAGAGCCTCTTTGGTTGATTGCTATATGATAGACAGCAAAAAGCATGTCTCAACTCATTAACTGGGTTCAGGAACATTTGACCCACATCTTTACTATTACTCTCTTAGAACTACTCTGTTCTTTTCTTCGGATTTTCCAAAGGATCAAGGAGCTCTTCACGATTAACCGCTGTCTGAATTTCTGGCGGATTATCTGATCATCTTGCTATGGGGCACGAACTTTCGTTGTTAACACGGTCTCTTTACATCATTTTCTTGTCCGAAGAGATCGCCTTTCACACTGTTACCTTCCATTAGCGTCCCTCTATCTCAACTATTCTCCTTTTAAGCCACTATTTTCTTCCCCTCATTGCCCCTCATTAGCATTCAGATACCGGCCAAAGTTTGTGATTGGGTTTAGGGGGCTTTGCCATCCAAAACAGAACACTTGGCACCTTTTTGGATCAATGATTGATTCTCCTAGCGCTCTTTGCCATACAAATTACTCAATTCATTAGATTGCCTCCATAGACAGCCAAAATTATTTGTTTACAAACAAGCCTTATCCGAATCTCAATCCGCTCCTTTTTAACGTTGGTCACTTGGCCGACTGCACTGGAAATGTATATACGGGCATGGGCTCGCTTCCTTTTCATGTCTTTTTGGATATAATTACGGAACTTGTAGAATTATGGAAATATTTTTATTTTTAAGAATTATGGAGCTGGAATAGCGGTGTCAACCCATGGACTCCAACAGTCGACACTCTTTGTCCTTTGCGGCGAATCTTCTTATGGGTCTGGGGTTGATTTCTTCTGCACAGGCGTCGTATCAAAATGCCGATTTTTAATCCTCTCGTAAATATTGTCGCATGTCCACTTGAGAACTGTCACCGTTTTCTGTCTTTCAAATATTTCTCCTCTCCAGCTGTAAAGCAATCTCTGACCATCTTCACTGCAGCCTTCAAAATGCCACAAATTAAAAAGAAATATTGAAGGGAGACAAGAGAGAGATACGTTATTTTGGGTGAACAACACATTTTCGACATCTATGGTCACAAGATAGTAACAACAGGAAACGTCGTTTCGTTGATTTTTTTTTACTGATCAACATTACATGATGACGGAGAAGTTTTCACGCACATGCACATACTATATACAATCAAAACCCTTATATACACATATAAAATATTAATGATAATTATACATTAAAACGTACTAAGAAAAATAAATTTTAAAATACTGTTAAATATAAGCCACACGATAAAATCGATGGTCCTAAAATTCGAACATTTAAAAGGAAAAAAAATTTGCTATATCCAGCTTCGATTCATACCTAATGGACCTTCTTTATTGAGAAGACAGAAAAAACTGTGAGCTAGAGAATTTTTATTCAAAACCAAACAACTGCAGACTCTTATACGTCTTTAAATTGAAAATTTTTACAATTTTATGTGTTCGCAATTTGTGTCACTAAAACTGAGTTTATTTTGTATTTTAACATAACATTAGATTTAATAATTATGTAATAGAAAATCTGCTTTGTCTTGGTTTTCTATAATCTGCGTTTCGGACAATCCCTATTAATCTGGATTACTGGGACTCGATAGTAGTTATGCTCAGATTAACAATTATTTATAAGAAATAGATGTCTTAATCTAAATTAATCGAGATGTCTAAATAGAAATTGCAGGTCAAGCATGCCAAAGATAGTATCCCTTCTCAGGGACATTTAAAAGAGACTACGATTTATTTCGATGCTTGTTATAAATTGGAGGAAATTACGGTATTATGCATAGATGTTTTTCATGGTTATGCAGACAATTTTAGATTTTTCAAATTTATTTCAACAATCATTTCAATATTTTTTTTTCTTTCTAATGCAGCTGGCAAACACTTAGACAGCTTGGTCTTGGATGCCTTAAGGCAAGCGCTGCTCAGACGTTACTCACTTTGCATTATCCAGGGGGCGCATGTAGTTTGATGGTAAGCCACGGACGCGGAGTAACAATGCCCCCGCAACGCTCTACGATCCTATTAGGACCGGGACCTACGGTTTAAAGTGGATTCCGAACCACTACAAACCACCATGGCACCATCGGGATTCGAACCCGATACCTCTGGTACCGAGTGCCAGAGCGCTAACCACGCGGCCATCAGGCCCCTCATTTCAACATCATTTAAAGCAAAAATGTGAATTTTTCATTCAATTCTCAAAATCAATTGAACAGTTTTAATGCTTAATTAAACAAACAAAAAAATACGAATTATCAAGTATCTAGATCTTCGAAGCAAGATATTAGCGGTTAAGTTTTAATGCCACTCTAATTAATTTTAAATGAAAGGTGCATTCTTATACTTTTGGTACACTTTGAAAGAAAAATCGACACTTTACTGAAGTTAGCATACTTATATTAATACTCGTTTGTAATAAATTGCCCTTTCAAATCCAAACATCCTTTAATAATAACAGACCTATACTAGAGGAATGCTCTGCTTTGGCAAATATGTTAAATTTCGTTATTATAATCTTATCTTCCAACTCTTTTTGAATTTTTTATCGTTTTGTTTAGAGGAAAAGAATTCATTCCTTAGTAGTGATTATAACTTTATTTTAAGTAAAGTTAACTTTTTATCTCTTAACATTTTGAGTACTTTATTTTAACAAAAAATAATTCATTATATTGATAAAATTAAAATAACTTTTAAAAATTTTAACTTACTTAAGCACTTTTAAATGCATTTTTATTGAAAATTAACGAGTACTTTAATTATTTTAATGTATTAAAGTAAAACAATATTTCCTCCTGATAATAAAAAAAAATCATACATGGATCTAATTTTGGCTGAAAGCTAGCTCTAATATCAAATAAATAAATAATAATAAATTTAGTTTAGATATCTGGCAATGAAGTTTATTTCTTTTTATTTTTTGATTATTATTTTTTTTTTTTTAAAAAAATATTTTTATATAAAGTTGTAATTTCTTGTCGATTTTATAAAATTACTTTAATAAATGATGTAAAATAAAATCACTAAATTGTTCATAAACATTTATGCTCTTTTTACATCTATTAATTTTATTTTTCTAGGGCTTAGATTTCATCAAAGCTATATTTTCAGACAAAAGATAATTGCCATTTCCCCAGTTTAAATTCTGTATTTGTTTTTTTTTTATAAAGTTTTTCATAATTAAATTTTTGTAGTTGTTATTTTTATTTAGTGTAGGTGAATATTTATATTTAGGAAACACCCTGTGTCCTCTAAGAAATGATCTCCACAACTGGAGAATGTAAAAAACACATTTTACAACTTAAAGGATTAAATTCAATATTTGCACCATCTATTGAACATAAGCGAGAAGCGTTTTGTGAACTAAATATGAGCATAAGCGTTTTGACATTTTGATATGACATTCTCTTAAAATATATTGATACAGCATTTTACATCAAGAAATTTTATAAAAAAAAGAACAGGAAACAAAATATATATATATATATATATATATATTCTTAATTTTTTATTTTAAACCCCTAGATCAATTGAACATTTGAATTATTGTAACTTAATTAACTTAATTGCTAAAAAAAGTATAATATTAGTGACATAAATGCACAATAAAAAATATGAAATAAATACTAAAATAATAAAATGCAATAATAATATAAAAAATATAATGTATAAAAGATTTTGTGAACTACATATGACTTCCTCTTAAAATTTATTTATACAGCATTTTCATCAAGAAATTTTATAAAAAGAAGAAAAGAAACAAAATAAATAAATATTTAATTTCTTAAATTTTGATATCAAAACCCTAGATCAATTAAACATTTTATTTGCTTAATAATAATAATTGGCTAAAAAGAGATAACATGATATTAGTGACAAAAATATGTAATATAAAATAATAAAAAAAACTATAAATATAAATAATGAAAAATAAAATAATAAAATGCAATAATAATATAAAATAAAATATATAAAATAATCTGTACAAGAAACAAACTTTTATTTAATGCCTCGGAACTTGCCAATCAATTTTATTTATTTATTTTTATTAATATGATGGTATTTTTTTTTTTATTAATATTATTGTAATTATTTACTTATTTTTCACAACATCATTTTGTAGGAATTGTTTAACACTGCATTTCTTCTTCGGTGGGCGTCGTGTTCCCCGAATTCATTTTTGTTTTTATGATATTAAAATTTTGTTTTTATTATATTAAATTATTGTATTTATTATTTTTATTAATATTATTGTAATTATTTACATCATTAAAACATCATTTTGTTGGAATTGTTTTCGATTGCATTTCTTTTTCCGTGGGAGTCATGTTCCACGAATTAATGTTTACGACAAATTTAAAAATGTTAAGGAGTTTTTTTTTTTTTTTTATGCGAATGAATAAAACGTATTTAAATAATAAGAACGATAAGTTTTTACATAAATGTTTTTTTTTTAAATTGATAAAGTGAAATGGAATATTTGTTTAACTTTTTTCATTCACAACATTTGTTGTTAAACATACAAATAAATCCATAAAAATGTAAATTTTAATATTTCTTTAAAAAAATATTAACAAACATTACAATTCAAAAATATTTAAATCATGAAAATCTAATAAAAAAAATGAAAGCATTGAAAGTCTTCAAATACATAGATGTTTTACAAATTAAATAATTTTAACATTCGAAATCCAATTCTTTGCATTTATACACTAAATAGGTGTCATTATTTAACTAGAAATTCCATCATGTTCTAAAGATTTCCGTAATTTTCAAAATTAGATTTCAGAAGGATTTTCTTCAATGTTTCTACCTCTCGTTGCTGCGAAATATTGTTTAACAAATGCTAAGTTAAAGGGGAACTTTTTCCCATTTCTTAAATCGCGTTTAAACGAAACTGTGATATAAAAATAATTTCTTTAGTTGTATCAACATGTCGCTCTTGTATTGTAACCGTGCTTCCACCTATACAAGGGCAAAAGCACACTCCCGCCTTTCGCGTTCAAGAGAAATGGTGAGTCGGCCACGAGTCTCTCACCCGAGAGGAAGTACAGCGCAACCTGCGTTCTTGCTGGGAAGCGTTTAGTTTATAGTCTCTCATCCTGAGAGGAAACATATTTAATCCATCCTGTTGCATTAGTTGGCCTACAGACTCTCACTCGGATTAAAAATATATTTCTCCCACCCTGGGCATAGCCGAGTATCGGGTTTTCGGATTAGAAGTGGACTCTTTCCAAGAATCTACAACTATTTGTCTTTAAATCTGTTGGATATCATATGTCATATGTTTTTAAAATTTACTAGTATATTTTTAAAATGTTACAAATATATATATATATATATTATATAAGGAATTCAAAAGTTTGTACCCAGTTTACGATATCGATTTCAAATATGGTCTTTGGATTGGGTGATTAAGAGATTGGAATTTTCAATCACACTTTTCATGTTTTAAATTGCTCTTCGTATACTGTCGATAGTTTATAGTGAAATGAAGTTACTTTTCGACAATTTTATTTACTTCTTTTTTTTTTGTTATTAAATATTTTAAATAAGATACTTAATTGGTTTTAAGATTTCTTTGTAAATAATTTCACTTGTTTAATTTTGTTTTAAAATATTTTTTTAAAAATTGTTATAATTTTTCTGTCATATAAAATATTTTTGAGTTTGTTCTTTTTAATTTAATTCATAAATTTAAGATGTTTTTAAAATTTGTTAAAATGTTGCTAATATATATATATGTATATATATATATATATATTATATAAGGAATTCAAAACTTTTTTCTGAATTTACGATACGGATTTCAAACATGATCTTGGGATTCAGTGTTTGAGAGATTGGAAGCTTTAAATATTTGTTTCATTCATTAAAAAAAATTTTATTTAGAAATTTATATAGATAATCTGACTTCATTTTCTAACTTAACATTTAAAATACAATTTTCAATCAGACTTTTCATATTTTAAATACTATAGTTATGTCAAATAATGCATACTATAGTTAGTTCATAACGAAAAAAAGTTTTGGAAGTTACTTTTCGACAATTTTATTTACTTCATTTTTTGTTATTAAATATTTTAAATAAAATAATTCGTTTTAAGATATCTTTGTAAATAATTTCACTTGTTTAATTATTTTTTTAAATTGTTGTCATTTTTCTGTTAATTTAAATATTGATGAGTTTGTTCTTTTTAATTTAAAAAATCAAATTATTTCTTTTTACTACTGAAATTTTTATATAGTTTTTAAATTTTATTTTAAATGTGTACACAAAGGCTGTTCAAATCTCGACCTCCGGTCTGCATGTGGCGCGACTTTGTTATAAAAGCAGTGCAATATAAAGTCATCAATTTCCTAAAAACATTGAGATTTTTATCTACATCTTTTACAACATAATTGCGTATATAAGAAAGAAAAATATTACTATAGTTTTTATTTTATATAAATTACAAAATTGTATTTACCATTTTTATTTTCTGTGGTATTTCAGTGAATTATATTTATTACTTTGTTGAATGATTAAAAAAAAAATCTTAGAAAGAAAAAAATAATTACGTTACATCATTTTTATTCATTTATTATACTCTGGTTTATAAAAATTAAGTAACAAACCGAAAACTAATAATAAATTCAAAAAGGTCTGCAAACAAATCGGACGAAACACCGTGATAATGTGTATCATTCGTTATAATATATATATATATAGGGATTGCAATACCGGGATATCGAATACCGGTATTTTGAGCCATTTGTACAATTCTGTAGTACCGGTATTCACTAGTTTAAATACCGGTTTTTTCGGTATTTAAGGCTCGTGCTCACCAAGGCGACAAGATGCAAGCGACCAAAATTTGACCTCACCGCGGTCGCCTGAAACCGGTTTGCAGTTCGCCGCGTGGAGTAGCCCAACTTTCAACTTCAAGCGGTTTTTCACTATGCGTAATGCTATTTCTGACGTTTCGCTGTGAAGGGGTCGAAAAAATTTGGTCGCTTGCCTCTTGCATCTTCAAGTCTCTCGCCTCGGTGGGAACGAGCCTTTACTAGAAATTTAGAATTCTTATCTGTGAAAGAATACTTATGCGTGAAATTCTTATTCTTATCCGTGAAAAAAAGGTTGCAGTTGTGAAGAAAGTGTGTAATATTTCGATATTTTTTAAATTGGTCCTCAATTTAAATATAATTCATGATATGCAAATACAATGCGAATAACAAAAATTGTTATTCGCATTGTATTTGCATATCATGCTTTAGAATTCAAAATATTTTTCAGATTTATTATATATATACTCATAAATAATACCTCATAATAATGAATAAGAATAACTTTAAAGAATATAAAAAATCAGTTGATAATACTTCGGTTTGGTTTAATTATTTATATGATGAAAGGAATATGGTGGCACAATATAAAAAAATGTTCAAGTGTTATTAAAGTTAATGAAGTACAAGATACTCCATACACATTTAAACAAGATACAAGATATACAAGACAAGAGATGTATACAAGATACTCCATACACATTTAAAAACGAAACATGAAACAAATTTGTTAAAGAGGAAAGAATCTAACTGCGATGAAGATACAAACTTAATGTCAGTTCGAAGCCCAAACCATCAGGGATTTTAGATTATTTTGAAAAAAAAACGATAATTTGGATGAAATTATAAGTAAAATGACAGCACCAATGACATTTCTACTACCGGCATTAAAACAGGTATTCCGTTATTAAGATTAAAAAAAATACCGAATACCGGTATTGAACTTTTGGTCCGATATTGCAATCCCTATATATATACACTGAAGTGACAAAAGTCATGGGATACCTCTTAATATCGTGTCGGCCCTCCTTTCGCCCGGCGAAGTGCAGCAACTCGACGTGGCATGGACTCAACAAGTCGTTGGAAGTCTTCTGCAGGAATATTGAGCCATGCTATCTCGATAGACGTCCATAATTGTGAAAGCGTTGATGGTGCAGGATTTTGGGCACGAACAGACCTCTCGATGATGTCCCATAAATGCTCGATGGGATTCATGTCGGGCGATCTAGTGGCCAGATCATTCGTTGGAATTGTCCAGAATGTTCTTCAAACCAATCGCGAACAGTTGTGGCCCGGTGACATGGCGCATTGTCATCCATAAAAATCCCATCGTTGTTTGGGTACATGAATGGCTGCAAGTAATCTCCAAGTAGCTGAACATAAGCATTTCCAGTCAATGTTCGGTCCAGTCGCACCAGAGGACCCAGTCCATGCCATGAAAAACAGCCCACACCATTACGGAGCCACCACCAGCTTGAACAGTGCCTTGCTGACAGTTTGGGTCCATGGCTTCGTGGGGTCTGCGCCACACTCGAACCCTTCCATCAGTTCTTATCAACTGAAATCGTGACTCATCGGACCAGGCCACGGTTTTCCATTCATCTAGGGACCAACCGATATGCTCACTTGCCCACGAGAGTCGTTGCAAGCGATATCATTCTGTCAGTAAAGGCACTCGAGTCGGTCTTCTGCTGAAATAGTCCAAGAAAGCCAAATTTCTCCGCACAGTTCTAACAGACAAGTCCCTTGTACGTCCCACATTGATTTCTGCGGTTATTTGACGCAGTGTTGCTTGTCTGTTAGAATTTACGACTCTTTGCAGACGTCGCCGGTCTCGGTCGTTAAGTGCAGGCGGTCGACCACTGCGCTGTCCATGGTGGGATGTTATGCCTGAAATTTCATACTCTCGGCACACTCTTGACACAGTGGATCTGGGAATGTTGAATACCCTAACGATTTCCGAAATGGCATGACCCATGCGTCTAGCTCCAACTGACATTCCGCTTTCAAAGTCTGTTAATTCCCGTCGTGCGGTCATCATCACGTCAAAACCTCTTCACATGAATAACTTGAACAGAAATGAAAGCTCTGTGAAAGCACCGCGCATTTATACCTGTTCTACGCGATGCTAATGCCATCTGAAAATTTGCATATTGCTATCCCATGACTTTTGTCACTTCAGTGTATATGCCACGTGTAACTTAAATAGGAGAAGGAAATGTTGTATATATTATTTACATTTTGTAATATCAACAGGAACATAAAATATCCTAAAATCGGATATAATTTATTTTCTTATTTTTTTCCAAACTTTTAGAATAATAAAAATTATTCCCGAAGAATCTTGGACTGTAGGCCTTTGCTTAAGATACTGACACACAAAAATTTCTTTCCAACGAATTCCAGCCCACTGTGGAATTAGGAACAACGATAAAGCTGATATACCGGTTAAGAAAGGAATTTTGAGAGAGCAACGCATTCACCGACCGCTTTCATTTCATATGACTAAATTATTTGTTAACTTGACTCCTAAGGAAATTCTTGAACAAGACATGATTCAACGCACTATAGATAAGAGAATTCTGGGGGAAGAGAGAACTATTACCAGTTTTTCTAGAAAGACAGCTGCGATTCTGTTTCGAGGCTTCTGGGGAGATGAATTGTGCACCGTGAAACAACAATGAAACCACCAGGCGGCGCTATCGGTTCTTAGGGAAAGGGAATTTTCCCTTCAACTTGTAGGGAAGATTGTCCGCCGGATGCGTTGATGCCGTCACTTTTTTTTAATTACTGTAGCTTGCTGTGTTTCGACTCGAACCGTCATTATGCTGTAATTTTTAAATAATATGTGAGTTGATATTATTTATTTTATATTTTCGAGATATTTTCTCCCCAAAAACAGGGTAGCAGGAATAGTGTGCAGAGCGAGTTCCTCCTAAATCTTCAGAGGAACCACTTCTTAGGAATGGGCTGGGAGGAATCGAGTGCTTTCCCAAGGAGGAACGGTGCACACCATTCCTGTCTAAAAAATACCCTATTTTTCCCTAACCGTAGGGTGCACAATTCCTCCTCCCAGACGTCCGTATTCTATTTATTCCGTATTCACGTAGTCCGTAGTCATATAGTCCGTATTCACGTTTGACTGGTCATTACAGTTAAAGTGACCACCTCTATAGAATTGCAGTGATGGATTCCCTAAACCAGGGATGGGCAAACTTTTTCGGTCGCGGGCCAAAAATCGAAGAAAAAAAGTTTGTCGGGCCAAGATAAATTTTTCTAAAATTTTAAAAATATTTATAGTATTACTAACCATTTATTATTACCATAATATTTATAATATTATTAACCAATAATATATATACACAGTCCAGACACGTTAATGTGACCACCTGTCAAAAGCCAGAATAACCCCCTTTGGCAGAGCTGACCGCTGCGAGACGTGCAGGAAGAGAGTCAATTAGGTTTCTGAAGGTCTTCACTACGATGTTGAGCTAGATTACGCGGTTGAGGATCCATGGCGCGAACAACCCTATAGATGAGAGGTGGAGAATTCTGGTGAAAGATGGAACAGTTTTCGGCTTTTCAAGAAAGACAGCTGCGATTCTATTTAGACATTTGACTGATCATAACTGTTTACGTGACCACCTCTACAGAATTGCAGTGGTGCATTCCCTAAACTGGCCAAGTCAGACTTCTACTTATGGATGCTCCATCACAACAGAAGCTGTTGCCCCCTTCCATGAGACCACACGGGTTCTTGGACTTGGTCTACATGTTGTTGTCTACTGAGTGGGAAAGGAGAAAAAAAAAGTATCAATGATGAATTGTATTTAGAAAAACTTCAACGTGAAGATTTTCAGTTTATATTCAATTCAAACTTCATATTTATATACTACAGTAAATGGTTAATATTGCTACAATAGTTGATCTTATTATACGAATTACTGCGTTTAGTTAACTACTTAAAAGGTACTGATTAAAATCGTTTCTTAATCACATACCAAATAAATATATACACTCAAGAGCCAAAACATTATGACCACCCCTACATTTTGCAATGAACTCGCCTGGATGACGTGATCAGGGGGAAGTGGTATTTAACTGTTATTAAGTGGTGGTATTAATCCGTGCCAAGGCGGATTGAAGCTGTGTTGCGCGCCAAAGGGGGGCCAACTCGTTATTGACAGGTGGTCATAATGTTTTGGCTCTTGAGTGTATATATAAATAAAACTGAACCACTATTTTGATGTAAATTGCTGGGTTTTTTTTTTCTAAAATCTGGATACAATTTTTCTAAAAATGGATACAATTAAACTGCGCATGCACAAAATCGCATTCTGCAAATCCGTGTCCAGACAGCAATTGTGTACGAAACATTTCATTCCTGTGATGACTGGGAAGCAAGTAAGAATGGGGAAAGCAGTTTTAATTTACGCAGGAGGATTTTTAGGAAGGCAAGTACTTGAGAAAACAAAAAAGAATCTTTTAAATGAATTAAGCAATGTTGTGCTGGAAATGTTTTAATCTTTAAAGAAAAAATCTTTTAAATACTGCGCAGCTACAATGGGGAAACATGTCAGAGTTGAGTTCATTCAATAAAGAGGCAGATAATCTCACTAATAATGCATGCAACAGAAGAAGAAAACAACAACATTTTAGAAAATTCTATGAAACTAGAATTAGCCTCATGGAAAGAACTTGATGAGCCGAAGAAACTAAGGATGTGACTGCAATCAATGGCAATTGCAGAAATTAGATAAGCTTCGAACTGAACAACTGGTATTTAATATACAAGAAAATCTATACAAAGTCATTTATAAGAAATAATTTTAAAGAAAAACTTTGTATCAGCTGAAAACTATCAAACATTTTATTCAGATATTGTAATCATTAGCAAAAAAATAAATCAGTGGTCTGCTTTTCTTGGTAAATATACGGCATTATCCTTTGTCAAAATAAAAGTGGTTTTTATTATATAAACACTTCATCATTGGCGCAACAACCCCATGATGGGCAAAGGCCGTCAGCTTATTAGCAGATTTCGAGACAAGAGATGTTTTCCTTTCACAGGGTAGGGTTGTCAGCCCTACGCCCTACAGTTGTATTATACGATTGTTTGAAGGGGATTCTGAACCACTACAAACATCCATGGCACATCTTCACTCGAACCCGAAGCCAATCTCACCTAGCGCCAGAGTGCTATATTATATAGACTCATCATCATCATCATCGTCAGTGGCGCCTACTGGCAGACTTCTGGACAGGAGATGATTTTTGTTTCCACGGGTTAGGGTTGTCAGTTTTACGCTCAACAATCATATTAGACCGGGATCTGAGGTGTAAAATGCATTATGAACCACGACTCATAGCACCGTTGGGACTCGAACCCGAAATGCCAGAGCACTAGTCGCTTGGCTATCAAGTCCCGATGGGCAGTCCCGACCAGGCTTCTCTAAATTAAATGTATTATTAATAAATTCAGACGTCTAAGGAATTTGAAGTTCACAAGTTCATATTATAGATACACCTTTGTAATTGTATATTGTTTTCTATAGTTATAGAAAATTTTTTGAAGGTATAAGAAAATTATCTCATTATTTAATGTTATATCTGTGTTAGTATAATCCCATTCTATCAAACATTTCAGATAAGAATATATAATTTAATTCTTTCAAACGAATTAACGCCTTACTTTTTCATATTTGCCATTACAAATTACAGAATGATTTTTATTTAATAAAAACTCTTAATTTATGATAAAATTTTAATTCACTCTTTCGAATATAAATTTTCAAATAAAATTTGAAAACAAAATTTATTAAAATGGGAAAATTTATTATTTATCTTCTTCAAATGGGAAAAAAGTCGTTTTCAACATGATTTTGTTAAGAATATTAATGGAACAGAAGCACATCCTTTTTAATATTTTATAAAAATATAAAAAGTCGATTAATAATTTACGTCAACACAAAATAATACTTGCCTATTGTAATATTTTTTTAAAAATTGTTAAGAATAATTAAATGGAACAATTTAATTAAAAAATGCAAACCATAACTTTTTTATAAAATTACTAACAAAAGGTGTGTGAAATCATTATAAAATATCACTAAATCTGGGAAAGAGAGATTTAGGAAGATGTCTATTACATTTTTTGTAATCAATTCTGAAAATAATACGTAGCCCTTAAAATATTGTAATATTTTTTTTAAAATTGTTTATACTTTTAATAATTAAATAACAATTTTTATTGTGCACCCTACGCTAGGGAAAAATAGGGAATTTTGCAGACAGGAATGGTGTGCACCATTCCTCCCTGGGAAAGCACTCGCCGCACTCTATTCCTCCCCGCACATTTCTAAGAATTGGTTACTCTGAAGATTTAGGAGGAACGCGCTCTGCACACTATTCCTGCTACAATGTTTTTAAGGAGAAAATATCTCGAAAAGATGAATTCTCACAGAAATATCTTAGATGTAAATTTCAAAGAAAGTTTCTGTTAGTAAAATAAGGCAGACTTTATGTTATAAATACATTGAAATTATATATTCCTACGAAATTTATGCTACCAAAATAAATTTATATATGTTGAATGATGCAGTGTAATTAAAAAAAAAAAAAAAAAAAAAAAAAAATAGATAATTAAAATGCATTGGCTTTGAACTTTTGGCTAATTCCTAAGTAACATTTACTTTAAACTTTAACCTTTTTAATTATAATTTGTGTGTCTTTATAGTTAATATTTAAAAAGAATTGCAAGCTTTTAAAATTCCATATTTTTACATGGTGATGCAGTTTACAGAACAATATATTTATGCATCATTTACAATCTTTTTAAATCATTATACTTTTTCATCCTATTTTTTATTCATATTTTCTTCATATATATTAAACTGATTATTATAAAATTATGGTCTTTAATGGAGTATGAGAATTTATTAACTATCTTGATAACTAACTGATTGTGTAATGATTTAAAAAAATATTTCATTACCTCACATGCTGTTGAAATTTTCATATTTTTATACTGGAATTCAATTTCTTATGCTCATTTATTTTATATTATATACAAATTGTTAAGTAACAATATTCGAGAAATTTTATAAAGAAATGTATGAAATATAATTTATTTAAAAGTTTATTCAGAAAGAGATGCTACTACACAAAATTTATATATCAGTGATTTTTTTCAATGTTTGTTTCTATTATATTTACAAATACTGAGATCTGTATTTTGTAACTATAATGAATATTTTTTCATGTCAAAATTTTTATTTTTCAATACTAAAAAATTGTCGAGGAAGAAAAAAACATACGAGTCAAATGGAAAGAAATATTTACTGTTGAACAACTTTCATGCACAGGCCCAATTTTCCTATAGGCTAACTAGGCTTCAGCCTAGGGCCTACATTGAAATTGTTAGCAAAATTAGAATTACACTATTCTAAAAACAGTAAACACTTAACAGAAAATAAGGAAAAATTCTTCTAATTTACTATTTCTTTTTAAATGTATATTTAGATCGAATCAATTCTGAAATAAAATAACCATTAACATAAAATTTAATATATTTTCTTTTTTGTGATCTTGATGTTGTTTGAATAAAGTTCCATTTTTTTGTTTAGTTTAAAACTTAAAATTTATACTTAAACTTTAAATGCAAATTATTATGAAATAAATTTATCTGAATTTAATTTGCTTTAATCTTCAATGTATTGAATATATTTAATTTAATAGAAAATATAAATTTTTATTGCATGTTATTTTTGTAGTCAAAAGATTTTTATTTGAATTTTGTTTCTTTGTAAATGTTGCGAGTTTTGTTTGATTAGTTATTGCTACAAGTCCTACATATAATGCTGTAAATAAAAGTCCAAATAAGTGTACTCTACTTTTTTTTTATTTATTATCTGTGCCAAATTTTTTACAAAGATTAGTACCAATCCCAACACGATTCATTTAGCATATTGATATATATCAATATATATATATACACCTGTGATATATTATGTTATTTATAAACTTAAAAATCATAAGTGGAATAGCCTAGGGCCTCTTTTCCATCTAAATCCACCCCTGTTCATGTATAATAAAAAGTGTGCTTAATATTTTAGTTTTCTTACACTATTGAAGATTAAGAAACGAATAATTTATTTATTTTCCCCTTATTTGAAAAATTGATAAAAATTTATTTTCCTTACTGGCCATAAATTGATATTCATGTTTTATTGCAAATTTGATAACAAAATTTCCAGAAAAATTATATTTCTTTAAAAGACAAGGGCATGAACATATAGCCTTTTAAATGTTTTCATTCAAAAAAGTAAAAACAAAAATATAGTCAAAAATTTTATTAAAAATATCACCAACAGCAGAGTAGTGATAGCAATTATTGCTATTTACAACAATAAATATATATAGTTCTTCTTGCCAACTATTATTACAAATATCAGAAATTTCACAGAAGAGTGTGCCGGGAAAACTTTTTAAACTGCCCTGCATTTGCACGATGGATAGAAGGAAACCCGGAAAAACTTCTAACAGGCAGCTGGATTATTGATGCGAGACATGCATACAATAAACTATATCTTTGATTTGCCTGTAAGGAAACAAATAACATTAGTGAATATCCTTTAATTTTTATTATGTCATAAACGAGATGCTTCAAATACTCATACTCACTTTTGAAATACAAAGACAACTTGCGATTCACTTTGCATAACTTTGGGTGTCTCTGGGAGTGGCAATTTTCTAACCTAAAGAATAAAATTATAGTTAGATAGGGACACATAAATTTAAACTGTTTTAAGAAAGTATACTTAAATGACTTGCACTTACTTTTTAAATATTGAGACACAACTTGCGATTCACTTTGCATAATTTCAGGTGTCAATTTTCTAACCTAATAAATAAAAATTTTTGTTAGGTAAGGATATATTAATTTAGACTGATTTTGGAAGTGAGATAATATTGAAATAAAAATTGAGTAATTCAGAAAAATTGAGACTACAAAACAGAAAACCTAAAATATATTATTACTTACTATAAATTTATCACAATAACAAGTTGTTGCCGACTTCAAATTGTAAATATGTTATAAACAAAAACAATTTTATCACACTATAATGTTTTACTTTTTATAGTAGTAAGTTTAAAAATAATAAATAAAACCAAGAGAAATTTTTTTATTAAAAAAACTTATAAAAATAAATTATTAAGTTCTAGTAGGACTGTAAACTACTATCAAGAAATAATTGCAACACATGAAAAATCTGGATTTTTATAAAGTATGCTATCATCATTTGTAATCTTATATTGGCAACAGTTTCAGATATGATACAATTGTGTTAGTAAACACTAGTTTCTATAATTATAGTATTTTGATTTTCATTATTTACAACTGGAAATATAAAAAATAATGATTATGGTTATGAAAATGGATTACTATTGTTGAAACCCTGTATTCATTAACAGGAGTGAAATGAAGAGATATCTATATGAAGACTGGTAACAGATTTTTTTATTTTACTGTAGGAGTTTAAAATACTGTTATTAATTATAATGTAAATATTTTTAATACCTAAAACACTTTCCATGTATAAATTAAATATTTAAAATTATTTTAATATAAATTTATTAACTAAGTTTAATATTAGTAAAAAGGTTCAAAATAATGTAGTTAATAAATAAGCATATAACTGCAGAAACATGCAAAATAGCCTAAATAGCAAATTCTTACCTCCAGTAGAATCACTGTTAGAATTATGTTTAGAAGTTACAATTATTTCTGAAGATATTTGTTGAACTTCCTCTGCTGTTGGCTTTTTCAAAATAGACGATTGTGTGGGTTTTCCTGGTCCTTTTTTGGTTCTGTAAAATCTTTGCTTCTCAACGTTAGTATTTGGGGCAATTTTTGGGCTACAATTCTCTACCCATTTGTTGACACTAATTTTATCATTAACATGCATAACACCATTTGCATTAATTTTAAATTCTTCTTTTATATTATGTATATCATGGCGTGTTAGCAAATGCACTATTTCAAATGTATCATATACAGAATTTGGAATATCATCTAAAATTGATTCCATGGGTATATTCTCGGATAATTTCTGAGCAATTTCCTGTCTTTCTTTTTTAGTCAACTGCAATCTACCCAAGTCTTGAGTGTGGCCAACATGGGTCTTTGTGAATTAAACACTGAATTTATTATCCTGCTCAGTTAGTATAATTCTTGAAGGACATGCTGTATTTATTGTATTACTCCCTAGAATTTTTTGATTTCTTTTTCCTTCGCTTCTACGGTTGAAATAGCCACTTCTATGACACGTGAAATAAGTTCTTTTGATACCATTTCTATCTCTTTTGCTTCCAGTTTTTTTCACATACGAACTCACTTTATCTTTCCACAATGTAAATTGTTCCATTGTATCAAAAAATAAAGTCTCCTTGGTTATAAGTACATTATGAATATTTTGTAGATGATTTTCCAGTGTTAACAGTGTACCGAATCCTTGCTTGCATTCTGGACACATCAATGATTTAGTAGACTTTGGACTGGATAAATTATGGAATGTTTTCATATGTCTTCGCAAACAGTAACTATGTGAAAACTTCATATTGTATTCACTGCAAATTTGTTGGCAGTAACTATGTGAAAACTTCATATTGTATTCACTGCAAATTTGTTGGCAAGAATTATCCATTTCTTTTATTTTTCAATCAAACAAAGCCTGTAAATTAAAAAAAAAAAAAAAAATTTATTAATTATTATATTGCAGAGTATAAAGCAATTGAGCTGCTAAGATAAAATATCTCAAAATAGTATAGAATCGGCTTTCTTCAAAATCGACACATGTGTAATAAAGAGCACCATTAAACTAAGAAAACAGATTACTAAATTAAATGTTTATGAAATTCCTCATGAATAAGGAACCATCTAAATACATTATCAATTACTATTAAATAATTGAAAAATTAATATACAATTATTTAAAGAAATTTTCTACCTTTATAATAAGAACTTTAGGCTTAACCAGCTATGCTCCTTCCTGCTATGAAATTTTATTTCAATCCAAACAAAGCCTGTAAATTAAAAAAAGGGATTAATTATTATATTGCAAAGTATAAAGCAATTGAGCTGCTCAGAAATTATTTAAAAATAGTATAGAATCAGCTTTCTTCAAAATCGACAGATGTGTAATAAAGAGCACTAATTTATTTTGTCATAAATTTATAAAACTAAGGAAACTAATTAATAAAAGAGTAATTAGAAAATTTTCTTATTCTAACAGTAATCTATGAAATAAGTAAAAAAATAATAATATTACTATCAGGCAATGAACCCATTTAGATTTTAAACAGATTACTAAATTAATTGTTTATGAAATTAAATTCCTCATGAATAAGGAACCATCTAAATACATTATCAATTACTAGTAATAATTAAAATATTAATACACAATTATTTGAGAAAAATTTCTACCTTTATAATAAAAACTTTAGGCTTAACAAGCTATGCTCCTGCTATGAAAATTTTTTTTTTCAATCGAAACAAAGCCTGTTAATTAAAAAAAAGGGATTAATTATTATATTGCAAAGTGTACAACAATTGAACTACTAACATAAAATAACGAAATATTTAAAAATAGTCTAGAATTAGTTTTCTTCAAAACAATTGTAAAACAGCAATTAAATCTGTAACAAAAAAAAAAAAAGATAATCACTAATATGCTAATTAAATAATAAATTACAATAAAATAAAGTAAATTACATGAAATATATAATAGAAATTAAGAAATTATTTTACAAAAACTGCAGCACAATGATGCTATCGAGAAAATGGCGATGCAAAGCAGAACAATTAAATATGTAAAACAAAAAAAATTATTCACTAAAACGCTAATTAAATAATAATTTATAATAAAATAAAGTAAATGATATAAAATTAATAGAAATTATTTTAAAAAACTGCAGCACAATAATGCTATCCAGATAATGGCGACACAAAGCAGAACAATTAAGAATATAGCAATTAAATATGTAAAAAAAAATTATTCACTGAAACGCTAATAAATTATAATAATATAAAGTAAATGATATAAAATAAATAATATCAACTCACATATTATTGAAAAACTGCAGCACAATGACGGTCCGGAGCAAACGTCGAAACACAGCACGCTACAGTAATTAACAAAAAAGTGGCGGTGACACACAGGAAGCGGACAATCTTCCCTACAGTTGAAGGGAAAATTCCCTTTCCCTAACAACTGATAGCGCCGCCTGGCGGATCCATTGTTGCACTCTCTTTTAAAAATATTCATTTCTGTTTTTTATGGGCACATTTTATGTTTTGAGTTTGCTGTCTAAATAGTGAAACATCAAAACTTTAGCAGCCTAACAAGTCGTTAATCTGTAACATAGTTCAATTCGATGAAATTTGTGTTTTTAATGAAAAGGCATAATACCATAAATTTTATTCAAGTATGTTCATAACTACTATTAAAAATTAAATGTTTGTTATTTTCTATGTTGATTTATTTTATTCAAGAAAATTTAAAATAGGCAATTATAATTAATTATTAATTACTGTGATCTTTTATTATTATTGTTAATATTATTATTATATAGCTTTATTTCTATTTTGCTTTCTAATTTTTTTTTTATTTAAAAATGTTATTCAGAATATTTTTTCCTAATAAAATTAATCAAAAAAAAAAAAAAAAAAAATGTTTTATTGTATGTAACGTGGGGTCCCTAAGTTTTAAAATAAATATATTTTGCTTGATTTGATTATTTAATTAAAACTGACTTTTACAAATACTGTTAACATGTTTTAATTTAGAATAATTTAATATTTTGTATCTGCATTATTTTAAAAAAAGATAATCATAACATATTTATACCTTTTTACCCTAAATATGATAAAAACATATATATTGCTTTTCACAGTAGGTTAATCGGAATTAAAAAGAATAAAGATATTATGGTAGAAAAATATTGTTAAAATTTTAAACATAAAATTTCCAAAAAATCATTATTTTCCTGCATTTTTTGATTTTTCATTTGTTGACATTTTTTTTTTTAAAATAAAATTGACTAAAGTGTAATAATTTTAATTATATACTCTTAGCCCATAATTCCATTTATATCGACTTTTGTTTTCGTTAATTTTACAAAATTATTTTTAAAAAAATGTAGAAAAATATTAGCATAATAGAATTTATTAGAATTTCATATCTCATGAGTTGCAAAATAATTTAATGTTTTACAGTGTGCTTGGGTTGTCATATAAATGTGACGTTGGCATTCAAAATTTTTATGACCTTTAGTTACAAGGTGCCACAGGAAATGGTTCACATTTGTCGAAATTAACATACACGATTTGTAAATTGACGGAAGTTCCTGGTTTTTAGGTAATCCACTTAACTGTAGAATCCATATGAAATGCCGTTAGTCTACTTTAGCTTTAAGTCCCATTGATTGTAATAAACAATTAAAATAAATACGAAAAAATAAAACAGACCTAATTTTTTTTTTTAATAATAGTATTTAAAAATGCTTATATTTTAATAATTAAAAAAAATTAATAAAAAATTTTGGGAATTGGCTGAAAGTTTTAAAATTACAAAAACATAAATCTAGAAAAACCTGAAAAGTTCCTGCTAGAACGCAGATTATTACAGATTATCCTGATGTTGTAAATAAAAGGTCAGTAAAAAAAATAAAAGAAGATAATGTATGATCCATAAAGTTGCTACTAAAAGCACCATAAAAATATTCTGCCAAAGTGTCTTTAAAAAAAAAAAACCAATGGGATCAAAGAAAGTTATAATTGCTATTCTTTGTATCCAGTTTTCAATGCTATTTCATATTTTTATTAAAATCGTTTGCGGTTTTTGAAAAGAGATAATTTCGTATTTAATTCATCATCTTTTAGAACAGAGTTGTTTAAAAATCAGGGGTGGAAAATTAAAAATAAATCAAAAATATTTGTGGCGATTTTTTTAAAAATACAAATTGTGCTAAAAAAAGTTCAATTAAAAGTGCATTTTTATGACGTTTTTGATATTTGTTTCTTGCCAAAACCATGATCATATTTTATTCTTGATTTTTGATTTTCTTTGGAAAAATGTCTAACATGAATGAGCTGCATTTTCCCCAAATCAGGACTTGATATGCAAGAATCAAATTTATAGAGTTTTTTTTATTTTTTGCTGTCAGACATAGCTAATCTCTTCGAATTTCTACAGATTAGTGGGGTTAACATTTGTCGTAGGAAGAAATTCTTTTTAAATGGTTGGAGCCGATATAGTGGCGCCATCTATTTTTCTGTATAGGAACAAATAGAATAAATATTTTACTTGTGAATAGTAATTTAATAACTGTTTCCATAAAATGTATTAGATTTAAATTAATTCAAAATTTTATTAATGTTTTACATTTGTAAATTATTCACCACCAAGCAAAATTTTTTCTCTTGAACTAATATGTTTTATTTATCCCTTCTTTATTTATTATCTTGTTAAATAATTTCCAAATTTAAAAAAAAAATATTTTTAATAATAATTTAAAAATTACCTGTAAATCGTTATTGGAAGTATTACAGCAATTCTTTATTTCCTTTTTATTATTTCATCTGAATTTCTTCAGCACATTTTTTTTTACTATAGAACATCTACAACTGTGTTATGTCTAAAAATATTAAAGTTCCCAAAAATAAGATTTGTTAAATAATATTTAAAAACATATTTATGACATATTGGGTATTTTGTTCCACATTTTGTATTTTTTCTAAAATTTTATACCTAGGTTAGATTTAATTTTGAAACTAAACAACATCATTTTTTTTCTATTAAATAATTTAATAATCATATATTTGTATAAAATCCATTTAAAATTGGTACAATATTTCCATTAAAAATATTCATTGCCAAGAATTTGAAAAAATTCGAAGTTGCCAGGAAAAAAAAATTGTTAGCCATTAAAAAATACAAGAAATATTAATAATTACATTCATTATTGTAATGTGTCCTATTCAATAATAGATACGTTTATTAATATACATTAAATAGAAAAATTATTTTATTATCTATTCAATAAATAAAAAATAATTTTAACATTCCATTCTAAGTCTAATTTTCTTCTTATAAATATAACAATAAATTAGTTTCGTATTGAATTTTGAATATCATACAAAATGATTGAGTTTAATCCAATTACGGTACAAATCGTGAGATTTTATTTAAAATCAATCAGGCGATTGCTAAATAATATCAAATTAATCAGTATATGCTTTGAAATCTGAAAAAGAACCAATAATGAAAAAATATACTGTTAAAAAACAACAGAGGGAGAGAGAAAGCTACTATAAAAATTGCCCTGCTACAAAAATACTGAAAGCTGCTACAACAACAATTGTTTGGTTTTCCACCCTTGCTATTTGCTTAAATGAAGAAAGAAAAAGTTTATAATTTTTATTTAAAAAACGAAGATTGCTTAAATGATGTCAATTATAACAAGATAAAGATGAGTTTTTTTTTCTTTTAAATTTTTGATTGTTTCATTAAATATATTTTAAAATGTATTATGGTCAAGCCATGTCGTTTAATATGCTAATATGTTTAATTAATCATATTTTACTATTTTTGATTTGAGCAAAATTATTGAACCATGTTTGTTCTAATGTTTATTTCATATACATTATCCTTATATAATTCAGGGATTCTTTAGGGAATTTTATACATTTTAATCCATTTGTATTAACGCTGAAATCATAGAGAATAAAAAAATAAAAAAAAGATAGATAATGACTTCTTTCAAATAATTAAGAAACATACGTAGTTTCCAAGAAAGTTATTCTCTTTGAGATGTCAAATATAATTACATTGGTCATGTAAACATGTGTTATACTAATAAATAAATAATGATTACCATTCATGTTAATTAGATTCCTTTTTTTAAAATAAAATATTTTTTTTAAAGTTTTTGAGAATTTATTAACTATTTTCGACCCAGAATGTTAAGAAATGCATATATAATGAGTTGCATCTGTTTATGTGTCTTATAAATGTAACCAACTGAAAAGTTCCTCTTAGATATTTTACTGTTGCAACCTGATGTTATAAATAAAAAGTAAAAAAATAAATAAATAAAAATAAAAGAATATATCTATGATCCATAAAGTTCTACTAAAAGCACCATAAAAATATTCTGCCATTTGTCTTTAAAAAATATAAATATAATTATCACATCAAAGTTATAATTGCAATCATTTGTATAATATTTTCTTATATCATATTTCTATTAAAAATCTTTTTTCTGGAAATTTTAATTATACTGCCAAATTGCTTTTCAATAACTAATTTATTTTTTTTATTTTTTCCTTATAACGCCAACAGTGTTCATATTCTTGGGACTATCTGTTAGTCCATAATTCCATTTATATCGACTAGTTTGTTTTCGTTAATTTCACGAAGTATATATTTAAAAAAAAAAAAAAAAAATATAGAAAAATAGCTAGCATGTTATATTTATTAAATATAGTACGCAAAATTTTTTAAATGGCAGACTTGCTATATTATTGCAAGTTACGCCATCTATAAATCTTATTCAGAATTAAATAGATTATGAAAAATATGCGATCTAGTTCAATAAATTTTAAACATTAAATAAATAAATACATTAAATCCAGATGCGGCATAAATAAAAATTTAAAAATTAGACATATTATTTGCAACATAGGCCAGGCAGGCACAGATAAAAATCACAGATTTTTTTTTTTTTTTTTTTTTTACATGTATTTGATTCTATATTGTTCGTATACTATATTTGTTTATTGTAAATATATTATTAAAAAATATTGTTTTTTGTGGCATTATTTTTTTCGATTTATTTATATTAATTTTAATACTTTCTTTAAAATTATCTTCCAGGGTCCATTCAATATTTATCATATTATGATTACTGTTAGTGATCTCGTCTGATACTGTTACTATTACATTATCTTCGATATTTTTAGTTAACATTAAATCTATCCAACTCTCTCCCCTAGAGCAAGGGTCTCCAAACTACGGCCAGCCAATGTCATCAATCCGGCCCGCGACAGCGAATGGCTTATTGTTGTAATAAGTTGGATAAAAAACACAGCATGATAATAACTCGGTTTTATTTACTTGCTAGGTAAAGCTTAATGACAAGCATAATACGCAGAAAATTTAACTTGAGCATAACAGCTAACAAATAAAGGAAATTAATCCCACTAACATTATAAACTAGTGAACATCCCGCGGTTACCTTCGGTAGTTATGTTGGGGTAAAGAGTATCGCATATGTATGTATATCGATGTTTGGAATGTATATATCCTGAATCAAACATATGATTTTTATCCTGAAAATCCCTCAGGAACGCAAAAGCTAAATTAACGCGAATGAAACCGCGGGGTATCACTTATAAAAAAATACTAATGATATTTATGTAATTAAAACCGTTTTGGTCCTTGATACTTACCAGAGTAAACACTATGGCAGTAAGGCTGGAAAGTTTGGAGACCCCTGCCCTAGAGGAACAGAAAGTTGGGGGAGATGCTGGACAGAGGAGTTAAATCTGAGGTAAAAATGAGATATATCCTTCATTTTAATTTAGTAACAAAGAAAAATAACCTAATATGAATTAGCTACTGAGATCGTTATTAGAGGGCGTAAAAAGTAACCAATGTTATAAGAATTTTATTTGTATGACGTTTTTACTGGTGATAGGAATTATATCAACAGCATTTGTCATAGGGCAAAAATTCTTTTTAAAATATTCGAGGCGATGTTGTGGCGCCATCTATTTTTCTTTATAGGAACAAATAGGATAAATAATTTACTTGTGAATAGTATTTTAATAACTGTTTCCATAAAATGTATTAGATTTAAATTAATTCCAATTTTATTAATGTTTTACATTTGCAAATTATTCACCACCAAGCAAAATGTTTTTCAATATCTAAAAATGTTTGAATCTTTTCTCTACAACTGATATGTTTTATTTGTCCCTTTTTTATTTATTATCTTGTTAAATAATATCCAAATTTTAAAATAATTTTATTTTTAATAATAATTTAAAAATTAGCTGTAATCTTTCATTTGAAGTGTTTTTATTTCACATTAATTACTTGAACTGAATTTCTTAAGCAAATTTTTTTTCTTCAGAAAATCTACAACTATGCTATATCTAGAAATATTAAAATTCTTAAAAATAAGATTTTTTAAATGATATATAAAAACATATTTATGACAATTATCTATACGTAATTATTATTCAATGTATTATACATGAGATATTGGGGATTTTTTATTTTTTTTATTTTTGCGCTTCATGTTGTATTTTTTCTAAAATTGGATACATATAATTGTAGATTTAATTTTAAAACTGAAAAACACCATTTTGGTTATACTTATTGTAGACATATAAACATTTTTTTTTCTTACTCAGTCAAAAGTCGTATACTATTTAATACTTTTAAATGAATCTTTTATTTCTTACTACCATTTATTTAAAATAATTTGTATTTTAATTAAATAACATATTTAATGTAAAAATAGTATGCCGAAATATAATTCAGAGAAACATTTTGATCTAATAATAATTTTTTTCTATTAAATAATTTAATAATCATATTTTTATATAAAATCAATTAAAAATATTCATTGCTAAGAATTCCAAAATATTCAAGAAGGATAACGAAAAAATTTTCGCCATTAAAAAATGCAAAAAATATTAATAAATACATCCATTACTGAAATGTGTTGAATTCAATAATGGATGTATTTATTAATGTAAGTTAAATAAAAAATTATTTTATTATCTATGCATTAAATAAAAATAACTTAACATTCGATTCTAATTATAAATTTCTTCTTATAAATAAATACATTAATAAATTAGTTTCGTATTGAATTTTCGAATGTCATATAAAATGATTTAATTCAATTGAGGTATTGAGTTTAATTCAATTGAGGTACAAATCGTGCGATTTTATTTCATATCAATCATACGATTGCTAAATAATATAAAATTAATTAGTAAATACTTTGATGCTCTGTTGATGTATAAATATACTGCTACGAGACTATTGAGAGAAAGAGAAAACTACTGCAAAAATGTGAAGTTTATATGTTTATGCCCTCACCCGGTGGACAATAGGTCGAAATAAGGATGAAAGTTTTATTATGCATGAAAATTTCCAGAAGAACAGTGTTAACAACTTTCAAAGAGTAAAAATACTTGGGTAGATTGTTTAACTACAATTGCTACCTTAGGTGTATCACCAGAATAAAAAGTTCTATTATATATAATAAAATATAGAATTTTTTTATTGTATATATTTATAATTACATACAATAATATTTATAATTTTCTCATTGTAACAATAAGGTTCGTTTAAAGAGTAAAAATCAAAACTGTAATTTATAATAGATTGGTTTAATTGAGCAACAGCTGCTATTCAGTTTCCTAAATTTATATGAGAGGTGGGTTTCTTTTCAATGAGTTTTAATAAATCTTCTGTGGCCCCTGTTAGGGTGGAGATACTTTTATCTAGTCTTTGGATAATCTCTATAAGTTGGGAGATGAGGTCTCGCATGAGATTCTTGTCCTCCCCTTTGATATGTCAGATCGACAGGGGATCTATAGGTTTTCATCGCTTTGGTGATATAATCCTCTTCTTCATTTACTTCTTCTGTGATCGCAATGGCTTTAATCATAATATAAGGTAAATTCTACAGTAAAGATTGAAAAATATTGCCTATTTGGCCGTGTTTATTAACACGTTGCCCAGCCGGGACGTCGGGGAAGTAAGGCACTGAAAGCAGAAAAATGAAATTGCAATGGCTTTAATCATAATATAAGGTAAATTCTACAGTAAAGATTGAAAAATATGGCCTATCTGGCCGTGTTTATTAACACGTTGCCCAGCCGGGACGTCGGGGAAGTAAGGCACTGAAAGCAGAAAAATGAAATTGCAATGGCTTTAATCATAATATAAGGTAAATTCTACAGTAAAGATTGAAAAATATGGCCTATTTGGCCGTGTTTATTAACACGTTGCCCAGCCGGGACATCGGGGAAGTAAGGCACTGAAAGCAGAAAAATGAAATTGCAATGGCTTTAATCATAATATAAGGTAAATTCTACAGTAAAGATTGAAAAATATGGCCTATCTGGCCGTGTTTATTAACACGTTGCCCAGCCGGGACGTCGGGGAAGTAAGGCACTGAAAGCAGAAAAATGAAATTGCAATGGCTTTAATCATAATATAAGGTAAATTCTACAGTAAAGATTGAAAAATATGGCCTATTTGGCCGTGTTTATTAACACGTTGCCCAGCCGGGACGTCGGGGAAGCAAGGCACTGAAAGCAAAAAATTTAAATTGTGAAGCAAATTTAACAATAAACGCAATTCGCAGAAGATAGACTCTGGGCCGTTGTCAGATGTCGAGAGAATTTATAAACTTTTTTTTTTCTTTCTAATGCAGCTGGCAAACACAGACAGCTTGGTCATGGATGCCTTAAGGCAAGTGCTGCACAGACGTGTACTCACTTTGCATTACCCAGGGGGCGCGTGTAACTTGAAGATAAGCCACGGACGCGGAGTAACAATGCCCCCGCAACGCTCTACGATCCTATTAGACCGGGACCTACTTTTTAAAGCGGATTCCGAACCACTACAAACAACCATGGCACCGTCGGGACTCGAACCCGAAACCTGTGGTACCGAGCGCCAGAGCGCTAGCCACTCGGCCATTCAGGCCCCAGAATTTATAAACTATACTTCAAAATAACTTCGGCCTCCGGCCTTACTTAGTTGGAAAGATAATTATAACGGTAATTGATCATTGTCTGAAGGGTTTGAGTAAAAGAGTGAAGAATGATAAATTCGGGTATATATCTGCCGTTCTGACATTGGAGAGATAAAAAAATAGTAAAAATTTTAAACCACTTAATGATCTGTCTGTAAAAATTTTGATTATTTAGTTGGAAAGATAATTAGATCGATAATTGATCACTGTCAGAAGGGTTTGAATGCATGAGTGAAGAAAGATAAATTCGGATATATATCTACACTAGCAATGGATAGATCAATAAGAGATGAATTCAATTGATCAGAGTTTCAGACATATTAGTTGAGGATGAACCAAGTCTGGGATGAAGCAAATTAAAATTACAAAGAATAACGTAAGTAGAGCGGAACTATAGTAAATTAGTTTGTTCAATTACCAACTTCACTAACCTGCCTGATTGTATTTTATTCCCAGTCGGTGTTTTTCGATGTTACTTTCTTGAAATTCAATCAAATTTTATTAAATTCAGAAAATTCAGTTTTTCGTTAAAATTATCATTATCATCATTTTTTTAACCTTATTACACGAATATAAATTTCTGAAAACAAGACTTTTGTGACCGTTTAACAAAACCGGACATTTCTACATTTCACAATTTCAGTAAACGCACATTTTTCTTCTACAAATCCGAAAATAATCCTAAAAATAATTATTATGCGTAAAATATATAGAACAAAGAAACAAATTACAAAGCGCTTTTGGATATAAAGTACTTCCTTATGACTCTTGTATATTTCATATGTCAGAGGATGCATATTATAAATCAGCAATGACAGTGCAATTTCTACGAAAAGTCTCGTAATTCTGTAAGTTATGGGGTACCCCACTTTTTCTTCATGGGGTATTTTTTTTATTTATTTTTTCACATTTTATTTCAAGTACTAGTTGTGCTTCATATGTTCTAATCATTGTTCAACTGTCTAAATGTTATAGTCTATTTGATCTGCAATTTTATCCGATTCTTTCATTTTCAAATTTTCCATCTTATTTATTTTCTTTTGGTTGTCGAAAGTACGTGAAACGATTCCTTTTTTTTTTTCAATTCCTTCTATTAGCTCACACAGTCCCTATATATCCTGTTCAAATTTTCCATCGTTAATAAAATACTTTTTATTCATCCACTCAAATTCAAATACATTTTTTTAACTTGTAGTGGATGACACTTGATGTCAATACAGTTTTTCAAATATTAATTCAGTAATTAAATTAAATTAATTAATTTTAGTTTTTTTTAGATTTAAGTTGCATATATCTACCAATAGATGGCGCCAGATAAACATAAAAAAATAAATTAAAATTATTTATAAAGGACTTTCTGCAATATAGTGAAAAAATATATAGTAGCAATTGACTTTAATTTTTTTTTTTTTTTTTTTTTTTTATTACTTGTTTAAAATTGAATGGAATAAAAAAAAAAAGAGTATAAAGATTTCATTTTCCCTTTTGCCAGATACTTTTGTTTGGCGGCGCCATGGATGTAGTGGTTCGGAATCCACTTTAAGCCGTAGGTCCCGGTCTTCTATGACTGTAAGAGCGTCACGGAGCAAAAGTCAGGCTTCTACCTACGGGTGCTCCATCACAACAGAAGCTGCTTCCTTCCCCTTCAATCATGCGTCCATATGGGCTTGTGGGCTTGGCCAGCCAAGTGGGATAAGAAACAACAAACACTTTTGTTTGCAGTATTTTATTTGCAGCATTTGCATAAATTGAGCTAAAGCAGCAATAGCGAGCATCTATTTCAAAGCACCCAGTCAAGTCTTGTCATATTCTCATGCCATATATGCAAAGGCATATTCTCATGCGGTGTTACTTTCATGAAATTTAATCAAAATGTATAAAATCCAGAATATTCAATTTTTGGAAAAAATTAATCTATTAATTTTTTTTACCTTATTATACGAATTCAAATTTTTGAAACTTAATCCTTTGCTTTTACGTACTTTTCTATTTTTATAATTTCACTAAACACAAATTTTTCTTCTACAAGTTTGAAAATTATCCTAATTTTGAAGTGCAGATAAATCTAATCTTAATAATCCTAATGGTGATTTACGCGTTTTAACTGATAATCAGCGCTAATTTAGTTATTTTCAGGCGTCTGTAATCTTTCTAATGTACTCAAATAACTTTGTTGAACTGATACTAAAAAGACTGTGTAAAAACGTTATGGTGTTTCTTTTTTTATGTCTCATTTTTCATTCAGTTATTAGAGAGTTTTTGCATACCGTATTTTGGACGTCCGTTAGCTTTTTCTCTCTAGCGCGCATGCTCATAGGAAATTGCGCATGCGTATCTGTAATAATGTTTCCAATAAGCATGCGAGCTAGGGAGAAAACGCTAACGGACGTCCAAAATACGGTATGCAAAACTCTCTATTATTTTTTTTCCCTGTCAGCGTTGATCATTTCAGCAATATCAAAATATTTTTCCTAATTTGTTTTTTCAGATTAGAAGACACCATGACAAAAAAAAAGTCTCCCAAGTCACTGTACAAATTATGTATGGAAGAAACTTTTAGTTATTTAGTACAAAAAATATGGAACGGAGGAGAAACAAATCCTTTCTCTCAAATCAACTGCAACATAGTGAACGACTTATTTAAGTTTATTGTATTTGGGATGAAAAACGGAACGCCCAGACCATTAAAACTGTTACTAAAGAGTGGACAACTGCAAGATTTAATCCTTGATGGACTTGATTTCACAGAAGAACAGTGGAGGTCTGTCATGAAATATCTATTAGAGGAGGGTGATAGTTGCAGAAACATCACGTATATATCAGTGAACGACAGCTTCCAGAATGCTGAACAAGGCTCCTTAGAGAGGTTGATCGAGAAATGTCCATTATTGGAAATACTCCATACAATGACATATTTCAATCTGTCAGCATTGAAGAACTGTCTGAGATTAAAAAATGTCACAAGTTATTATTCGGGCTTAAAAGAATACAGATACTTTTGGAACGAATCTGTAGATACATTAGCGAACTTGCAAAATTTAAAAAAATTTGATATCTTTCAATGTCGAAATTCTTCTTCTTACTATAAACATATAGCTAAAATGCTGCAAAATCATCCTAAATTGGTATCATTGGGAGATACAGATTCCTCATGGGCTGCCCACCACATTTACACAACGTGTAGAATGGACATTGTCCCTCGATTTGGTCTGAAGAAATGCTTCTGGGGTTTCAACAAAAACGTGGAAGAATTTTACAGACAGCAAACCGCTTACATCCAACAATTTCCCGTATTCGTCAAAAGCTCTGTAGTTTTGTTTCCCCTCGTAGAGAAATTGCTCATTATAGTGTATCACGAAGATTGCATACAGCATTTAAAAAAACTGAAACATCTGCGTGTGCTGGAAATTGATTTTAGCTTGTGCTGTGGTTTACCGGCACGTACCGCATTTATTTCCCTGTTAAGCGAAATTGGTCCACAGCTGAAGGGCCTTTCGATTCTGGATCACAAACCCATGCCAGTAGACGTTATCATGAAATATTGTTCGAATGTGGTACAAATGGATTTACGTTGCAAAGCAATCGTTCAGGGGGGAATTGAAACTGATTCCCACCATTTTAGACAGCTGGAAAAGCTATTACTTAACGAAATGGATGCAGAATCTTTGGAATATCTTTTACGAAATTCTTTGAAATTGAAGGAACTGCTTCTTGTCGATGCACTTTGTGTGGATGACACTCTACTGCACAAAATCCTCAAAAAGAATTATCTGTCCCAACTAAATACCATCGCTGTGTATGAATGCAGACTTTCCAGAGAGGGTTTAAAAGAACTGGTTCAGAAATGTGCGAATCTTGAGATTGCTGCCTTCGAGACTTTAGATGCCGATATGATGATTGTGGCGAAAGAGCTGGAAAGGGATATTAGAGCCGCATACTTCTACGTAGAACAAGATCTAACAGCATATTAATTTCAAGGAGATGGTGATTTTTTTTTTTTTTTTTTTACCTTGCTGTTACATTTTTCATCCCTTGCTGCAGAAATAAATTTCATTAAATTAATAATTTTGCCTTGTAATCAAATTTTTCATGGGAGGCTGCCTAATTAGCCAATAAATTACTTTTCCAAAATTCTTACAGTATTCTTCTATATTATGCAGTTTAATTATTATATTATCTGTTATTCATGTTTAAATTCACTTATCCTTCTTTTTCATTTTAAAATAGACAAGAAAAAAAAGGAAATTTTTTAAAACCTAAACAAAAATGTTATTAACTTTTTAAACGTTTTTCATAAGTACAGTTAAATGTGTCAAGATGATGTGTGTTAAAAAAATCATCAAGTGTCAAAAAAAAAAATTCTGCTCTTCTTAATTTATTCAGTACAATTTTTTTAAAAAAAAATCTTTAGAAAATAATAGAACATTTTTAGATATACTTCTTAGATTTTTTATTTATTAATAATGCTTATTTCATTTATACTAAACTTGAAAAAATTTGGTGGAGTATGTATATGTGTATCTGTACTGGGGAAAAAAAAAACATATTTCAAACTGAAATGAGATTTCTCGTGATTTAATGTTTATATTGTGGATAGTTTTTAAGACATTTTTCGTCACTTATTCTCTCCTTTCAAAATACATTTAGGGCAAATCAGATAATATGTGTTGGGATTTTGTGGCTCCAATTGGGGAATAAGTTCGCCAAAAGTGGTAACCCGGGTAACGTTTACTGTTTACAATTCACTGCACTTACAATCGCAACCCGTTATTTGGTACCCTTTAGCTTTAAAGATTTCTTAACACAGCCAACGGCCGTACCATACTGAATATACCGGTTCTCGTTAGATCACCGAAGTTAAGCATCATTGGGCGCGGCCAGTACTTGGGTGGGTGACGACCTGGGAACACTGCGTGCCGTTGGCAAAATTGGGACCTGAATGGCCGAGTGTCTAGCGCCGCTCGGTGTCACAGGTTTCGGGTTCGAATCCCGGCTGTGCCATGGATGTTTGTAGTGGTTCGGAATCCACTTTAAGCCGTAGGTCCCGGTCTTCTATGACTGTAAGAGCGTCACGGAGCAAAAGTCAGGCTTCTACCTACGGGGTGCTCCATTACAACAGAAGCTGCTTCCTTCCCCTTCAATCATGAGTCCATATGGGCTCGTGGGCTTGGCCAGCCAAGGGGGATAAGAAACAACAGATTTCTTAACGCCAATTCCCAACGGCCCCTGTTCTGTAATTTTACCTACTTTTAAACTTAAGATCCATTGCATTCAAAGTAAAGTCAATATATGTAGCCCATTTTAACAAAAGGCTTTTTCGATTATAAAGCTAAACAAAATTGAATTAATGAAGGCATTTATATCTGACATTACATTTTTACTTGATCCTTTTCTCACGTAGTTACCATTGGCATGTAAATATTTTTAATGAATTCAAAGCATCAATACGATGATGAACCTTACACATAAAAGCAACCAAAATGGAACAATTGTACAAAATTGAATTTTAAAGATTTGTGCGTAGATTTCCATCGCAGAAAATGAAAGAAAACCAGCACTGGTGATATTAATATTTTCCTGTCAACAACATTTGGAGAAATAAAGGTGGGCTTTCTCCCGGATGCTAAAGTCTCTTGTCCATAAATCTCAGTTTTTTAAAAACTGTGTTCTTATTCTACAATTTAAAGATTAAATTCAATACTGCGCCATCTATTGAGCATAAGTGGGAGGTTTTTGTAAACTACATATGACATTCATCATCATGATTTGCGCAACAATCCAATGGTGAGCCAAGGCCGTCTGCCTATTGGCAGATTTCGAAACATCAGATATCTTCTTTTTACTGGGTAGACATATGACATTCTCTCATGACATTTATACAGTATTTTACATCCAGAAATGGGGCGTAAATGGTAGAGTGGCCAGCACTTTAGCTCTCGGTACCACAGGTTTCGGGTTCGAGTCCCGGCGGTGCCATGGATGTCTATAGTGGTTCGGGATCCACTTTACGCCGTAGGTCCTGGTCTTATATGACTGTAGAGTATCACAGAGCAAAAGTCAGACTTCTACCTATGGGTGCACCTTCACAACAGAAGCTGCTTCCTTCCCCTTCAACCTTGAGTCCATACGGTTTCGTGGGCTTGATCTAGATTAGATATCTACCAAGTGGGATAAGTAACAACAACAACAACAAGAAATTTTATAAAAAAAAAACAGGAAACAAACAAAAAAAAAAAAACAATTTAATTTCTTAATTTTTGATTTTAAACCGTTAGATCAATTGAACATTTGAATTATTGTAACTTAATTGCTAAAAAAAAGTACGATATTAGAGACAGAAATACACAATAAAAAATATGGCATAAATACTAAAATAATATAAATAATGACATATAAAATATAACAAATAATAAAATGCAATAATATATATATACACTCAAGAGCCAAAACATTATGACCACCCCTACATTTTGCAATCAACTCGCCTGGATGACGTGGACGGCACGTGATCAGGTGGAAGTGGTATTTAATTTGTATTAAGTGGTGGTATTAATCCATGCCAAGGCGGGTTGAAGCTGTGTTGCGCGCCAAAGGTGGACCAACTCGTTATTGACAGGTGGTCATAATGTTTTGGCTCTTGAGTGTATATATATATATAAAATTATCAGTGCAAAAAAACAAATTTTATTTTATGGTTGGAAATATTTATTATTGTTTTTGTTATATTAAAATTTTGTTTTTATTATATTAAATTATTATTTTTATTAATATTATTGTAATTATTTATTTATTTTTCACAACATCAAATGGTAAGAATTGGATAAGATTGCATTTCTTCTTCAGTGGGAGTCATGTTCCACGAATTAATTTAAAAATGTTATATAAAATTTATAATTAATATAAAACTCCTGATAAAACTCCTTAAATTTAAAAATGCTAAGGAGTTTTTTATTTTTTATGCGAATAAATGAAGCATATTTAAATAATAAGAATAAGTTTTTGCGCAAATCTTTGATTATTTTTTTTTTTAAATTGAAAAACTGAAAGGGAATATTTGTTTAATTTTTTTCATTCACAGCATTTGTTGTTAAACGTACAAATAAATCCATATAAATGTAAATTTTAATATTTCTTTAAAAAAATATTAATAAATATTACAATTCAAAAATATTTAGATCATGAAAATATAAAAAATAAAATAAAATAAAATGAAAGCAGTAAAAATAAATAATGCTATAAAATAATAAAAACATATAAATGCTTTACAAATAAAATGTGCCAACGGCCGTACCATGCTGAATATACCGGTTCTCGTTGGATCACCGAAGTTAAGCATCATTGGGCGCGGTCAGTACTTGGGTGGGTGACCACCTGGGAACACTGCGTGCCGTTGGCAAATTTGGGACCTGAATGGCCGAGTGTCTAGCGCTCTGGCGCTCGGTGCCACAGGTTTCGGGTTCGAATCCCGGCGGTGCCATGGATGTTTGTAGTGGTTCGGAATCCACTTTAAGCCGTAGGTCCCGGTCTTCTATGACTGTAAGAGCGTCACGGAGCAAAAGTCAAGCTTCTACCTACGGGTGCTCCATCACAACAGAAGCTGCTTCCTTCCCCTTCAATCATGAGTCCATATGGGCTCGTGGGCTTGGCCAGCCAAGTGGGATAAGAAACAACAACAACAACACAAATAAAATAAATTTAACACTCGAAATTTAATACGATATGCACAGTTTAAATAAATTATATTTTCACAAAAAAGCTGTCATCCTTTAATTAGAAATTCCATCCTGTTCTAAGGATTTTCAAAATGAGATTGCAGAAATATTAAGAGTTTTTGCATAACGTTTTTTTATCGTCCGATATTTTTCTTCCCAGCGCGCATGCTCATAGCAATAGCTCAGTAGTGCAGTATTACAGATGCGCATGGGCAATAGGTACATTGATTTCTATGAGCATGCGAGCTAGGAAAAAAAAATATCGACGATAAAAAAACGTTATGCAAAATCTCTCTATTTTCTAAAATGTTTGAGCTTTGTTACGGGGTAATATTGTTTAAGAAAACGCTTTGTTAAAGGTGAACTTCTTCCCATTTCTTAAAAAGTGTTTAAGTGAAACTGTGTTATAAAAATTATTTTTATAGTTGTATCAACATGTCGCTCTTTTATTGTAACCATGCTTCCACCTATACAAGGGAAAAGCACCCCCCTCCCTTTGGTGTTCAAGAGAAATGATCAGTCGGCCGCGAGAGAGAGTCACCTGAGAGGAAGTACAGCGCAACCACGAGCTTCAGTTGAGAAGCATTTAGTTTATAGATTCTCATTCCGGGAGGAGATATATTTAGCGCATCAGTTGGCCTGCAGATTCTCACCCGGAGAAGAAGTATACTTCGCGCATTTCTTAAGCAAAATATGATTCCACGCGCTCTAGACAAGAAATGGAAAATTCTGTGGGAAGAGAGAACAATTCTCAGTTTTCAAGAAAGACAGCTGCGGCTCTATTTAGTCGTTTGACAGGTCATGACTGTTAACGTGACAACCTCTATAGAATTGCAGTGGTGCCCTAAACCATGCTTTAACCGACCTATGACTTTTGAACATTTAAATAATTGTAATGCACTTTCTCGAAATGAGGACATGCTCAAAAAGGACTGGTGACCCCGTGCACTAATGGCATAGGCCCAATATTCGGCATTTGTAAAATAAATAGAAACATTCTGTAATATCAACAGAAACATAAAATATCCTCAATATGGATATAAAAAAAAATATTCTCAGTTGTGACAATGATCAACACGAACAGCAGTTTATGCCTAACAGCAATGTGTCGAGCTCTTTATGACGTTGTAAATGAGTTTCACAGCTATCAATATCTTGCTCACATAAATAGTTCGAAGTAGTATGTATGTAGCTAAGGTATGTATGTATGTAGGTATGTATGTAGTATGTAGTATGTAGGTAAGGTGTATATTTGCATTGTATTCAAATCTGAAGAATTTAAAACTGCTTTGAGCCGATTTATCACGAATTTTCAATTTATTTCTTAATTTTTTTTATTGGTAATTGATAATTTTTTATTGTAAATTTTTACCAAGATTTTGGTTCAACAGTTATCGTTAAATTAGCACTATTTTACATGCAGTCTGAGTCAGTTTATTTTTAAATTCCTTCTGTTAGTTTACACTCTCCTATATATATCTTGCTCAAATTTTCAATCGTTCATAAAATACTTTTCATCCACTCAAGTTCAAATGCATTTTCTTTGAACTTGTAGTGGATGACACTGGATGTTAATACAGTTTTTCAGACATTAATTCAGTAATTAAATTTAATTCATTCAATTTAGTTTTTTTTTTTTTTTTTTAGATTTAAATTGCATATATCTATCTACCAATAGATGCCGCCAGATAAACTTAAAAAAATGAATAACAATTATTTGTAAAGGACTTTTCTGCAATAGAGCGAAAAAAAAGTAGGAATTGACTTTAAATTTTTTTTTTTTTTATATTTGTTTTAAATAATTCGGCAATTTTTCTTCTGAAAATGCAGGCCAACGAAGTTAAATCCTTAAATTAGTTATTAAATCATTCAAAAATTCATTTTCACTTTCAGATGAGATTATGTTTTTTTTTTACAAACTGATACGAAAGTAATGATAGTATGCAAAAAATTAATTATATCATAGTAATAGATGTCTGATTGCCAATTGCCGTTGGTATCATAAGCTTCAGGTTTGCGTCCTGCCAGTTCCATGGATGTTCGTTAGTGGTTCGGAATCCAAATTAATCTTTAGGTCCCTGTCTAAGCTCAAAGTGTGCAAAAAATGGCCGTAGAGCGACAAACCAAATCAAATCATAGTAATAATTTATTTCATTATAATTATAATAATTGCATAATATTATTGTTAGCACAAAATTATTATTATTACATATAGCATAATACACTGAAGTGACAAAAGTCATGGGATAGCAATATGCAAATTTTCAGATGGCAGTAGCATCGCGTAGAACAGGTATAAATGCGCAGAGCTTTCATTTCTGTTCAAGTTATTCATGTGAAGAGGTTTTGACGTGATGATGACCGCACGACGGGAATTAACAGTTGTTAACGCGGAATGTTAGTTGGAGCTAGACGCATGGGTCATGCCATTTCGGAAATCGTTAGGGAATTCAACATTCCCAGATCCACTGTGTCAAGAGTGGGCCGAGAGTATGAAATTTCAGGCATAACATCCCACCATGGACAGCGCAGTGGTCGACCGCCTGCACTTAACGACCGAGACCGGCGACGTCTGCAAAGAATCGTAAATTCTAACAGACAAGCAACACTGCGTCAAATAACCGCAGAAACCAATGTGGGACGTACAAGGGACTTGTCTGTTAGAACTGTGCGGAGAAATTTGGCTTTCTTGGGCTATTCCAGCAGAAGACCGACTGGAGTGCCTTTACTGACAGAACGACATCGCTTGCAGCGACTCTCGTGGGCACGTGAGCATATCGGTTGGTCCCTAGATGAATGGAAAACCGTGGCCTGGTCCGATGAGTCACGATTTCAGTTGGTAAGAGCTGATGGTAGGGTTCGAGTGTGGCGCAGACCCCACGAAGCCATGGACCCAAACTGTCAGCAAGGCACTGTTCAAGCTGGTGGTGGCTCCGTAATGGTGTGGGCTGTTTTTTCATGGCATGGACTTGGTCCTCTGGTGCGACTGGACCGAACATTGACTGGAAATGCTTATGTTCAGCTACTTGGAGATCACTTGCAGCCATTCATGGACTTCATGTACCCAAACAACGATGGGATTTTTATGGATGGCAATGCGCCATGTCACCGGACCACAACTGTTCGCGATTGGTTTGAAGAACATTCTGGACAATTCCAACGAATGATCTGGCCACCTAGATAGCCCGACATGAATCCCATCGAGCATTTATGGGACATCACCGAGAGGTCTGTTCGTGCCCAAAATCCTGCCCCATCAACGCTTTCACAATTATGGACGTCTATCGAGACAGCATGGCTCAATATTCCTGCAGAAGACTTCCAACGACTTGTTGAGTCCATGCCACGTCGAGTTGCTGCACTTCGCCGGGCGAAAGGAGGGCCGACACGATATTAAGAGGTATCCCATGACTTTTGTCACTTCAGTGTAAGTAATAATATTATAAAGTATGCAATAAATTAATAAAAAAAATTTTGTAAATTTTAGTTTAAGTAAATATCAAATATATACTTTTTTTATATACTGGTTTTGCTGAGAAAAGTATCAACGAGGGATTGGATTAAGAAAAATTGCAAAGGAAAGATTTTTAATTTATTATGCAATTTCGAACTTCATATCTATATGTAATAAATGGTTAATATCGTTACAAAACGTTGATTTTATTACACATATTATTGCGTTTAGCACTACTGCATTTTTGAGTAAAAGGTACTGATTATTATTATTATTATTATTTTTTTTTGTTCTAATGCAGCTGGCAAACACTTAGACAGTTGTCTTTGATGCCTTAAGGCAAGCGCTGCACCGACGTTACTCAATTGGAACTACCCAGGAGGTGCAAGTAGCTTGAAGATAAGTTACGGACGCTGAGTAACAATACCTCCGCAACGCATGCTATACCGGGTTATACCGGGACCTACGGTTTAAAGTGGAATCCGAACCTCTACAAACATCCATAGCACCGCCGGGACTCGAACCCGAAATGACGTTTTAATATCGTGTATTGGACTTGATAACTTTAAAAATGACGTTTTACTATCTTGTATTGTATTTGTTATTTTATAAATGGCGTTTTACTAACGTGTATTGTATTTAATAACTTTATAAATGACGTTTTACAATTATGTAAAAACATGACGCTATTCTCAAATTTGTAAAACAATGGCAAAAGATCATCTACATTCCAAAACTTAGAATCCCTAAAAATAATAATAATAAAATTACTACATAAATGCTTACAAAAATCCTGAAGAATTCCTGCCATGAATTTTGAATAAACTTATTTAAATAGTGTTTTCAAAAACCCCAGAGAAGTAAGCAATTAAATCCAAATTAGCAGTTGAACAAATTAGAATACCTCAGAGAATGTGATAATAGTTAATAAAAAAATACATACCTATTTATAGATTTTGCTAGTCATTTTACTATTCCTGGGAATATTGAAGATTGATCTTCTTTTAATATGATTAACTTTTGTTTCATGGTTGTCGAACTTCGATATTTTATTGTATATATTGAATTTGTTTTCTTAATATGGAGACTAACATTTGTATTATGATTCTAAATAGATTGGATTATTAAACTACGAATTTATAAAAATTAATCATTCTTTCTATGGTTAGAATGGACATTCACTACATACGCACCATAAACTGAAATTCAGAAGTGAATTTTAGTTTTTTTTTTTTTAAATTTTACCAAGTAATATTTTTTATATGAGCACTGTTAAATTATGTAATGAATCTGAAATATAAACATCAAACGTAGAAATGCTTTGTCATGTGAGTGAATTAAGGAAAAACTATTTTGACATAATATTCAAGTAAGATATATAAGTTGGAGCACAAATGTTTTATCAAGTAATATTTTTTATGTGAGTACTGTTAAAATAAGCAGAAAATCTTAAATATAGACGTCTAACGTTGAAATGCTTTATAATGTGATTGAATTATGGAAAACAATTTTAACTCAACATTCAAGGAAGATATATAAATTTTAATTATAAATGAGAAAACACTCTTAGCATCGTCATATATTAAAAACAGTGACATGTAAGAATTTTCTTATACATGTAATTTATTCATTTTGTGCTTTATTTTTGTATGAAAAAATAAATGAAAAACTAAAAATTTTCTAGCTAAATAACAGGGAAAAAAGCAAGCTACGCAGCAAAACAGCGCACAAAAATTCAATAATGAATTAAATAAATAAATAAACATAAGCGAAATTATTATTATTATTGTCCCGTTATTAATCAGAACTTATTTTATGTGTAATTCTGTCCCAGCTCAACACTGTCATAAGAATAAAAACAACTGGCTGTCCAATTTCTTCGAATTCACAAAAATTAAATAAGAAATTAAATAAATAAAGAAGCCCCCAAAATGTCCCATTATTAAGCAAAACTTATTTTTATGTGTAATTCTGTCACAGCTCAACACTGTCATAAGAATAAAAACAACTGACTGTCCAATTTCTTCGAATTCTCAAAAATTAAATAAGGAATTAAATAAATAAATAAATAACGAAGCCCTCAAAATGTCCCATTATGGAGCAAAACTTATTTTGTCATAGCTCAACACTGTCAAGAATAAAAACAACTGACTGTCCAATTTCTTCGAATTCACAAAAATTAAATAAGGAATTAAATAAATAAATAAATAATGAAGCCCCCAAATGTCCTATTATTAAGCAAAACTTATTTTATGTGTAATTCTGTCACAGCTCAACACTGTCATAAGAATAAAAACAACCGACTGTCCAATTTCTTCGACTTCTGTGAGTCACCTGTGACGTTCCGAGAAATGGGGAAAAACGAAAGGGAAAAAACAGTTAAGCGACTGGCAGTTTCTCATCAGCGAGACAGTTCGTCTATTGGCACAGGTCCGAATCGTTTGCACCTATAAAAATTCGAAAAGAGAAGTAGAAATAAAGAATCGCACGCGCTTTGAACTTCCGGTCTCATGCCATCCAGTAGAAACAAAAGCAGAAAAAAATAATAATAATAAACCGCTACGTCCTGACTAATTCTGACGCTTCCGCTCTGAACGGGGAAATGGAGCGGAGAGGTTCCTAAGCTGAGCTGCGAATAATCGTCTGCTACTTCTTGTTCGATGTCAGAAGCAAAAGCATGTATTGCAGTGTGCAGTGACTATGATTGAAGGAGCTTATTCCTAGTTTTTTTGGGTTTATTTGTTTATCATCTATGGATTTATAGCGCTAATGGTTGGAAATCTTGTGCAAGTTTGCTTATGTAGTTGGGATTCTAAAATGGTAAGTGATAGAAATTGTCTGATTTCCTTAAAATTGTTCTTTTTTTTTTCTTTCAGTATTTTTATTTTTATTTTCCTTCCTTTGTTATTAGAATAATAAAATAGCAGCAATGCTTTGTATATCTATGGAAATAAGTAAAAAAAAATAAATAATAATAATAATAATAATGATAATAATTTTGAAAAAAAAAAGTGTTTTCGCTACATGAGGAAAAAAATGATTCTTTTTTTTTTTAGAATTCGTAAGCGAATTTTTAATGATAATTACTGTGTAATATTGTATTGTGCGCATAAACATGCCAACATCTCAATAAGATTTAATTTAATTTTTTTCTCTTTCTAAATATATAATTTCTATTTACCATTATAAACTGTAATATAATATTTACACTTATATTAAAATATAAGAAAAAAAAAATACCATTGTAAACTGAAGCATAAGTAAAAATATTTAAATTATAAAAAAGTAAGTATTTATCAATTTGTTTCTTTAATTTGCGTGTAAAACAAATTTTTTTTTTTTTTTTTTTTTTTTTTTTTTGTAATGTGAGAACTTATATTGTTAAACATTTTATTTTTTAAGAACTAATGAAAGGAGCGTGACAGGAAAAGAGATGAAAATAAACTCAAAAAAAAGAAAAAAAAATGTTTTATTAAAAATTCGGTTACAAATGCTAAAAAAAAAAATAATAAATCATTTTTTTCCATGCAGCGAAAACTTTTTTTTAAATTTAATCGTAGAAAATTTTACACAATGGGATTGTAGTTCATCTGTTTAGTTAAATGAAAATAATTTATTAAATTTTATTGAAATGAATAAACAGCAAGCAGAATACAAATATTTAACAAAATTGCAATTCATTTTTGTTTTTCTTTCTGGATTTTCCGTATAAAATTATTTTAACAAAAACACGAGAAACAATAAGTTGTGAATAAAAAGATCTATTTCCTGTTTTTTATCTTGAATAATTTTATACTTTATTTTTATGCATTATTATCCAGCAAAAATTAAACTACAGTAGATGCTACAATATTTTATATAATAATATATATATATATATATGTATTATTATTTTTTAATTTTGCTTAAATTAAATTTAACAAATTTAATAGGTTTTTTTTTTCTTTAATAATTTTATATTGTTCATACATCGGGTATGTATATACATAAATAAATAAATATATATATATATATAAAGAGTGAACTGTCATATCAGTAGCATGAAACTAAAAATGACTCATACTAAAAAATTTATGTGTAATTTGAAGGAAATAAAAATATGAATTTTTTACAGTTAAATATTATTATATTCTAATAATTAAAATATACAATTGATTAGTTTTCCATTAATAAATTTATGCTGAACATAATTTTTTTTTTATTAAATTTCTATGATAAGAATTATATTTTTATTATTTCAATGATAAGAATATTTGTTTTAATGTAAAAGAAAAATTTTCTGAATCTTTTTAAGAATACTAATAAATAGTATTGATTTCAATTAGTACTACATATAGTGCTAAATAAGTTGAAATATTGATTTCAATAAGATTGTTTGATCATTTAAATTATATTTTAAACTTGTTTTTATATTTTTTCACAAATAGAGAATAAGAAATTAATTAATTATTAATTTGAAATAAAAAATATATACAACATTTTCAAGAGCTTTTTCTTTTGTATTTGTGTGTGTGTTGTGGGTGTGTGCGTGTGCGTGTGTTTGCATGAAATGATAAAAAAATTTTATGGGGGGGATAGCATCTCTACAATTGAACTTTGACTAACAATTTGAGACAAATTTGAAGCAAATCTGAGACGAATTTGAGCTATGTGAACTTTAAAACATGCTATTATTAAATGAACTCAATTGGAAATGCAACAGAAAAAAAAATTGTAATCTTTATAAAAACAGCGAAAAAAAAAAAAAAAAATTCGATTTTAAGATTTCGAAGTTTATGAAGAAGATTGCTAACTTTCGAATATCGCAATCCATTAATAATACGTTGTAATCCAGATTTAATGCATGCTAACAGTCGCAGAATCAATTATCTAAGTGTTGAAGGTCGTTTATTGTAATCTTGTTTTCGGATTTTATGGTTTTGAAAAGGAGATTTTATCGAATCTCGTACATTAAAGATTCAAATGGCGGAACGAATGGATTTGACAAATGTTATCTTCTAGAGGTCCATTTTGAAATCTTTGTGTATGGAATTGAATTCTGGAGACACGCTATGATTGTGATACGTTATCGAAATAAAGTGTAAGAACACAAACCTTGACGGAAAAAATCTTATCCATTTGTAGTTGTTTAAGATATACTTTCTCATACATTTTTGTAATGTTCCCTCTCTTTTCTTCTGATTTATTTATTATATTTTGTTAATACTGACATTAATTTTAATTATGTCAAAGAAGAGTAAATAATTACTAAAATAAGAAAACACAGAAGAAAATTTTATTGTTTGTCTAAATAAATAACATTTAATAATTATAGGAAATGGGATTTTGCATTTTCATTAAGTTACTCAAACAATAGCTTAGATTTGTTACTATTTTAGATATATGTGCATATTTTAAGGGTAAAATAAAAGCAATATAAAAAAGTGACTGAAAATTTTCTTTATAGTGTATAAATTAAATATGCGTAATGCTTATACATAGGTTACGGAACGATTAAAAATTCAAAGCCATACGCCTATCAATGGCTGGCAAATGCACATTAAATATTAAAATTAGAAATTGATGAAACTTTCCTGGTGGCGATTCATGTTTGTATATACATTTGTACAAGGCGTGGCACAGCTTTCTAACCTCATTCTGACATACATTCTACGAGGCATTAATCAATTGTTGCTCCAGATCTGTGTTGGTGTATTTAAATCTGGCCGCTTACCATGCACCATATACGTTTTGAGTTGGAGAAAGTTATGATGATCTTTTTGACCAACATTGCAAAGGATGAGTATCAACAGCAGAGAGGCAACTCAGAAATATGCCAACCACATGGTGACTGGTATTATCTTGTGGGAAAATGGCCTCAGTATCACGTGTCATGTAGGCTAACTCAAATGACCGTGGAAAGTTTTTAGCATGAAATTGTACATATAATGAATAGAAATGGCGTGATATCGTAAAAGATAATAACCCACACCATCACATAAAGGCATGCCTCTATAAAACAAAGGTTTATTGGAACGCTGACTAGCACCTCCTCCCAGAAGGTTGACAAACATCTTCACACAAGAATCCAAGGTCCATATAATCCAAGATTAAGTGGATTTCTCTATATCGAATGCTATGTCATCCTATGTAACGTTCGTCAATACTATGTGATGCCCGTTTGTTGGTAGCCAATAACACAACTCCACTAGATTCTATGAGACTAATGGGCGATGTTTTCAAGACCATTATGTGTATATTAAGCGTCTTGATATGGTGGCAGAAGAGACCATACCATGTTGATGGTGGTCAATGATGCCGTTGTTGCAATTTGTTGCACTATCATCCGATCTTGCTTCACATACATGCACTGCGGCCTCCTTGAGTCTTCATTCTGCCTTTAAACAACAGTTGTTGCCAGCACCTTTGCACATCAATGTCTGTACCGTGCAGTTAATGGCTTGTTATTCGTTACTTTGAACCAGCTGTGAACGCTGCCTGATTATGTGACCATGTTTGGAGCCGTTGAAGTGATTGTAAGGTCTTTCAAAACGTAATAATGGCATTATTCGTGCACCTCCTCGTAAATACAACGTTTACGACTTTCCAGGTAGACATGCTTACGCTCCAGGTAAATACTACTCTTATGTGGAAATATACTTTCCGCAACTGTTACCTGGTATTTAGTTGCAGCAGTACAAATGCACACTATAATCGAAATCAAGATTTATTGTCTGTAAAAATTTTAATTATTTGAATTTTTAGACATGTAATTTAGATCTCTAAAGTTTAAGAAATGGAAATGGAAAAAAAATTAATATACAAGGAAAGTTTTCATTGTTTCTTTGTTTAATATACAAGGAAAGTTAAATATAAAAATATAAAATTTTATTTATTTATTTATTCAAATGTAAACATTGAAAAATTGAAGTTATTAAAGCAGGTATTAAATGCACTTATAAAACATGATGTAGTTCAATAAAAGAATTAAAGCCAGGATAAAGTAAATCTTTTCACCCTTCTATAATTAGATTTTCGAATATTTATTATAAATAGTAGGAAAAGAATAAAACAATATCAGACATTTAAAAGAAAATAGAATTTCGGAATTTTTGTGCAGTTCTTTAAAAGTAGTTAGAAAATTTTCAATTTTGTTAAGACGTATCTTCATATGAAATTATATCTAATTTGAAAGGATTGTTAACACTAAAAATAATTTGGTTAATAAACAGTCTACAGGAAACAATAAATGTTTTTTTTCTTTTTTTTAGTTTATTTAAACTGTAACCAGCAAAAAGTATCTCTAACTTTGATATTACTATAAATTTTACTCAAAGTAATTAATTTCTTAAAAATAAAATTGAAAATAAAATTCACTCACTTGATCTTTTTTAACTTTACTTTATTTAAATATGATAATAAATTGATGAACTATATAACCAGTACAATTTTGTTATAATGGCTTTGCAGCATTTTATCTCCCATTTGTATATGGTGCAAAAAACAGTGTGCTATATTTTACTTGTCTTTTTTTTCATAAAATTGAATTTAACTTGGAAAAACATTAATAATTTTTAACAATTTTTCATGGAAATAATATTTAAAAATAAATGTCTCACTTTAGTTTAGACCGATTGAAAACACTTTCAGTTTTTCCAATCAATGTAAACAGAACAACATCAATCTTTGTGAAACTTGATACTTCAATATCATGTGGAGGAAATGACAATTTCTGATATCACATTCCAATACATGCTGAGATAAGACTCGAAGATAAATCACTTTTGTGTGGCTGCGTATCGGTTGACATTTATAAATTATTTTTCTTTTCACACAACCCTATCTTAAAAGTTAAGTGTCGATAATGACATTGGAAGTATTAGTAGGTACAAAGTATATCAAAATAGCACATACATTTAAAAAATTATTTTAATATTATTATTATTGTTGCTATTTTAAATGAAAATGAAGTATGTCTTTTTGAAAACCATGTTGTTGTTGTTGTGATTAATCCTCAGTGTCCGGCAGTGCGGAACAGACACCCTATGAGATAAAAAGGAGGGAAAGGGGGCAGCTTTTGTTGTGATGGTTCACCCTTAGGTAGAAATCTGATTTGGCTTCGAGCTGCTGAAGAAGGAGGGCAGTGCCTTCAGGAAGGATAGAATTATCCCGCATTTGCGTATCGCATGGGAGAAAACAAGGAAAACTCCCATCAGGTAGCCCGACTAACCAGGCAAGATACTGAACATCACAAATGCCATCGAGGGCCAGGTCCAGTTGTCAGTCCTACACTTGATAATCATGTTAGACCGGGTACTAAAATTTAAGATGTATTCCGTATCACTGCCATAGGGCTAGTTACTCGGCCATCAGGTCCCAGGATAACGCATCTAGCATAAATATGTTAAGGAATAATCAATCTAATAAGCATATATGTGTTAATAATCAATCAAATAAGCATAAATGTGCTGAGAAATAATCAAATAAGCATAAATGTGTTAAGGAATAATCAATCACAAATAAATTACTTTAAAAGGCTCATATAAGAAGATGATAATTCTCATTTATATATAAAAACTAAAACATCGTTATTCTTAGGCATAAAATTAGCTGGTATTCCTTTCTTAGCAATTTTTTTACACTTGCTGAAATAACTACAATTTATAACAATAACAATAATTTAATACCATAAATGGCTGCTTTTACTCTTTGTTACAGCCTTATTACCGGAGTTCGTTGTTTTCAGTGATGCAAAAGGTCATTTAACAGCTCAGCAATCTGCATAAATATGCGAACTTTGTCTGGATTCTGAATATTAAGCGTCGTAATAGGCTGGGCAGCCGAGGCGCCTGACGCATGTTTTTTCAGCTGCTCCTTTCCAAACACTTTACAGATTCATGTATTCCTTCCTGAAACTTTTCTGCGGAGAGAGAGTTCGAAAACCTTATCTTTATCGGAAAGCATTTCTGCGAGGCAGGTGAGAATTTCTTCCCCGTCTTTGTTTTCGTTCGCAATGTCGTGTTTCGTTCGTATTGCGGATTAATATTTGGTAATCCTTTGTGAGTTAAGTCTTTATTCTTGAAAAAAAAAGTGTGATGAAACGCATGGAATTGAATGGGGATGTAGCCTTGAATCTGAAGGTTTTAGCTGGAGAAAAACATCTTATGATCTTTGTATTACAAAGATCACAGAGGTAAAAGTGAATAAATACATAAATAGTCACAAAAATTGCAGTAACAAAATCGTCACTATCATAACTATTCGTAGAAGTAGATTAATGTAATTAGTACTTGTGAAATGGATTTCCGTTCAGGAAAACTGTTGTAAAAAAATCCTCCAGGAATATCGCTGTTGTAATAGACGGTCCAGGAAAAAGTCCTGTTATAAAAAAAAATCCTTCAGGAATATCGCTGTTGTGATAGACTGTTCAGGAAAAACTGCTGTTGTAAAAAACGTTCAGGAATATCACTGTTGTTGGTGAAAGAGGTACTCTGCAATGTTTTTTCATCGTCTTAAGAGCAGATTAAATTATTTACTCATTTTAGTATTTCAATTTGTTTACCCTTAAAAAAGTGTTTTGGATATCTCACTTTGTCTTAGATAAGCGATATTTTCTTCCCGTCTTTGTTTTCGTTCGTAATGCTGTGGTGGTTGTATTGCGGATTAATATTTGGTAATCCTTTGTGAGTTAAGTCTTTATTCTTTGAAAAAAAGTATGATGAAACGCTTGGAATTGAATGAGGGTGTAGCGTTGAAACTGAAGGTATTAGTTAGAGAAAATCACTTATGAGCTTTGTATTACAGAGATCAGAGAGGTAATAATAATAATCACAAAAATTATCACTATCATAAGTATTCGTAGAAGTAGATTATATTAATTAGTACTTGTGAAATAGATTTCCGTTCAGGAAAAACTGCTGTTGTAAAAAAATTCCTTCAGGAATATCGCTGTTGTAATAGTTGGTCCAGGAAAAGTGCTGTTGTTAAAAAAAAAAACTGCTCAGGAATATCACTGTTGTAATGGACGGGCCAGAAAGAAGTGCTGTTGTAAAAAAACCGTTCAGGAATATCGCTGTTACGCTGCAATTTTTTTTTTTTAATCGTCTTAGAGCCGAGTCACAGTTATTTACTCATTTATTTCAGTTTGTTTACCCTTAAAAAAGTTTTTTGGATATCTCACTTTGTCGTAGATAAGTGATATTTTGTCACAGTCATAATTTGCCGCAATAAAAATAATATCAACATACTTGATCCATTGTAGTGGTGATCAATAAGTTTCGTAGTTAAATTTGCCATTGGCGTTTAAATGAATATATACGTCTTCAATGTAAAAAAAATTATATAAGAAAAATTTAATTTATCCTCTTGATAAACTAAATTCTCCCAGTGTAAACGTTAATGTTTTTACTTGTATAGGTGAAAAAAAATGAGATTTTTTTTTTTCATGCTAATTGTAAAAGAATGTATAAAATGAAGCGATGATAAAATTTAAAAAATGGAAATTTCAGTTATAGTAGTCGTTTTTTTTTCCTTCGTACTGCTTAATATTTATTAAGCGAATTTCTTATATTGTATATAAGAAAGCCTTATATCGAATTTCTTATATTATATTTCTTATACTGTATATTTTGTTGTATTTCTGCATTTAAAAATTAATTTAATCAATGAATTTTAAATTGTCAATTTCCCTTTCGGTTTTACAAGTTTAAATGCACTTCTCCTTTTCATTGGCGCAACAGCCCATGGTGTGCCATGGCCGTCTGCCTACTGGCAGATTTCGAGACAGGAGGTGTTTCATTTTTTAAGGGGTAGGATTGTCAGCCCTAAGCCCTAAGCCCCCGCGCACTCCAGTCATATTAGACTGGGACCTACGATTTCAAACAGATTCCGTTAGAACAAGTAGTATTTCAAGTAGAACCTCTACAACATCCATGGCATAGCCGGGACTCGAACCCAGTGCTAGTCTCTAGGCCATCAGGCCCCTTTAAGTACACTACAGATAGAATAATAAAAAATTGAAATTAAAAATTATGTTTAACGATCAATAAACTTTATATGACATAGTCTTTACTTAACTAAGAACCATTTTTAAATGATAAAATGGTCATACTTCTTTGTCGTCCGTTGTACAATGGATTTTTTTTTCTTGTGTTTTCTTTCATATAAATAATAAATTTGAATTCACGAGAATTTTTTATACATGAAATTTTTAAACAAATTTTCTATTCTAAACCCGCTTGATGCATATTAATTAATTTAATCTTGGTCTTGAAATGGTTAATAATAATAAATATAACAACAGATAAAAAAATTTTTTGAACAACTATTTATCAATAATTAAATGTTTGAAAGTAAAACTAATTAATGCCATTTTTCCATTGAGCAAAGCTTTCATTTGAAATCGTAATAAACTGCTAATTACAGCATTTTAGGAAATAACGATTTCGCAAAGCGGATTTTATTATCGCTTGGTATCGATACCAACAATTCTTTCCAAGCTGCGTGACGAAATGAACGTATAATTGTTTACGTAACGCGGAAATGATAGTCTGAGCCAGGAATGATTTTTTGGATTCAAAATCGAAGTTGAAAAATGCCGCTTTTCTCTCTCACACGCAACCTTTTATTCACGCAGGACTAGATTCGGAATGACTAATGGTTCATAAAAGTCACCGTTTGTGGGACTGAAATGTGAGGTTTCTTTTAAATAGAATTTTGTTTCGGCTTTTCCGAGGTCAAACACCTCGGTAAAAATACTCGGTAGGCATTTTTATGGATCGAATTCAAATTTATTCTATTCTCACGTGAATGGACATTATTATTTTTTTATATTGGTATTGTATGTGATGTGAAATATTTATACGGGGTAAAAAACGTTTGACGAAGCTTAAGAAATAAGGTATTTCATTTATAGCATTTAGGAAAAATTTGTGTTAAGAAAAAAAAATCAATGTTTAAACATTCATTTAAAGAATTCATCTCGTTGTGCAGTGACAGACTTGTGAAATATTAACAATTCAGTTTCTGAGTCAATGTGTTTCATACGCTTATTAGAAAACTGAGTAATCTTGGTGGATAATGTGATAAAAAATAATGATAAATTTACTACATATCAGCTGCTAGGTAATGATAAATCTGTTACACATCAACTGCTAAGTAATGATAAATCTGCTACACATCAGCTGCTATGATAAATCTGCTGCATACTAATTTTTGAAATTTTCTTCCATACGATAAGCACGTGCACTGCAGTTACTCCCGAAATTCCTACTAAAGTCACCATTTCCTTTTTTTTTCTGTAATACACGACAATGACACTCCTAAATGCTAATTTTCTAATATAAAGTGGCCAGAAGTGATAGTGATGGTGATCGAATGCGAGATTTTATAATATAGTTAAACAATATAAATTATTAACAGTTATTCAACAGATTTGCGTTTTTAAAAAATGCCCCTTAATTTCCTAGTACTATATAATTATAGTAAGTCAAACTAAAGGAAATTATTTAAATTTTTATTCATTCGTTTAACATTACTGAAAATTAAATTTTTCTATATTTACTACTTTATAGAAGCCCAGGTCAAATGTCGTTTTCTTCTTAATTAGCATTATGCCCCGGTTAAAGCATAAATCTTTATGTTGTAGCATTAGGGTTACATTTTCGGAAATGATCTCTTAAAATACAGCCAATAATGATTTACACGGAGTAGAATGCGAGCCCCCTGATTCCAACGTTAAGGTGGTGGCAAAATCGGAGAGCAGTATAGCACAACTTCTCAAGCTGCACACTTAGTAGAGGCATAACAATAAGATGGCAAGACGGGCAAATTGTAGATTAAGACAGGCAAACGTTGGCCTCTCTGCACAGGCCCCGGCACGAGCAGAGAAGTTATGAGTATTGGAAAGGCCTGACATTTTATTATTACAAATTGAAGTAAAATTTATAAATTCTGTCATTAATAAATTTATGTTACTAAAGTGATAAATAAAAAAAAATGCACATCAAGATTTTAAATGTAACATATAATTTTAGTTGTAATTTTAAAACTGAAAAACTCCATTTTGCTTATACGAATGGAAATAACTTATTGTAAATATATAAGCATTTTTTTTCTTCCTCAAAACTCGTATATAATTTTATAGTTTTAAATTGTAAATGAATCTCTTATTTCTTACAACCATTTATTTAAAATATTGTGTATTTTAATTAAATAACACATATAAAGAAAAATAACATGCCAAAACAAAATTCAGAGAAAAATGTAATATATTTTTTCTATTAAATAATTTAATAGTCACATTTTTATATGAAATCCATTATTAATTGGTATAATATTTTATTAAAAATATTTATTGCTAAGAATTCCAACATATTCAAAGTTGCAAGGAGGATTAAGAAAAATTCATGTCTTTGTGTCAGCCTAGGAACTTTTCAGCACCCCCTGTTATTCATTTGCATGAAAAATATATCGCCTGTGGTAGTAATAGTAGTAGAAATAACATAGGGGTAATCCCGATGCTAAGGACTAAACCGATTTCAGATTCGTCAATAAGTATTTACAAAATAAAAAGTGGGAATTCCTCTGCCACCTATGTGCGATTGGGACATTTTTAAATTCACATATTAGGGAATGCCCTTGATGCTTGAATAGGCTGTTACAAAATTAAAAGTGGGGAATTCTCGCTGGCAAGTCAGAGACTTCCAGAAAGAGGGAATGTCGGTTATTATTATGTGCCATTATTAGCTTACTTTTTGTTTCGTCGGGTCGGCTATCATTCATAAAGTTAATTAGTTTATTGTGGTAATTAGATAATAACATGTCTAGTAACAGAAGGCATCTTAGTGCGAGTGAAAAACGAAAAAGAAAGATGGAGTTTGAAGGAAAAAAAAAAAGTTACCTAAAATAAGTCAATTCTTTAAGAGTGAGGAAGAAAAAACGAACAGTGTGGCGGAAATGAAGAAATTAGCCGAACCGAAAGTCATAGTATTGCAGTCCTCGACAACACTGATCCGAGCCACCACAATCACTGTGCACATAATCAAAACCAAAGTGAAGTAACTGAAATTGACTTTTGAAAAATTACATCTTCTTCATACATTGCTGATAAAAGCCATTTTAAAGTACTAAATGATCGTGAAATGGTTTGTGATCAAAAATGGATATTGTAAACCTAAAGGCATCTTTAGGTACTGCTTTATTAGAAAAGAAAAAACAAAATGATACTTTGCATAGAATGGCATCCATTCAAAAAAATTATCTACGGGTCAGAATCGGGCACTGACACTAAGTTGATAAATCTACCAAAAAAAAAAAAAAAAAAAAAAAAAAAAAAAATGCATTGTAAAAAAATTACATATCGCGAATATATCCATGTTCCAATTAGATGCATACTAATTTTCATGGATATCGTTTGAACGTTATATAAAATGAAATGCTGCAGCATCCTCTGATGGCAAGTGACAATAAACTGGATAGCGCAAACCTATTTTCCATACTTGAATACAAATTATTACCAATTTTCATAGCGATTGGTTGAACGGTATAGAAGTTGATGTACTGCAGCACCATCTAGTGGTGACTTATAACAAGGGGATAGCATAAAAACATTCTCTATGTTTTGTCAAAAACACACAAAAAATTTCATCAAAATCGGTCAAGCAGTTTAGGTCATGAGTTCCGTAAGAAACACACATACAGAAGAAACCAATTGCAGCGCCACCTACTAGATTCAATTGGGAATCTAAACCTTATAGGGACCCCATAAAACACACATACAAAATTTCAACTAAATCAGTCCAGCCGTTTAGGAGGAGTTCAGTGACAAACACATGTACAGAATATACATATATAAATATAAATATATTTGTACAGTTTCCACTTCTAAAACATAATTATTTTTGATAAACATAATGACGACAATTCAATTAACTGTTTTTCTTTCTTATTCTATTTGCTTGAATAGATATCATCTGTAAACATATGACAGATTTAATTAGATGTTATTGTAAATTCATTCCTAGAACGCATTACAAGGAGCCTATTGCATCACATCCTCAAGAAGTAAAGAGAAGAGGATGCTTCTTTTGAAGATATCTTCAGAAGAAACTGACCTACATTTTTAAAGAAATTCCAGAAATGTACTCGCGTAATCAACTCAAAAATGATGAAGCATATTGCTAAAATGCGCATTTGGTAATAGGTTTTTAGACGAAGATTCAGAACCCTAACCTCTCTCTGAAGAGAATTAGCACTTTTCAGTCCTTACTTAAAAAGAATTAATGTGTGCTTCATTTGATTAATTATTGTTTAATTTGATATTTTAATGTAAATTCCGCCCTTTGTCTGGGCTGGGTATAGACACGTTAAATTTCTAGAATGGAATATTCTTTCAACCTAGTTTGAGAACCTCCCTGATGCCGCTTTTGGGAGTGTTCGTTCCAAATTGCGGTGGCACCTGGGCATAACGTTGGGCGAGTGATGTGGTTTTCCCATTTGTCAACTAGTCTGGGGTTATAGACGTAATGCATGAAAGCGTAAATGATTCCGCAGCGGAAAGAAAAGGCCCTTAATTTTGAGAACGGAAAACCTTGAACGGTTACAATAACCAATAAAGAGGTTCTAGTGCGACGTTGTTCAAAATGACCAACTATCAGTAAAACCTACACAGATAATCGATGGATGTAAAAATCATACGATAATTTTAATAAATGAACGAAAAATAAATAGAAGACCAAAACCTATCCTACTAAAGCCAGACGCAATAGATTCGGATTAAGATCTTCTCCATTATGCTCAAGATGCAAAAAACCTGAAACCGAGAAACATATTTTATTCCAATGCACTTAATATAACGTACAAAGAGAAAAGCTAAAACAGGCTTTTGAATATAAAATCCTATCCTATTCTTGATTATTTGATATGAGCGACGAACCTTATTATAAAACTGTATCACTAATTAATTTTCTACAAAAAATTACGTAGTCTTGTGAGTGTGTATGTGTACTAACGTTTTTGTATTATTTGGTGACAGAAGTTCTGCACGACACCACATTTCGGTGCTACTTCATTAATACTTTTGGATTCAATTAAAGTCCACTGATTATCTGAAGATCTGCTTTTATTTGTGTTATCTTTTCTTTTCCTCTGATTTATTGTCAAGAGTAATATGATTAATTGAGATAAAGCAGCTAACGCGAGCATAAATCTCAAGGTCAAGTTAAATAGAAGAGGTCTTCATAATCTGCAGTATACGTCATCACATAATTGTTACATATTCGAATATTCGAACATTAAATAATAAGATAATAAATTAATATTGAATAAATTTTTATTAATATTTGTCATAATACTAAATTTATCGGATCGTAAATAAGGTAAGAAAAAGTTTTCAGGAAAGGACAGGTTTTAGGAAAGTTAACTCAACGTGATTAGAGATTTATAGTTAGAACATATGTGCAAAATCCATATTTGAATGCTGTAACTTTTTTTAAAGAATTACTAAAAAAATTTCTTCTTCAATTTCATCTGAAACTGTTATAGGAATGTTAATATCAACAGGATTACATGGGGGTTCTTGCTCGAAAAATTTTTGTATGTGGGAAAAATAGAAATATTAGGTTTTCGTTTGCGAAATCAATAATAAATAAGTCCGAAACGTATCCTATTTGCATATGAAAACAAATTTAATATTTTTGGTTCCGATGTCTATATAATTTTATGGAGAATGATGAGGAACTTAAAAATGATGAACATAATCCCAAGGACCTAATTAGAAGAGTAGAGCTGGGCGACGAAGATGCATGTCATTATGAAGAAAAGTAATTTGACATATAATAAAGTCATAATGAAGCATGTTTTTTTATTTAAATATTTTTAAAAAAATTTTAATTATCAGCCCAGAATTTGAAAAAAAAAATATTGGTGAATTTTTATTTTATTTTATTTAGTATTATTATTATCAAGATAACGATCCTAAGCATACTGCTCTCAAAGTTCGCTTCTGGTGTATCTATATTATTGTCTACAAAGTCTGAAAACAGCATACTAATCGCTACATTTAAGCGAAGACACTATTTTAAAACGAAAGCTAAACTAAAACCTATATGGGTCGAAGAATGATGCTGTAAAAATTACAGTGAGTTCTATGCTATTTCAGGATATACTACTAAGTATTACAATATTCCTTAATATGTAGTGTATACGAAGTCTTCCGTGATGTAACCTTTTTGTTACTGTTGGATTATTGATTTCTCAAAAAAAAAAAAAATTTTACTATATTCTAAAAATATTTAATGTAGCTAAGAAAAAGTTCTAGATAATGTAAAGTTCTTATTCGGAAATATTATTTTTTTAATTAATGGATACAGTTTACTTCATTGGAATTCGTAAGTGTGTGGACACTTCTATATGACGTTGTATTTATATTGTTTTATATTAGCGCTCAGGAAAAAAAAAGTATTTTCAAGATTTTTACCTATCATTTATTTTTATTTTAATTCCATCCTTTTTAATGTAGTTTATATTTTAAAAAAATTCTTTTCACTGGTCACCAAGCCAAAGTGTCAATCAGTAAGGAATTAAATCTGAAAATTTCTAGGAATATCTTTGTAATCTGATATATATATACATATTGTTTAAATTTAAAAAGTAAAAACTACGGCTAAGCTGGGTTCTCGTATAGTATAAATGAAAATTTTTTTAGATGTTTTAAATAGTAATACTTTCTGTGATACTAGATCAAGAGTTTTCTCTTTTTATCTTATAAATAAGCTTTGCAAAACATTTAATTAATCTCATATTATACAAAAAGAAGAATTTGTTTATTATTATTTTTTTGCTTATTTACATTTTTATGCTTCTAATATTTATTTTGAAATTCGTGATAACTCAAAATAGATTAGAAAAAGTTTTATCCTTTATAACTTAAAATTTTTTTTGAAAAATGAAATACTCTACAGATTTTTAATAATCAAATATAATTATTTAGGAAGAGTAAATATTTAATTTTTGTTACAATGATATTAAAAACAATGAACTATTTGCTTAAACCGTTAAAATTTGTTATTTATTCCAAATTATATTTATAAATGTTACCTGAATTTTTTTTTTTATAACAATTGTTATCATTATATTAAACTTTGGTAAAAGCAATAGTAAATGACACTGAAAGTTTAAAGAAAATTTTTTTAACAAGTTGTTATTTATAAGTGTAAACTGTGTTATTATTAAATTTGCTCTTTTTTCAAATTTCTATTGCTTTAAAATTAATTTTTGTATTTTTACGAAAAAATACGTCTCGCGATTTGCATCTTTATGTTTTGTAAAACTTATCAAAAAATCCTACAAAATTTGTTGTTACTTTTATTTATATTTTGTTATTTCGTAACTATAAAATACTTCTTAATTAAACAAATATTTTTACATTTTAATAAAGAATTGTAAAATTTGAGTATTTTTTCGTTGATGAGTTGCTCCTTCACGCCAAATGTAAAAAATAGGTACAAATCCTTATCAATCGCAGTAAAACATGTGCAATATTTGCAATAAATCTTTGATGCTTGTGAATTCGAACCTGAATTCTTCTGTACACTAATTTGTACGCGTTACCATTAGCCCATGAATCTAGTGTCAAGGTCTTATTGGAAGAAAAGAGGCTGCTTTAAGCTATATTACTCCTTAATTATACAAATATTTCTTCATTCTAATAAAGAACTGTACATTTTGTGTATTTTTTTCTTTGATGAGTTGCTCCATCACGCCAAATGTAAAAAATAAGGCCAAATCCTTATCAATCGCACTAAAACATGTGCAATATTTGGCGCGATTTGCAATAAATCTTTGCTGGCGATATCGAACCTGAATTCTTCTGTACGCTAATTGCATGCGTTATCATTAGTCTATGAAACTGGTGTCAATCTGATGTCAAATATAACCTCCCTTTTTTCCCCTTATGGGGGAAAAAGGAGAGGTTACATTTTATAATGCTGTAATTTCTGTATTGAGTTATACAATAAGCTAAAATAGACTTATTTACATAATAAAATATTCGAATGTAACAATTTTATCTTCACTCTTACGTAATTTTTTTTATTTTTTATATTTGCTGAAAAATGTCGTGATTCATATAAAATTGCATCATTTTTCTATAGCGAATTGAATTAATAGTGCATTTTCAGTATCGTCAGAAACAGTGGTATTTCTGCCCACATGTGTAATAAATGTACTTTAGTTTCTTACTTATTTTCCATTCATTCCACGTGGAATATGGTTCATTCTCTTTAAAAGGATGTAAACAGATTTCAAAGAACATCCGATCATTTGCAGCGAATGCTATCACTCTCCTACGTAGCAATTAATGGAATATAAAAAAAAAAGAACGTTTTCTGCTTCCCGTATTTTGTTTTATTTATTTTTTTCTGACTTACAACACTTCCCGTGTTTTTAACTGTTTTACCTACGTCTACGTTTGGCAGTGCCAATTTGTGGGCTTGTATGTTTTGCTGCTCTTTTTTTTTTTTTTTTTTTTTTTTTTTTTGCACTTAACACGTAGTTGTTTTGGTTCACCTATTTTCCACAGTTTATTACCCTTTTTAATGGTTAAAAAAATTATTAAGACCTTCGTAAATGTTTTCTCTACGCATTTGATGTGTGAGACTGCTGAACTTGGTGACACTATAGATAGGGAACACATTTCAATTGGTCAACAATATTTCCTGGTGCCCCTACAGTTCGGAATAAACACCTCGAAGGGCTGCTTCCCACTGTTCACTCATCTTCTCTAACTAATGGAAAGGATCTCCTGGCATACGGATATATTATACTCTGTGTCTAACCATCAGTGTCCTACAGGACATCCCATGAGTAATTTACTCATAGATGGAGGGCAGGGTGACAGTTTCTGTGATGGAGCACTTGTAGGTAGAAGACGTGTGTGTTCTACGCCCACCTTACTTCCACTTGTAGGTTGAAGTCTGACTGGGCTTCATGTCGCTGAAGAAGGAAGGCAGTGCCTTGCGGGGGACTTTTAGGGATAACTACCCCGAATGTGCGTACCGTATGAGAGAAAACCTGGAAAACTACCACCAGGTAGTCCGACTCAAAGGGAAAGATGCTGATCACAAACGCCACCGAGTCTCCTCGTGGAGAGGGCTGATGGCCAATTGACTAGCGCTGTGGCTTCAGGTTCGAATCCTGTTGGTAGTATGGATGTTTGTGAGTGAGTCGGAATCCACATGAAACTGTAGTTCCCGGTCTAATTAGCCCAAAGTGTGCAAAAAATGACCGTAGAGCGACAAACCAAACCTCGTTTTTTTAAAACAATGTCTACAAAAAAGGCGACAGCGGATTCAATCTCCTCCCTAATGCTCACTAGTAGTGCATTTTGTTACTGAGCCACGTGTCGGGCAATTATACTCATTCCCGATATAATGAGCTGAATTAAACGATGTTGATGTAATAACTATTGGTCCCAGTTGTATATCGGGATTTTAGCTTTTCGTTCTCAACAAACCAAGTCCGCACAGTTTAAAATTGATGTATACCTTTTGTTTATTTTTATAGCTCTCTATAATAGTTTTTTTTTTTTTTTTTTTTTTTTTTTTTTAAATTGCTAAAGAGAGGAATTTTTTTTAAAATTAAAAAAAAAAAATTTCCGTTTTATATAAAAGAGGCATGTTAATTTGCCAATAAAACGTAGGACATTGGGATTGAAATCTTCTATTTCTTAATTAGTTTCATTTAGAATAGCAAATTAATGTGCGTTTTGAGAGCGTCACTGTGTTGGGAATTGTAGCTTCAATGTCTTCTTAGTTTTCCTGAGGCCGGATGCAAGTGTAAACCACTTTCCTTAAAAAAAAAATTCCAGAAAAGAAATCCTTTTTTAATTTTAGTGCATCGAGGTAACAAAAGAGAGGGTTTAATAAATTTGTTTAGAACCACTCTTTTGAAATTCTCATATAAAGTTGTTGTTTTGTCTAATCCTTAGTGTCCTGCAGTTTGGGACGAACATTCCATGAGTAGTCTACTCATGGATGAAGGTAAATAAGATAGTTTCTTTAAATAAGATACACCCGTAGGTAGAAGATTAACTTGGCTCCGAGCCGCTGAAGAAGGAGGGCAGTATCTTCCGAGGGGACTTTTACTGGAAACTATCCCGCATTTGTGTATCTTATGGGAGAAAGCCCCAGAAACTCCCGCCAGGCGGTCCGATTAATGAGGTAAAGATGTTGAACATCCCAACGACATCGAGTCTCTTCGTTTTTTAAAACAGTGTCTACAACAAAGCCGGCAGAGTATTGAACTTTAGCCGTAATGCTCACCAGTGGCGCACGTTGCCACTGAGCCACGAGTCGGGCCTCATATAAAGATAATAATATATAATACATAATAGTGCTTACAAAATTTATAAAGAGAAAGGATGCTATTTTTATTTTAAAAAAACCTATGATAGCAGCCAATTTTATTTAAGAATAATGAAATGAACAGAATAATTTGGTTTAATGTTATACTCACCATCTTTTAACTGTCAACTAACATAACATAATATTGGTAAATATAAAATTATTAAATACTTAAAGAAGCACACCGATTTTGTGAGTTACCATATCTTCGGTAATGAACTATTGGACCTTGAATAAAAAATTTGATAATGAAAAGTCCAGGATAATGAAAAAAAGTTAAATAACAAATTATAATTATAAAAAATGTAAATGCTGATAGAAGTGGAGGAAGGGATTATCTTGATATCAAAATTGTAGTTCTTTGATAGTGTGAAATAGAGCAGAACTGTTTATGGACATGGGTCTTCCAAGTTTGACAAAGACATGGCTTCTAAGACAATAGCTAATTTATCTATGAGATTTATTGTTCCTTGGAGTTTTTTGACTGAATTTAGGGGCTTGAGAAACGAGTCCAGTATTATTTTTAAATCTTGTAAAAACTAGAGTGAAGTAACGAAATCCGGATTTAAGTGGTTGAGATGTCAGAAGTTGGGGGCAAAAGTGTAATTTCTATTTGTGATAGTGTGGAGTAATCGTGGTTGGAGAACGAATTAGCCTGTTACCCAGGATATCTTGTGGAAGTTCTTGAAGGTTCTCAAAAGTTGTCAATATGTCTTCAGCAGTTAATAAGCATTGTAAAATCCATTTTTCCTTTTGCAATCTCCTGCATTTGTCGACTGGCTCCGTCTGTCTTTTGTTGATAGATTTGGCAGAATTTTGGATGTACGGAGCAATTTGTGGCTTGGTCAAACTTGCTCAATGTTATCTACGTTTTCTGCAATTTTTCTAGGAAATATTACTGGAGATGCATTTTTTGTTATATCTGCCGGGTATCATTCATTATTTATTTACATAAAATTAAAGCACAGCAAATCGATAGTATATTTTGAATGGTGGAAGACCAAAATTTTGTTTTAATAGGCAAAAAGAATTATTTGAATTTTTGAATACTGTTTTATTTTTTCTCGTTATTACTAATAAATTACAGAATTTTTTTTGTTTTATTATATAAATATAAATTTTTGAAATAAGTGTTTTACATTTAATCCATTTAACTTTCAATATACTTTTTAATCCCAAATATTTGATGATATATATAGGTAAATATATATTGTAAACGTGCTTCTTCCTACTCACTGCACCCCCTACTCACTGCGCCCCCTGTGGCGTTCAGGAGAAATGGTCAATATGCCTCGAGATTTTCATTCGAGAGGAAGTTCAGCACAACCGTCGCTGCAGCTGAGAAGCGTTTAGTATAGTGCAATCATGATCTTTTGTTGAGAAACGTTTAGTTTACAGTTCTCTCATCCCAAGAGAAAATATATTTATTCACAACCCTGCTTATGTGTTGGCCTACAGACTCTCACCCAGAGAGGAAGTATATTTCGCGCCTCCAACGCGTACCTGAGTATCTTTATTTTAGGCTTAGAACTCATATATGTATTTAAATGGGGTAAATATTGAATGTCTCTAATTGTATGTGTGAGGTGTTTGTGCTTGTGTAAATAAAACTATACATATATATTAAATTATTCCAAAATACTTTAAAACAGTGAGCATAAAAGCTGAATTTTTTGAAAAGATCTTTAAAATTAAATATTTATAGAAGATAAATTTCTGTTTGTTTTTTATATAATTTATTATTATTCTGTGCAACTTCAGGTCGTGAGATTTCCTCATGCGTGACGACATTTCTTGCTACGCGCTGAATTGCTTAAAGTTATTATATAATATTTCATACTGAATCTTCTGTGCGATGACAACTTCTTTTCTTAAAATACCACTACCTATAATATTTAACAGCTGCAATATGGATGTGAAAAATAAAAAGGTAAAAGAAGTATCTACGAAACAGATTATTCACTCCCGAATGACACCTATCTGTTGCGACACTGGTTACGATTGTTTATATTATTGTTATGTATGATATGCGGAAATATTGGTCGTAACAGCGATTTATTTTGTGCGTGCAGGAGATCCCCTCGAGCGACTCGTTCACCCACCCCCTCAGGAAAGGTCATCTCCAAAAGCTGACGGGCCGTGGGTGGCTCTACTCGGGATCCTGGAAAAAGCGCTACTGCGTACTGGACGGATCCAAGTTCTACTTCTACGAGAACGAAGTGAGTGCTTCTTTTTTTTTAAATCTTATTTATCTTGTACAATATTCTCTTGTATCAACCTGCATTGGAACCTGAGGGCCGAGTGACTAGCGTTCTGGCTCTCAATGCCACAGGCTTCGGGTTCGAGTCCCGGCTGTGAAATAAATAAAACATGAATGTTTCATTCATGAATTCATGAATAAATACAGTGTTTGTAGTGGCTCAGAATTCACTTTAAACCGTAGGTGACGGTTAAATGACTGTAGAGCTTAGGGCTGACAAACCTATCCCGTAAAAAAACATCCCCTGTCTCGAAATCTGCCATTAGGCAGACGGCCTTGGTCCAATATAGGGCTATTGCGAAGAAGAAGAAAACTGTATTGGTATGAAGTCCGTGATGTTGCTGGAAATGTGAAGTTAACAAATAAAGATGAGATTTTTAAATTGTTGGCAAAGGAAATTTTAATTTAATTATAGTTTTTTTTATAACAAAGTAACCCAATTTATACAAAAGTATTCTTGTATTTGAATCGAAAAAATTATTAGATCAATAACAGTCAAAATAAAATCAGTTGATCCAAATTAGGAGTTAGGATGCGGCACGAAAAATGACATTTTATTAGAAAAATCTTAACAAAAAAAAAATTGTTGACAGAGCTCAAAACAGCCTTTTTCATGTTCATAAATCTGTTACGGTTCTTTTAGTTTGAGCGTGTTTGCGAAAGATCTTACATCAACTGCGATGTGTTTTTTTATTTGAAGAAAGCAATTCAAGGAAAATATATTTTATTTTCGTTCTATTGAGAAAAAGAAGTAGATTCGCCAAGAATTCGTGGAATTCATTGATCCATAAAGTCTTTCTTCATTGGGTAATGCTTGTACTGAACAGAAGTTCGCTTAACAAACAAACGTAACCGATTGACAATACTTGTAAAAACAATTTTCTCGCTCAGGTAATCAGGAGATAAAAAGAATCAAAGAAAAAAAAGGATTTTTTCTTTTTTGAGACCACAATAATTTACCCTTTTGAGGCCTTTTACCTATTAAAGACTAATAACAAACTTGATTTTATAAACTTTTTTTCAGCCAGAAATATTCATAGAAATGCTAGAAGGATCTATTACCTTTTAAAAATCCTTTCACTTATGGCTAATAAAATAGTAATCTTCTTCTCCTTCATTGGCGCAACAGCCCCATAGCAAGCCAAGACCATCTGCCTACTGGCAGATTTCGAGACAGAAGATGTTTTCTTTTTTTTTTATGGGGTATTTTTTTATGGGCAGACCTATGCGCAATGCTTTACAGTCATATTAGAACTAGGGACCTGATGGTCGTGGGGCGCTTTGGCACTGGGTACAACAGATTTCGGGTTCGAGCATAGGTTCGAAATCCACTTTAAGTCCCGGTCTCGTATGATCGTAGAGCGTTACAGAGCCTAATCAGACTTCTCACCCACATCATTCCCAAACTGTAAAGGGCAACTCAGCTTTAGGCACAGTGATGTAGTGTGGTGTTGTAGTAGTAGTCATATTAGATCGGGACCGACAATTTAAAATGGATTCCGAACCACTACAGATATCCATGGCATCGGCGGGACTCGAACCTGAAGTGTGTGGAGCCGAGCACCAGAAAATAGTAATCTATAGAGGAGAATCTCTTGGTTTGTCGCCCTACGGTCATCTTGTGCACACGAGGGCTAGAAAGACCGGGACCTACAGTTTAACTTGGATTCCGAACCACTCACAAACATCCATGCCACTGCCAGGATTTGAACCTGAATCCTGTGATACTAATGGCCAGAACGCTAGCCACTTGACCACCAGGCCTATGGAGAATTTCTTGGAGACATTTATTTAATAATATGGTTTGGATTTTATTTTATGGATTTCGTATCATAACATTAAAATGTGTTCGATAATTTACAGAAACGAGGGGCCTGAATGGTCGAGTGGCCAACGCTCTGGGGCTCGGTACCACAGGTTTCGGGTTCGAGTCCCGGCGGTGCCATGGATGTGTGTAGTGGTTCGGAATCCATTTTAAACTGTAGGTCCCGGTCTAATATGATCGTAGAGCATTGCGGGGGCATGTTACTCCGCGTCCGTAGCTTATCTTCAAGTTACACGAGCCCCCTGGGTAATGCAAAGTGAGTAACGTCTGTGCAGCGCTTGCCTTAAGGCATCCAAGACGTCCATGTCTAAAAAGTTTGCCAGCTGCATTAGAGAAAAAAAAATTTACAGAAACGAGTAGTTAAGTTAAGATGAAGATTATTACGCATTTAATATCTTTTGTCAACGGAAAAAAGTAGCAATGAACTCTTTATTTCCTTGCCAAGTGTCACCATCCTAACAGTTACGTGCATCAGATAAAACCAATCGCGCATGCAGATCGCTTTCCACACACCTTCCTCCGCAATTAAAACATAAGGCCGCACGGAAGACAAACCTACACAATCAAATCTTCATGGAAGAGCAACAGCTAAACGACCTTTTTTTTCTGCCAAAGAAACCCATCTCACGAAATCCCACAGTTGCGTCCTCAGAGTTGCACGTGGGAGGTACTGAGAGGGTGAGGCCATCTAAAAATAGCGGGGGGATGGGAGGCAGGGATGGTATGTGGGGTGTCTCGAGAGCATCTTATTTCCAGACAGAGTGAGGAGATTTTTTTAAAGCGATTTTATCTGCTTCGGGAAGGACAAGGTCTCTCAAGTGGCCTGCGGCGGGTTCATAAATTACAGCCTACTTAATTCTGTTTTGGCTACTGGAAAGTGTGTGGATCGTAGGATTCTGTCTGATATGGCCTTTTCATTGTTTTATTGTTTTAGGCAAGTGAGCGGCTTGCGAACTTTGCCAGTTCACGAAAAAGATGGTGATAACGGAAATAAATGATATCCAGATAACCATGCACTGAACGACCAAGTCAGTACTGGCTATTTTATATAGAAGTATTGATAAACAGTAACCATCGCAACTGTTTTGTAATTTTTAGACTATTATTTCTGTTGAAAGTAGTGATCAATATAAGAAATTTTACCGTTTATATCCGATTGTAATAATACAATTTTTAATGTTATCTAATATTAAATAAATATTCTTTAATCCAATTACATTGTGACAAATACGTAGGAAATTCTAAAACAGTCTTGGGTTGAGAAATGTAAAAAGTGGTTATAAAGCATATTTTTTTTTCACAATTAAAATAGAAATCCGCAAAGTGACAAACCAACAAATTCATGCCAAATTGTAGCCCCCTAAGTTATACTAGTTATGGTGATCTATTATTGAGGGTTGTTTTGATAGAAAAATAGTTGTTGGTAAATGATAATTAAGTGGATTTTAGGGTAATTTTTAAGTTATAGTAGATAAGTTTAATGTATAGTTTTCGGAAGTAAAGTATGCAATGGAACCTGATGGCCTCAGTAGTCACTATCGCTTGGTGCCAATCACTAGGCCGTGTTGAAGTCCAGGCGGTACCATGGATGTTTGTAGCAGTTCGGATCCACTTTAAATCGTAAGTCCCGGTCTAATATGACTACTACTGCCACATCACTGTGCCTAGAACTGAGTGGCTCCTATTATGTTTGGGAATGATGTGTGTGAGATGTCTGACTGGTCTCCGTGAAGCTCTTACAGTCATATGAGACCGGGATCTGCGGTTTAAAGTGGATTCCGAACCACTAAAAACATCCAGGGCACCGCCGGGACTCGAACCCGAAACCTGTGGCCAGAGCGTTAGACAATCGGCCATTCAGATTCATGTCTAATAATTGTAGAGCATTGGACTTAAGGTTGACAATCCTACCCCATAAGAATAAAAACATCTTCTCTATCGAAATTTGCCTGTAGACAGACGGCCACCATGTGGCTGTTGCCCCAATGAAGAAGAAGAAAGCTCGCACTAATGTTTTGGCTAGAGCATCAGGAGGAATAGGTTGTGATTTCTTTAGCGAAACATATCTCGCGTTTGATCGATTTTTTGCCTAACTTGAAGTACTAGACTGGCAATGAAACTGCAAACATCCCACTTTTTAATTCGAGTTTAATTTTTATTAAGGATTGTTGTTTTTCAATTTTTCATAGGAAGATATTATTTGCAATGCTTGGGAAAAGCCGTTTCGTTAATAGTGTGGCCAAGCAGATGGATGTACATAGGGCTATCAATAGTTGTTGTTAATAGTCATCTTGATATGTCTCGCAAAGCCTCAGGGATCAGTTGCAATACAAAAATTCACTTTCAAGGAGACTTTTCCAGATCGGCCACGCATTATAACTTCTTCCGAAGGTCACTTCCTAACTCCTAGGGGCTGCATGAGCTTGGAACACTACCGTACCACACTCATTTCAGGGTCCTTTTGCCCCAAATGGCAGAAGAGAATATCTGCTAACACTATACGAAAATGCCTTCATAATCAGGGACTCTGTGCAAGACAACTCCTTGTGTACATCCCTTTTGATGATGATGAATGAAGTGGTATATGGGGATGTGAAGCAACAAGGACTATAATCCCCTAATCACTATATATATATATGAACAGTTAGTTTTTCCTTATTTTTTAATATGTCACTCTCCACAACGCTCTACGATCGTGTTAGACCGGGACCTACGGTTTAAAGTGGATTCCGAACCACTACAAACATCCATAGCACGGCCGGGACTCGAACCCGAAACCCGTGGTACAGAGCGCCAGAGCGCTAGCCACTCGGCCATTCAGGCCCTACGTCCCTTTTAACCGACGACAAAGAAATGCTTTTATTTACAATGGCAAAAGGACATGTATCGGCACCAGGCAATAATAGGTTGCTGTATTATTCATAAACAAGTACAGGTTTACTCTGAAGAGTGATTTTGGTCGTATATTGATCTGGAAAGAAGCAAGGCAACATTTGAAACATATCTGATATTGTTGAAAGACACAGTTGTAGAGGAATTTGAGTCATGCTTTGAGCTGAACTCTTTTTGGGTGGTTCACACTGATCTGCATGGGCTCCATGGAGACGTTGTGGCAGATATCTGGACGAGATCCTTAATTCATGTGTCAAATCATATTTTGATGCTAATGGTAATGAATTTATATTAATGGATAATAAGGAATGCTTGTAATAATCCATCACTTCCTTCTAGTTTGTTGTTGGTCAAAACTGAAAATCCAGGTTTGGAGTAAATTAATTGGCCAGTTCGATCTCTTGATTTTATTCCCATAGAGAATCTTTGGGACTGTCATGGCAGAATAGATAAATGGTTGGTAGCAGCTTGAGTTGGTGGCAAAATGATATTGGCGTAAGTTTTCCTTCCATATCTTTAAATAAGCTGGACAAGGGTTGTTCCATGTTTGGTCTTTGTTTCAAATTCAAGTGTCAGATTATTTAATTGGCACTATGAAAAATCGATATTGCCAATGCGTTTGTGAATATATCCCTTACTAAATATTTTCACGAAAATCTGTCATTTTTTCTTATACAATGGATTTTTTTGTACAAAATGTAATTATTTATTTCATAAATTATATTTCACGTTAAAATAATGTTAATTTAATAACTAATTACATTAAACTAACTAAATATTGGAAAATATTTTATGGCGCTAGAATTAAAAATAGAGATTTTGAGATTTAAAAAAAATGTAATTAAATTAAAAATGTAAATTTAATGTAAAAATGTAATGTAATGTAACAATGGAAATGCCACAATTTGGTGAATTCGAGTAAAAATTTGAACAATCGTGACTCATCAATAGAAGAGATCGTAAGAGGAATTGTAATGAATTAGAATTTGAGGTAAATTTTTTTTTTTTTTTTTTTTTTTGCGTACAGATAAAAAAAATTAAGGATTTACTGAAAATGAATGAAACATTAATAAATAAAAAAAAAATCTACAAAAATAACATAGAAGATCGTTTGGATGAAAGCAAACTTTAAACTTTAATCACCATGAATTTAAGAATGACAAATAATTACTCTTTGATTAGTAAGGAATTCCGATTTTAAACGTAGAAACCTTAAACATTTCTGATTTCTTTAACAACAAGCTATTGATGTGAAAGTAAAATTTTGTGATTCAGTTTTTAATCAAATCGAAAGTCAAAACCAAAATATTTCTCAACATTTTGTTTAGACTAAAAAAAAAGTTTCGCATTTTATTCATTATCCATAACATATATAATACTCAACATTTTTGTGTAGTAAATTAATAATAAATAATTATCATTATACTTTAAAATACATATTGGTTGACTACTAACAAATTATTAATCTCAATATTTTTATCATTGAAGTATTAAAAATGAGGGCCTGAATGGCCGAGTGGCTAACGCTCTGGCGCTGGGTACCACAGGTTTCGGGTTCGAGTCCCGGCGGGGCCATGGTTGTTTGTAGTGGTTCGGAATCCACTTAAAAAAAAAAAGTAGGTCCCGGTCCTAATAGGATCGTAGAGCGTTGCGGGGACATTGTTACTCCGCGTCCATAGCTTATCTTCAAGTCACACGCGCCCGCTGGGTAATACAAAGTGAGTACGTCTGTGCAGCGCTTGCCTTAAGGCATCCAAGACCAAGCTGTCTCAGTGTTTGCCAGCTGCATTAGAACAAAAAAAGTATTAAAAATGATACGACTCCTCATATATTGCATATATGAAAGAGACTAAGCAAAACATCATAATTATTATAATGTTTGACAGGGCCTGAATGGCCGAGTGACTAGCTCTCTGGCGCTCGGTACCACAGGTTTCGGGTTCGAGTCCTGGTGGTGCCATGGATGTTTGTAGTGGTTCGGAATACACTTTAAACCGTAGGTCCCGGTCCTAATAGGATCGTAGAGCGTTGCGGGGGCATTGTTACTCCGTGTCCGTGGCTTATCTTCAAGTTACACGCGCCCCCTAGGTAATGCAAAGTGAGTAACGTCTGTGCAGCTCTTGCCTTAAGGCATCCAAGACCAAGCTGTCTAAGTGTTTGCCAGCTGCATTAGAAAGAAAAAAAATAATGTTTGACAATGAAAATATAGTTGGCTTGGAAGCACTTTCTTTTGTTAAAAAGGGCATAAGGCAGAGTTTGGAAATTGCTGGCTTAGCCAATATCACTTAAATAAATCGTCATGCACTTTAGAAATATACTCCTCCGTTATCAGGCCGTGTACGTGTTGTTTTCGTAGTTCTTTTATCGTATAAGAAAAGCTACAATCCGTTTTGAACCTGATGAGTAAGAGGAAGATGATTCATCACATGAATGTAGAATACCATGCCCTTTATTCTGGATAACGCGGAATCTGCTGAAATTTGCCGTATTAATACAAAAAGTTGTAAGTTAGTTCTATGACAATTAAAAAACAGTTATATTTTTTACTCTTATTTACATTCACGATAATGCAACATTGAACTTGAGTGACTAGATAGATTCAATAACAGTATTTTCTTCTGAATTCAGAAGGGGGGGGGGAATATCGGAAAGGGAAAAATATAACAGGGAAAAATGCTTTTGTTCAGTGGCACTGACACAACGCCACTGGATGTTGATTCAGTGGTTGGTGTGATGGATGCGCAGCCATTGCTGGGAAGATAAATTTCAAAGGGTCAACGATATGCGTCTGATTGACGCACGATTCGGAAAACACGCCACCAACAGAAAGGAAGGTGCAGAATTCGTCACATGTCATCTCACAGATTAAACAAAATCCTTTGTAATCTTTTTTCCAGTCGCAGTCGCATGCAAGTGTATTAAATACACAGAACGTTTGTACGTTATAATTTTTGATCTTCTAGTAATAAGAAAAGAATTCTAATATTAAGATAGACAATTTGGAAACACATTTGATTAATGCCAACACAAAAAAAATCTTGATATTTATATTATTTAATTATTTTACACAAATATACAAAACATTATTTAATTTACTATATTAAATGCACAGAACGTTTGTATGTTATATATTTGATCATCTAGCTTTAAGAAAAGATTTCTAATATTAAGATAGACAATTTGGAAACACATTTGATTAATAGTAATACAAAAAAAGCTCTAAATTTTTCTTATTTAGTTATTTTTTATTAAATAAACAGAACGTTAATTAATTTTTTTTATTAAATGCACAGAACTTTTGTACGTTATGTATTTGATCATCTAGCATTAAGAAAAAACTTCTTTTATTAAGATAGACAATTTGGAAACACATTTGATTAATAGCAACACAAAAAAAGCTCGATATTTTTGTTATTTGATTATTATGTGGTTTTAGAGAGGAAATTAATTAATTAAAATCTGAAAAATTTGAAGCAAATTCATATTAGATTAAAGTTTGTAGACTTAAATTAAAGATTATAGATTTATTAACAAACACAAAATGTTAATTAAAAATTTAAAAATATCTACGTGAAATAATATCAGTTTTTTTTTAAATTATGATTTCTGTATTTTAAAAAGTGAACAAGAATTATAAGATTCATCGAATACTTTTAATATGTACATTTATTAAAAGTTGTGAAATAACTATAAAAAAAAAGTATTTTATGTTACACTGTTCGGAAAATTTTAATCTTCTCAAACTTTGAACTTTTCAGATCTATAAAAACTTTTGATCTATAGTAAAACTTTTTCTGATAAAAAATAGGAAAAGTTCTACTTTATCGGAAAAAAGAAAAAAAAAAACCATTTTTTGTTCAAAGAGGTAGGGTACAAAAATACGCCTTTCATCCAAAATAAACTCTTATCGAAAAGAGAAAACTTCTTTTATCAAAGAAGCTCAAGGGAAAAAAGAGGAGAAAAAAACCCCAGAAAGTAGAACAGAAAACAAATTTAGTTGTACCATAAAAATATAGCTTTTCCTTTTTTTATGTATAATATACTACTTTTACTAATATTGTATACATTTTATATCAAATAATAATTCAAATTACATTTAGTATTTTTTATAATTGTTTTTTCCTTTAATTTCTATAAAACTATAATACAACTTTGAAAAGCAAATAAAATATTCTTTACATAGAAATATATATTCATTATATTTAATAGTTGATGTATATATGTTTCTCCTAAATGAGTTCAAGAGTAATTTCATTAAATTTTTAGAGCAAAATTGTTTCTGATGGTAAAGTAATTGCTACAACAAGAAAATAATTGTAAAATTTCAATATCTATATTTCAATTCTTTCATTTTGAGAATAAATTAAATTTATTGAGAAATATATTTTAAACTTGGATTCATCTATTTTATTCTGAAATTTTTCTTTTCCATCATTTGCGATAACGAAGGGTTGGCATGTATTATTTACTATTTGCCTAAAAGTAAGACCAATTATTTTTTTTTTCAAAAACTCTTTATTATTCTTCCAAATTTATTTCATCGCCTTAAAAGCAATCCCCTCCGGACACGATGCACTTATGCCAACTTTTTTTCCAATCCTCAATGCATGCTAAAAAGTCATCGGCAGGGATGGTCTTCAAAGCGCGCGTCGATTCATGTTGAATCTATTCAATCCACTCAAAACAGTGTCCCTGGAGTGGTCTTTTGAGTTTAGGGAATAGCCAGAAGTTGCACGGTGTGAACACGGTGGTTGTGTAACGATATGGGTTTCATTTCTGGCGAAAACGTCACGAAGAATCAATGCAGTGTGAGCTGGTGCATTCAGTGTTTTCGGTACCAATCGAGATTTGACGCATTTGAGGCCCAAAATGGAATTGACCTATCCTTTTGAAATTCCAACATCATCAGCAAGATCTCTAATTGTAAATTGACGGTTTGCAAGCACCAAACCTTTAATTTTTTGGACGTGAGCTTCGTCGATTGAGGTTGATGATCGATCAGCGAGCTCTTCGTCTCCGACGCGTTCTCTGCCTTCTTTGAACTGTTTATACCACTTCTAAACATTTCCTTCCGATATACGAATGCTCACCGAATGCCTTCTGCAACATTCTATATGTTTCCGCAAACAAAATATAATGCAAGTTCAATGCTCAATTAATTCAGACATTTCAAAAATCACCGAAATCAGTTTTAGTGTCTCACAAAGCCAAGCGTAACTCAGGCACTAATGAATATTTTGACGTCAAATTTCACACAGATGCCAAGGACAGTGCCAGCAACCTAAAAAAGGAGAAAAAAAAATTGAAATTCCATAATCCCCGGGAGTTTTAAATTGAAAATTGATCTTACTTTTTGGGCACAGTAGTATGCCAACGTAATGCATTTGCTGTTTAGTTAGCTTGAACGACAACAAAATAATTTTAAAATGTCAATATCTATATTTAAATTCAATTCACGGTCATTTTTCAAAGTAAATTAAATTTCTTGATGAATATATTATAAAATTCGGGTTCATCGATTTTATTCTGAAATTTTTTTCCCCCATTCATTATTTATGCCAGCGTAATGCATTTGCGGTAAAGTTAACTTGTACGACGACGCATATAACATAATTAGCCTTCTCGATTGCAGCCCACACATGTCATAAATAGTCGAATCACGCTATAACCATGACAACCGACGACTTTCACTTAATTCTGGGAATTTAAATGACTCAAGCAATGTCTCTACTTCGCCATATTGCACTTCAGTGAATCGACTTTTAACAAATAGCTTCGCTCACAATGATCAATATTTATTGAAATTTTGTGAAATTGTCGTCAATTGGCATTGAAATCTTGTAATAATTTGTATATTATTAATTTCGTTGCACTTTCATTTGCTTTCAATACAATGCAAGTGATTTTTAAAAATTAGAAAATTAATCGATAAGTTATATCAAGCAATTTTCTATAGCCTAGAAAAGAACAACTATGCCAAATTTATAAAGCAGTAAATTAGCAAGATTTTTACTTTTTTATTTATTTATTTTTAATTTTTTGTTTTAAATACCATACCATCTTATTCAGTTTATTTTGTATAAGAATAACATTCAAATAATTAAAAAAAAAAACTATTTGAAATATTGTGGGTTTTATTTTTTTCTTATTTCACTTGATAGATAGCAACATCTAGAGCACGTCCAAGAATCGGTGTGTTCTCATGGAAAGAGGAGGGGGGGGGGCAGATTCTGTTGTGATGGAGCTAACGCAGGCAGAAGTCTGACTTCTGCTCCGTGTCACTCAAGAAGAAGGGCAGTGCCTTATGGAAGCACTTTTAGGGGGAACTACCCGCATTTGCCTAATAGCATGAGAGAAAACCCAGAAAACTTCCATCAGTAGTCCGACTGACGAGGTAAGATGCTGAATATCACAAACGTCATTTGGACTCCTCGTTTTTTGAAATAGTGCCTACATCAAAGTCACCAGCGACTTGCGTTGCCACGAGTCAGGCATATTTAGATGTAAAAATAAGGTTTATTATTTGTATTTATTTATTAAGTGCATTTAAAATCTAACAGTAACCGACTAACAAAATTAATTTTTGGTCATAAATTATTAAAAATAAAACGATATACAAGTGAATGACTTTGTTTAACATAACAAACTTTCTAAAGATATGATATAGTATTATAAATCACTTAGACATTTTTTATAAATATTATCTTCTTATAGTTATCGGTCGGTCTCATATGTGTACCACCCACACAGACGGACGATAAAGGGGGGCGGGGGCATTGCCTTCTGGGAGGGCATTTAGCTAACTCATCCATATTTAAGCGTTGCATGGGAGAAACCCGAAGAACTTGATAGTCGATGCGAGACATTCATACAAGCTGTCACAATTGCCATCGACTTTTTCATTTTAGAAAGCATTGATAGTATAGTTAGTTGTTAGTGGTTTAAAACTTGAGTATTTCTATATGTTAGTTGCTTATTATCACTTATTATCACGAGAAATGGATTTTAGGAATACTTTGTTTATTGGTGCATGGTAAAAACTGTATTTAAGTGTTGTATGGGAGAAACCCGAAAATCTTTCACCAGGCAATCTGATTATCGATGCGCGGCATTCATATACACTATTATAATTGCCATTGATGTTTTTCATTTCTGAAAGCATTGATAGCACAGTATGTTGCCAGTGTTGTAAAACTTGAGAATTTCTATATTCTAGTCGCTTATAATCGCTAGGTAACGAGAGGGTTGCTTTTTGCTATTTTTACCTATAGAGGGTTGCTTTTGAAATATTCTATTTAGAAATTTTATTTCATAGATATTAAAGCAGAAGTGTTATTTTTAGTTATTTGTATGAAAGGAGGCAAGATTCTTAAGGGTTTCTAGTGAGAAATTCCTTATTAACGTATACAGAATTTCTTCAAAAAAATTCGAAATATGGTGAACATTTAATGCTTTTTTTGGCAAAATACAATTTTCATAATCGTAATTCTCTAATTAAATAATAATTATTTTAACATGGTATATTTTTGTAAATATGACAGTTTTGAAACAGATTGCTATTTTGATAGATTAAAATTAAGACTTATTTTTTCTAATTGATTATGGGCAGTGTTACTCACACTTTTTATCTTTCTTCTTAACAAGGAAAATTCTGTTCTATCCATTTTGACTTTTTCGTCATTAAATATCATAATAATTTTAATGGTTTTTCTGTCTATTTTATTTTTTACTTTAAAATTAAAATATTCAAAATATTACTTTTTATTGTTACAGTTAGTCTTTGAAATGTGAAAATGGTTTAACACTAATTTTTTTATTCGAAAAAATAGGCAAACATTTTAATGCGATCAGTTGTTAATGAAATAGTATTTTAAATAGTTTTCTATCTATATATATACATATAAATATATACATAAACGAGAATTCCTTAATAATTAGTAACTAATTATTAGTAATTTTGATGTTCATATTAATTAAAGTTTGCGTTAATTAAATAAATCTTTAGCATCACTTTTTTAATAATATACATTTATTTCCGAAAAAAAAATTATTTGCACTTTCATTTGCGTTTAGCACAGTGCTCTCACGCGCAGTGCCACAGGTTCGAGACCTGGCGGTGCTATGGATGTTTGTAGTGGTTCAGAATCCTCTTTAAACAACGTAGGTCCCTATCTAATATGACTGTTGGACGTAGGGCTGACAACCCTTCCTCCTAAAACGAAAAATATCTCCTGTCTCGAAATCTGCCAGTAGGCAGACGGCCTTGGCCCACCATGAGGTTGTTGCACCAATGAAGAAGTTGAGATATTTTTTTATTTAATAAAGACAGTAAATCGAAGGGTTTTTTTATAATACAATATTGCAATATCTGTACCATTGATTGCATGCATAATACCTTACTTCTTTGTCCTTTTTAACGCCCTAAAGACCTTTGGAATTTTGGAAGGTTATATGAGTAAAATATTGTTTATCAATTCCGATTTCTGACACGCATGAACTGAAAAATCCAATTACAATTGTTTATTATAACTATAGAGAATCCGTTGCTACACATCATAAGTTTTGAAATTACAATACGTTGTCTACAACTAATGCTACACTATGACTGCTGTAGTTCTATTTTACCATTCATCAGTATAAATTAAGGATTAATATACAGTATTAGTTCACATTTCACCGTAAAAAAATCGTCGCGTCTTACAATCTGAGCAGGAAAAAAAGTTAAGGACTGGATATGTTGCGGATGGTTAACAGTGTGGACATAGAATTATTGTAAAAATCGTCAAATAATTATTTTCGTTATTGAATAACAAAAGTAAACCATGCGTGCATATCTTTTAAGACGCTTTAGTTTGTTTCATATTTCTTATATCCATCGTTTCGTTTACAGTTATTTTTTTCATGTGTCAAAGCATCACATTTTTTTTTTTTTTAAATTTTCCTTAAGAAAAATAAAGCGTTATTTCATTTATATCGGAAAAATATTAAAATTTTTTAATATGAATTTCAATTATTTGATATTACATTTTTAAACGCCCAACTCGTGGCTCAGTGTCAACGTGCGTCGCTGGTGAGCATGAGGACAGAGGTTCAATCCGCTGGCTGCATTGTTATAGACACTGTTTCAAAAAACGAACAGACTCGATGGTGTCGGTGATGTTATCTTGCCTCCGTAGTCGGACTACTACTACACCACACCACACCACATCATTGTGCTTAGATACGTGTTGCCCCTTTACAGTTTGGGAATGATGTGTGAGAAGAAGTCTGAATATGCTCTGTGAAGCTCTACGGTCATATGAGACAGGGACCTACGGCTTAAAGTGGATTCGAAACCACTGCAAACACCCTTGATACCTGTGGTACTGAGCGCTGGCCACTCGGCCATCCGGCGCCCCCTAGTCAGACTACTTGGTGGGAATTTTCCAGGTTTTCTCCCGTACGATACGCAAATGCGGGGTAGTCCCCCCCTTAAAAGTCTTTCCGGAAGGCACTACCTTCCTTCTTCAGCGACTCGGAGCCAAGTCAGACTTCTACCTACGGGTGTTCCATCACAACAGAAGCTGCCCCCCTCCTTTCTCCTTTCACTCCTGCCAAGAGTAGACTCATGGATGTCCGTCTCGCACTGCAGGACACTGAGGATTAGACACACACAACTTTTTAAAATTCAGTTCTTATTTTTTTTAAATTACTTGATTAAGTGCAATTTCATTCGTCTCTTAATTTTTCCAAGAATATACCAATTCGACATATTTTTTGGAATTTATAATATGAAAATTGTACTGTTGTTGTAATGTAAAAATTAACCTTTAATAATAAAAAATAATCTTTGTTATCTGGTACCTATGATGTTTAGAATTGAAAATGTTGCGAATATATTTAAAACTAATTGATTTCTTTTACGCCTTTTCTTGGCTATATTAGTTACTAAATAATGTTGTTACAACATAACCACACAGTCGTATTTAATATCTTCCCTTTTCCGGTTCACATAATTCCTGTCGATGTCAGGACATTATTCTCCATGACAGTTTTGAGTATCTCTAGCGTCTCGAATCGGGTTTCAGCTTTGATGTGGTTCCGTAAGTTAGCTGATGAAGGGTTCGGGGTTTATTTCGGTACATCTCCTTTCCTTCGCATAACTCCACAGCTGTAAAAATCTGAAGAATGCGCTGGAAATAAATAACTTTTCACTTCGAAGTAAATAAAATCTTTAAAAAAAAAAAATTATTTTTAACTGTTCAGGAATGTTTTTCTTTGTTGGTTTCAAATGCTTGAGATCTAGCAGTCTGAAGAAGAAAATCTGAAATTCATAAAAAACGAAATAGGATCTTTTGTCAATGATTTGTTGTTATTTTGTGTCTTACTGGATTTATGTAAACAGAGGTAGAAGAACTGAATAAATAGACATTTAAATTACTTGAAAATCACCAGTTAGGGCATTGTTTGAAAATATCATTAATATGTTCTTGTTGTCCCATTTGGTAGACATCCAGACCAAGCCCACGAAACCGTATGGATTCATGGTTGAAGGGAAAGGGGGCAGCTTCTATTGTGATGGAGCACCCGTAGGTAGAAATTTGATTAGGCTCTGTGACGCTCTACAGTCATATGAGAGTGGGACCTACGGCTTAAAGTGGATTCCGAATCCCTACAAACATCCATCTCACCGCCAGGACTCGAAATCTGTGGCACCGAGCGCCAGAGCGCTAGTCACTCGTCCATTCAGGATCATTAATATGAACACCTCTAACAAAATATTGCGAAATTAGGTTTATTGAAATTTACACTTGATACATCATCATGTTCTTTAAACGCAGTTTGAATCTTATTGGGCCATTAATTAACATGTGATTGGATAACATTACTAGTGATTTTCATCCAGCCGTCCATCAATCTGGGTTGATTTCGTCAGTGACTGAGAACATGCAGCAACTCCTTTTGATTACGAATTCCAAAATGTTCCAACATTTCTCACAGGCATTAAGAATTGGTCTATCTATTAAATCTATGAATTTTATTTTTCATTATAGCTATTGATTTTACTTCTGGAAACTAAAGATAGTGAAACTAGACCTAACAAAAAGAGTATTGTAATGGATAGGTACGGACCCTAGATTGTAGTGGGCAGATTAGACAAACAGATTGTAACTGGGTATGATTGGGTTTAGATACTTGAAGCACAGGTTGGAGAACTCACAGCTTTATTGGCACACGCTCAAACACCATACACATACAAATAGACACAAGCAATATTTAACACATTTAAGGACAGGTAAATATAGATTCATGGAAGGACTCCCCTTTTAAGCTGAAAACCCGAAACTCGTCTACGTGCAGGGTGAACTAAACAGACTTCTCCGGATGAGAGTCTGTAGGCCAACTAATGCCTCGGGATGCGCTAAATATATGGACGAGGAACTGAAATGCAGATTGGAAATGATGTAGGTGAAGATTGGGAATGATGTAGGTGAATATGGTGAATGATTTAGGTGAAGATTAGGAATAATGTAGGTGAAGATTAGGAATAATGTAGGTGAAGTTTGGGAATGATGTAGGTGAAGATTAGGAATGATGTAGGTGAAGTTGCGTACATCCAAAATGACTGTGGCAGGAACATGAAGAGTCATGATATTATAAAGAGAAGGGCGATGAACGTTACAACAATTTTGCAATTGCAATTTTCTAATTATAATTGCAATAAAAATGACCCAGAGAGTCCAGATAACAGAACTGATCTATCTTTAAAAAGTAATCTGTTGAGAAACCACTTCAAAAATCCATAGCCGAGTACAAATACTAAAATCCTGTAAAAAAAATTGCGTAAAAATAATCCCCCATAAATCACGCAAATGGGTTGTTTATGCCAAGTCTATTTCTGTCTTTATATTTTAGTTTATTGTGTCTTTGTCATTCTGCTTTCCTTGAATTTTCCAATTCAGTTTCTAGAAGGAAATGTTTTCAGGATAAACTTTTCCTTCTAGTAACTGAATTGGAAAATTAATAATGGATAATGAATAATACATAAAATTTAATAAAAATAATTAGATAAAATAGATATACGCTGTCCAGGTAGCTCATTAGTGGATTGGCAGTCAGTTGAATAATTTTAAGCCTTTCCTCACTTCAAAATTCGTAGTTTGTTAAGACGGAAGATGTTTTTGTAAACACAAAAATTTCCTTCTTGTTTAAGTCTGTGAAACATATGGCTTTGTTTTTATTTTTGTTTGACAATCTGTTTATTTTTTTTCCTGGTGTTTTCAGCAAAGCAAAGGAGCGAGAAATCTTGCGGAGTTGTCAACCTTGACTACTATGACGTATGCGAGGAAAACAGTCCCAAAGACAAAAAGAACCCCTACGTGTTCATCATCGGAACTTCTGTCAGAGGTTTCTTTGACGTAAGTCGGAATTCTTTCATTATTTTCAATTTGTTTTCCTCAATTCTATTAATACCAGACTTTTCCACGGAGACAGACCCTGTTAAGCAATATTACCAACGCAAAACATAAACAAACTTTTCATTTACACGACGAAAACACACTATGAATTGTTGTTGGATAAAATCCGAGCAAGATGTAAGACTAATTTTATTCGAAGTTAAGATAATGGTGATTAGTTTTTTAACAACCTTCTACTCCTACGTGGATCATGCCATCTAGGGGAACGATGAAGATATGTTGATTTGGTTTGGTTTGTCACTCTATGGTCATTTTGTGCAGATTTTCGGCTAATTAGATCGGGATCTACAGCTTAACAACATCCATATCACCGCCAGGATTCGAACCTGAAGCTTGTGGTACCAATGTCCAGAGCGCTAGCCAATTGACCATCAGGCCGCTATTTTGGTGGTGAAGCTGCGCAATGGAAATTCACAGATGCAGCTTAGAACTGAAAACACAAAATACAGACACTTTTAATTACTTTAGAATTATGTATGCCAGCAATACAGGTTATTATTTTATTCCTTACCATATCTGGCAATTTTTTTTAACTGTTTTATCCAAAACATGTTTTAATTAGAGGCAATAATTTGGGTTTGGTGTGTGCACACTTTAGGCTAATTAGACCGGGACCTACATTTTAACATAGATACCGAACCATTCACAAACATCCATGCCATCGTCAGGATTCTAACCTGAGATCTATGGTACCAATGGCCAGAGCGGAAGAAGAGAGGATATTACCTTTCGAGAAGCCTTTAAGGGTAACTGTCTATTGTTTGTTTTCGGCCTGGGGGACGCTCACTTCGTGTGTGAGTTACCCATAACGAATCTGTATCGTCTATGTTGCCTTTCGGAAGGGGATACAATAAGGTCCCCCTGGATACATACAATACAATAAGGTCCCGCTGGATATATAAGTTCCCCCTGTCTCCGGACTTGATCCGGGGGAGTCTCTTCACAGAGCGATAACAAGAATGGACGGAGTCCGGCTTCTCTGCTCTTTTGTTCGCCACATTTCCGAGGTTTTTTCCTAGTTGTTTACTCCTCTGGGTTGGCCATATTTGTATAGTGCACTACCAGTGTGGAGCATAGGCCTCTCAATGGAGCTGGTGTCCCTTATTTGTATGTCTTTAAGGAGAAAACCTGGATAACGCTCACCAAGCAACCAGATTTTCGATGCTAGATGCTTAAACACAATAGCATTAGTCGCAATAGCTATTGAGTCTCATGGTTTCTGAAAAGAGTTACTGGATTGCGATTTCTTGAAATATGACCATCCTTTTCCGATGACTCTGTATTTTTTTTTCTGAAAACCTATTTGTTTTTCAAGATCTTCCGTTTTCTGCGAGTACAGTAAAAACTCTAATCAATGTACAGTAAATTACAAAGAACCATGTGATGTATTTTCGTAAATAAATTTGAAAAGACTGGTTCAGCAATATAAACATTCCTTCTTGGACGGCTAAAGTTATTAATACTCAATTTACAATTTGAAAAGAAAATTTTGCACAGGAAAACATTTGTATTTCGAATATTTTTTTTTGCATGACAAGTAAAATTCAAATTTTAGTAGAACATTAAAAATCATAAACAACTGAACTCAATTTATAAAATGGAGATTGAAGGTTTCTATATTAAAGATTATGTGATTTTTTAGTATGCATTGTGATAACTTTAAGAACACTTTTTCTTGTATTTCCAATTCTGATAGATGCATTAAATAAATGAACGAAAAACAAGTAAGATAAAAAAAAAAATCTATTGGTAGATATATACAACTTAAATCTAAAAAAAAAAAAAAAAAAAAATAATAATTAATTAAATTTAATGAATGAATTAATATTTGAAATGACTGTATTAACATCCAGTGTCATCCACTACAAGTTAAAAAAAAATGTATTTGAACTTGAGTGGATGAATAAAAAGTACTTTATTAACGATTGAAAATTTGAACAAGATATATATAGGGAGAGTGTGAGCTAATAGAAGGAACTGAAAAAAAAAGAAAGAAAGAAAAAAGCGACGCTCTCATCCATTTACGCAAAACAATAAATTAATCTAAAACTCATTCTCCGAATCAACTTACGTCTAAATAAACGGAAAGAATTAAGAAACAAGAGCATTCTTTTCTTTTTCCTCGCTGTTGCCAAAGGAGACCTTCGCAATAAGGGTCAATTGAGACTCACATCACAGAGCGAGGCGTAAACTGTTTGTAGGCGGCGATCACTCATAATTGTTTATTTTGTTTTCAGAATCGGCATCAGTTCGCCGCCGAATCAGCCGACGACATGCAGTCTTGGATTCAAGCCATTCGCGGCGCCATTGCGGAAGCTCGGGTCAGCCGCCGGAAGCCCAGCAGGAAGCGCCACCTGGAGGGAAAATCGCCCGACCTCAGCACTTCCTCGCAGGTGAGTCGCCATTTTGGTTCGGGATGCGCAGTACATCCGCGCTGTAAAATTTGGATTTCCGTACACATTATCTGAGTAAGAATGAAATAAGTTTTTAAAATTCAAATCGCCATTTTAAACTTCCAATATTTCAAAGGGAAAAACAAAACCCATAAAAGTTTTTTTTTATTATTATTATTATCCAATTTTGAAATTTTAAACTTATATCAATGAACATTATTTTTTTTTAAAACTCTAACTAGACATTAGGACTGCAATATACTTCGTTAAAAATAAAGGTAGTAAGTATTACATATTATTTTCCTTTCATTATGAAATGGCAATGCTCATGCGCATGCCAATGCTCATGCGCAAATGAAAATTGACAACTAATAACTAAAGCATGTTAACAAATGACAAAATTAAGAAATTCGTATATTAAAGTAATTATACATTTTTTATTCTTCTTTTATAAATAGAGAAATGTGATTTTATTATTTTACGAACCAAAGAATTTTTAAAAAGTTTGTAGCAATTTTGATAAATTTTATTCTTTATAGTTTTGATTCTTAAATTTTGTTAATGTTGAATTTATATTTAACAATTTTTTGAAGACAACTGAAATCAAAACATCTTAAAAAGAAAAAAAAAATCACAAGGACAATATTCCTTCAATTTTTATTTTTATTTTATTTACGGTTGTATTGTTTTCTAAAAGGAGATAGACTTAATGAATGATATTGGTGAATAATCCGATTCTGTTCCTATATTCTTCAAATTTTATTAAATAGAAGTATTTAAGCCAGATTCGTGGCTCAGTGGCAACGCCCACCGCTGATGAACATTAAGGCCAAGGTTCAATCCGCTGGCAGCTTTGTTGTAGACACTGTTTCAAAAAAACTAGGAGACTCGATGGCTTTTGGGATGATCAATATCTTGCCTCTTTAGTTGGACTACCTAGTGGAAATTTTCCGGGTTTTCTCCCATACTATACTCAAATGCAGGGTGGTCCCCCCTAAATGTCCTGTCAAAAGGCACTACCCTCCTTCTTCAGCGACACGGAGCCAAGTCAGACTTCTACCTACGGGTGCTCCATCACAACAGAAGCTGCTCCCCCTTTTCCTCCTTCCATGGAACCACACGGATTTTCAGACTTGTTGTAGATGTTGCTGTCTATTAAATGGGATAAAAAAAAAACAGAAGTGTTTAATTTACTGCATGTTTGGAAAACAGGATGGACGACATAACTTTTAAATAATACTATAAAAAAGCTGTGGAGGAAGAAAAAAAAAAAAACCTTCATATTATACGTTGAAATTATTATTTTTCAGTTTTCTAAAGAATGAAAAGTGTGCATGTGAAGCTGTTACTTGGTCATTTGATTTTCGAGTTCTCTTTTGGCCTGGAAAAACGGCGGCATTTTGTTTACACAATCGTTCCAGCGGTCGAACGCATTAGTTTAGGTGATGTGTGCATGACCCGGCTAATTTAAGTTTTGTTGTTGCATTTTCCGCCAAACTCATTGAAGCTTAAAATTGGTTACTTTTGGCGTTGAATGTAGCTTGTAACTAATTTCAATTTGTTTGTGAGACATGTAATCTGTTATCTCTTTGTTTGAGTAATATTCATATCTGTTTTGCCTTATGATAAGTTTACGCTGAGCGAATCAGTACAATATAATTACTGGGCCAAAACTAACTCGTTCAACCTGAAGTCAATAGTGTGAAACGAAACATACTGCGATGAACAATCACAGCTGAGGTGCGTGTTCATGTACAGACTTTTCAAATATGACTCCAATTTTCCTTTTCATTATTTTATTTTAACACAACAACACCTGGCAACACGCACAATTCACATATAAATCTATTAAAATCTATTTATAACATAATTTTCAAAACGGTTTATACCGATTCCAAATGAGGTCTTGCCTCATTCAATTTCAATTCCAATAGGATGCATTTCCCTATCGGCTAGGGAAAATACATGTTATTTCCCTCTTGCAGGGATTATCCAAGCTCGAGTTGCCATACATACTGTTAACGTTTACTAATCCTTTTGAAAATTAAAGGATTTGCATCGAATTTTTCAGATTTACAAAGAATGGCTTTTTACAGATTTTGGGAATAATGGGGTATATTTTGTAAATACCGTACATTAATAACGGAATTTTTTTTTTTTTTAAAGCTTTTGTAAAAAATTGGAAAATAAACAAGTAATATAACAAAAATTTTAAAGTCAATTCCTACTTTTTTTTCCTTTATAAATAATCTGTCTCTTTCCTTTATAAATAATCATAATTATTTATCTGGCGCCATCTATTGGTAGATATATGCAATTTAAATCTAAAAAAAACTAAAAATTAATTAATTAAATTTAATTACTGAATTAATATTTGAGAAAACTGTTTTAATATCCAGTGTCATCCACTACCAGTTCAAAAAAAAATGTATTTGAACTGGAGTGGATGAATAAAAAATATTTTATTAACGATTGAAAATTTGAACAAGATATATATAAGGTGAATGTGAGCTGATAGAAGGAATTGAAAAAGAAAGTGAGGTTTTTTTTTTATTCAACACGTCTCGATTGTTGTATTTCTTTTTCAAATTGTCTCTTTTGTCTCTCAAGATAAATGAAATCACTACGAGATAAAACAATGTTTAACCTTTATTTTACGAAATAGTGATTTCAAGGTTTCGTTTTGTACTTGGTAGACTTAAAAAGAAATCTAATAATTTGAAATGATGCAGATTTTAAATAAAATTCTGTTGTTGCTTTTAAAGTTATTATATTGCAGAAAACGCTATAAATTTGTGATTTTAAGAATGATTTATTATCATGCAATTAATTATCTACAGTTAAGGTAAAAAAAATAGTCCAAGTAATAAAATGTTAGTTATAATGTTTATTATTCTATGTGTTCATTACTTTTTTTTTAAAAACCGAGTGTTGGATTTCAATATGTTTTTGGATGCATTCATTTTATGTTGAAATGATCCGCGATGAGTCCGAGTTGTTAATAATCAGGGTTCGATTGTAATTCAATCAAAGGACTCAATCCGTCCATGCTGCTTGCAGGATAAACGCGATAATAAGCGATATTGGAAAAGAGTTGCTTTAAATTATTTACTCACTCAATGGTTCATTTTGAAATGTATCTCTTTACAATTCTATTTATACCCTACTATATTTTTTAGCTTTCGCAGTCTTTATCTTCAAATCATTCATAATATTTTTATTTTCTAGTTGTGTATTTTGGATTAAGTCTTCTATGTATTTGGTCAAAAGGAGTGACATTATATATTTTAAAATTTTTGTAGGTTATTTTTCGATTAATGGGACGTTATTTGTCACCAAATGCAAATATTGAAGCAAAATCTAACAATTATATTAGATAAACTATTCAAACTGGAATAATTAAATATAAATATTAGCTCAGTTGTTGACATAAGTAGGTTAAGTAGTCTATTTGGTGCACAATTATGCATTCTTTAACTGAAAAGTGCACGATTGTTTATTATAATACATCTTGCATATACTTTTTTTCAAATTAAATTATTTAAATCGGAAAATGCAATCCTGTCGTTCCATTTCACAGCTTTCTTATTTACACATCTGGAACCAAATTGTAAAATAGTGGCCGTTGGTATTTGGCGACATTTTGTGGCGCCAACTGAGCTGTTTGCAATTCATTTCACTTATAATCGCAACCCTTTTCTTGGCGCACTTTGGTGAAAAGAATTTTTGGCTCCAAATGCCAGGACCATTTTGCCACATATTTTTTTCATATTTCATAAATTTAAGGTCATAATTTTGTTTTTATGACTTGAAACAATTCGCAGTTATGATTAGTAGTAATTAACAATTATTCTTTTTAATGCATCCTGTACTATAAGAGTTTGGCGACTTAAAAAAAGCTCCTTGATGAGTTAACAGCCAAACACTTCTATCTGGAAGTGAAGGATAAGCAGCTTTTGGTCAAGCCCATTGTAATTTATATGCCTCATTTTTTGCTATAATTATATATAGAATTTTAAATAAATATAAAATAATAGGTAAAGTCAAGGCTAAGTCGCAAAATAGGTCCCGTGGAGATTTGGCAACTTTCTTGTAGCTCCAAATGGGCGATAATTTGCCAAATACGGTAACCCAATTTCTTGTACTGTTTACAATTCACTACATTTACAATTGCAACCTATTACTTGGTAGACTTTAGCGAAAAGATTTTTTTTTGATACCATATGCCAACGGCCTCTATTCTACGATTTTACCAAAGTTAAATTTCAATAAGGAATAAATAAAATAAATTTAACAGTAAAAATTGAAAAAAATTAATAATTACAAGTAATTAAATAAGAGTTGAGAGAGGGAGATAAAAAAATTTGAGCAAAACTTGAAGTTAAACTTTGAGTAAGAAACACAACTTATCAATCAGATTCTAAAAATAAGTGAAAAATTCGATGCTATATAAAAATATAATCATAAATATATGCCATGTGCGAATCATTTTCAATTAAAATAAGAATTTCGACGATTTACTTTTTATTTATTAAGTGGTTATAAACATTATAATTTCCTTTACTCCTATAAACCTCATGGAATGAAATAATAAAAATAATTACCTATTTTATAATTTAACAATTTTTTTTATGGATGCCAAAAATATCATACCAGAACAACATCTGACAGTAACTTTATTAATGCTTTTTTTGAAAATAATTATAAATTTATAAAAAAAATAATTTTTTTTTACAACAAATGAAATAATTTATTTGCTGAAAATTATTTTGTTGATTAAAAGAAAGTACAATCAGAGCTATTTATTCACATTAGATTAGATTAAGAATTTTCAACAAATGTGTTTCAGATCAAATAGTGGTTTGCCAGTTCCTTGAATAAGTGATTTTAGCTTGTAAAACAAATTGTATTTGCCTTATCTGGAGAATCCACAAGATTATTCTCTTTCAACTTCACTCAACCGTCAAATGTTTTTTTTTTTTGTCTCGAGGAAGAAAAGAAAAGAAATAAAAACTCACAAACACGCAAAAAATAACAACAAACGCTGGTAGAAGCACGCCACAATTTCATCAACAAATCCTCAGAATTTCATCTCATGACCAATTGATTACAAACTTAATCAATTACTTTTGATCGAATTAAACATCGCCATTTTATTTATATGCGACCGCATTTCCAAATATTTATATCAGTTAAAAATAAAACATTAAAAAAGAAAACTGTAATCGATATTAAATCTCTACTCATGAACTTCGCCTGACGAATCGGTTCTTTGTTTATCAGCAAGTCATTGAGATAAAGTTCTCCCGACGGCTTTTCTATCAGATGATTGTGTGGCTTCAAACAGCGGCGGAATTCATGCGTGGCCTGCGCTAGTGCTGTTATTTGTTTGTTGTTATTGCGCTCATGTGTAATTAACCATGGAATCTTTACCTCCTGACCAGGAATCTGAAGGAACTAGTACCGCATGTCTAGTCAACGCTACAAAGGATAGGGCCCGGGGCCCCCAAGGAAGAAGGCTGCCCAACAGAAAGTCGATGATGCCTGCCGTAAGTTTATTTTTTTATTGCTGGTTATTTCAATGATTCTCGAATTTTTATAACAAGAAGTTTAAGGGGACTGTAGTAACATAAGCAAAGGAATAAGGAGGCCTATACAAAAAGGGCGCCAAAACTTGTGCCAAATTAAGGTACTGCATACCTTTAAAATGATGCTTTTAAAGGTATACATAAAATATGTTATACCTTTAATGTATAACATATTTTTAAAAAAAATTGAATTAAATTTTTACGCATAACTTTTAAGTCTAAAGTACAGATTTTTCAATTTTAAAATGTTTGTAAAAGTCTGTATTTTAAGTGCGTTAAATATTTTAAAAATTTGCCTCTATATTTCATAAAAGCAATATTATGAATATTTAAACTTTTCGTGAAGGCTGTTTTTTTTTAAAGTAGAAGTAATGGTTTCTGTTTGTTTACATTAAAAATTTTGCTAAGTTTCAATAAAAACTTATTCCAATGTAAATAAAAAGATAAAATAATCGTTTGTTATACAATGAATTTATCATTAAAAATAACATCTAATTTTTGAAGAATGTACTTAAAATAGCGTTTTATTATTATTATTATTAAGGTTGTTGTGGTTTGGGGATGCCCCAATTACATGTTTTACATTAGGGCGTTGTTGAAACTTTCTCCCGCATTGGGAAATATTATCTTCGCCTACCAGCTCTTTATTGTCACAAGAACATTCATCATATGTTATAATATAAATACATAAACAACGGATTTATTTAAACAAAATTTTGTATTAAAAATAGTATACTGCGTTAATTTTTTATTGACAACTATTAACGAACATGTGTACTGAAATAAAATGACAACCGATTGCATTTAGTCCTAATATTACTATAGTTCAGTAAGCGCTTTTTAATAAAGCTTTCGATGGTTCATCGCTTTCTATAATCCGGCACCGATCGAGCCATTCCCTTTCGAATTTTTCGTGTGTATTCAGACGTTTATTGACCTTGACTGCCAAATCGTGACACAACAGTGCAAGTGGGCGTGAATGGCCGAGTGTCTAGCACTCGATGCCACAGGTTTCGGGTCCGAGTCCCGGCGGTGGCATGGACGTTTGTATTGGTTCGGAATCCACTTTAAGCAGTAGGTCCCGGTCTCATATGACTGTCAGATCATCACGGAGCCAAGTCAGACTTCTACCTACGGGTACTCCATCACAACAGAAGCTGCCCCTTTCCCTCCATCCATGAGTGCATTACTCCTGGGATGTCCGTCCCTCACTGCAGGACACTGAGTATAAGTTACATAGTGCTCGTATTTTCGCATATCGTTTATCGTAATTGTCAGATTTCATTTTAATGCAGCCTAGATCTGATAAATTTAGTTCGGATGTTTTCAATTAGAGATCCAAATCACAAAAGTAACTCGATTTCAGATATTTTTTTAAAGAGAAATATTCATGTATATTTTTACTTTCTATACAATTGCTTGTCATAACTTGTTTAAACTATCATTGTGTCTTATTTTTTCTTTTGCGCTGTGGTTTTTTTTATAGATATAAGAATATTCAGTTAAGTTAATGTTCGATGTAATTGATGAATTATGATTTTGTACTTGTTAAAATGACGAAGTTGTTTCGCGGATATTTATATTGTCTAACACAGGGATGGGCAAACTCCGGCCCGTTGGAATGTTCTATCCGGCCCGCGGATAGAATTTTAATTTGTCGGTTCGAGACAAATTAAAAGAAATATATATTATATATATACACTGAAGTGACAAAAGTCATTGGATAGCAATATGCAAATTTTCAGATGGCAGTAGCATCGCGTAGAACAGGTATAAATGCGCAGTGCTTTCGCAGAGCTTTCATTTCTTTTCAAGTTATTCATGTGAAGAGGTTTTGACGAGATGATGATCGCACGACGGGAATTAACAGACTTTGAACGCGGAATGTTAGTTGGAGCTAGACGCATGGGTCATGCCATTTCGGAAATCGTTAGGGAATTCAACATTCCCAGATCCACTGTGTCAAGAGTGTGCCGAGAGTATGAAATTTCAGGCATAACATCCCACCATGGACAGCGCAGTGGTCGACCGCCTGCACTTAACGACCGAGACCGGCGACGTCTGCAAAGAGTCGTAAATTCTAACAGACAAGCAACACTGCGTCAAATAACCGCAGAAATCAATGTGGGACGTACAAGGGACTTGTCTGTTAGAACTGTGCGGAGAAATTTGGCTTTCTTGGGCTATTCCAGCAGAAGACCGACTCGAGTGCCTTTACTGACAGAACGACATCGCTTGCAGCGACTCTCGTGGGCACGTGAGCATATCGGTTGGTCCCTAGATGAATGGAAAACAGTGGCCTGGTCCGATGAGTCACGATTTCAGTTGGTAAGAGCTGATGGTAGGGTTCGAGTGTGGCGCAGACCCCACGAAGCCATGGACCCAAACTGTCAGCAAGGCACTGTTCAAGCTGGTGGTGGCTCCGTAATGGTGTGGGCTGTTTTTTCATGGCATGGACTTGGTCCTCTGGTGCGACTGGACCGAACATTGACTGGAAATGCTTATGTTCAGCTACTTGGAGATCACTTGCAGCCATTCATGGACTTCAACTACCCAAACAACGATGGGATTTTTATGGATGACAATGCGCCATGTCACCGGGCCACAACTGTTCGCGATTGGTTTGTAGAACATTCTGGACAATTCCAACGAATGATCTGGCCATCTAGATCGCCCGACATGAATCCCATCGAGCATTTATGGGACGTCATCGAGAGGTCTGTTCGTGCCCAAAATCCTGCACCATCAACGCTTTTACAATTATGGACGTCTATCGAGACAGCATGGCTCAATATTCCTGCAGAAGACTTCCAACGACTTGTTGAGTCCATGCCACGTCGAGTTGCTGCACTGCGCCCTGCGAAAGGAGGGCCGACACGATATTAAGAGGTATCCCATGACTTTTGCCACTTCAGTGTATATTCATCTCCTTTACTACTTTGATTAAATATTTTTTTTCTTCCTTTTTTTCAAATGACTGATGATCTTTTTACTTTGTCTATTTTTGTTCTACAAAACCATAAATCGACGGAAATATCGGTAAAGTAATATTTTTCGTTAAAGTGTTAAAAGAGGAAGTTCTTTGTTAGTTATAGCTGTAGATTGGTAGAGTTTTACAAATCATTAGCGTAATGATTTAATTTTACCCAAATTTAATATCAGAAAATCAGTGCTATGTGTGCTTCATCTTATATAAGTGAGCAAGTGTTCTCAACTTTGAACCTTAGAAAGAATTATTTCAGAAGTATAGACTGACAGATGTGCATTCAGCCTCGTTTTTTAGAATCAGTACATCTCACTTTGAACCTCAGTAACTTTTAAAAATGAAATCGCAATTTCATTCATCTCATTAACATATTTAAATTGTAATACTCGTATATTGCTTTTAAAATTTTAGAAAGATTTATCTTGTCGCGGGAAACTTTTTTTTTTTCTTTCGATTTTTGACCCGCGACCGAAAAAGTTTGCCCATCCCTGGGCTAATAGGTTCAGAATGTGCTTGAACACAATAATTAAATGTTTTAATTGATTAAATTTTTATCCAGAATATTCTGTCTTTGGTATTCCCGTTAAAATTGTATTGATTCTCGAAAATCCGGCAAAATCGTTAATCCGCCACGACCGTTGTCCCGAATGTGAACGGTCGTAGGCCGAATTTCCCCTCTGAAAAATATTCTTTTGTTTATAAGAGTAGGTATTTTTTTGTTTATTTACTCGAAGTCAACTGAAAGGAGGCGAGAGGTAATGAAGGAGGGGCGATCCTACGTCAAAGAGCAGAAAATAATGAGCTATTTGTCTATTTAAATACAACAACACTCGATCCATTGTTTTCGGAGACCCGTTTTTAAAACAGTTGAGCTTTTCTGGGCTACCACTACATGATTTTATTGAGGGAGCAAAGTATTTTTATTTCACAGAATGAATCCTTTTAATATTATTCATTGAATCATGATTGATTTTGTAGTTAATAAAATGATGAAGTACTTCGGCGGGTATTTATAATACCTACACAGGTTCAGAATGTGCGTAAGCACGCTAAATATGTACATGTTTTAGTCGTTTAAATTTTATACAGAGTTATTTAGTCTGCATACTCATTTAATGGCAAATAATGTTTTAAGCCAAAGGCTAAAAGACGAACGAGTTTAAGGTGCTCTTTCATGAGTCTATCTGTGAATTATTTTCTTAAAACCATATCTAACCTTTATTTCCCCCTTTTCTTCTGTATTTTGATGCATGATCTGGAGTGGCATGGTGGGAACTGTATTCCGAATTAAAAAAAGATTCAAAGTTCGATCCTCCCATAGGTCTGGTTTGTCGCTCCACTGTCATTTTATGCTCACTTTGGGCTAATTAGACCGGGACCTATAGTTTAATAGGGATTCCGAAACACTCACAAGCATCCATCTTACTTCCAGAATTCGAACCCTGTGTTACCAATGGCCAGAGTGCAAGCCGATTGGCCATCAGGCCAATCCTGCCGTAGATTTTTTTGGTTTTGGATTGTCACTTTACGGTCATTTTCTGCATACTTTGGGCAAATTAGAACCGGCACCTACAGTTTAACGTGGATTCCAAACCACTCACAAACATCCACGCCATGTCCAGAATTCGAACCTGACGCCTGTGCTACCAAAGGCCTGAGCGCTAGCCAATTGGCCACCAGGCCGTACCCTCCCGTAGGAGTAGAAAAGGTGAAGAGATGGGTTAGAACCTCCCAAGGTGCAATTCTCAGAGGTATTCGTTCCAAATTGTGGTGGCATAATGTAGCTGCGGCCCACCAGCCTCTGCCCGTGAGATTCATGTTCATTCAATTTCATGTTCCCTTAATAACGTTGAATCCGCTATACATCTTCCTTTGATTGGCAATCAACTTCAGATCGAAATGCCCGACATTGTAAAATAAAATAATTTTAAATTAATATTTTGTTTAAATAGGAAGATAATTAAATGTGAAGTTTTATATATCTTGCTTGATTTTATAACTTTACTCAATTCAATATTATGCATGCAATACTAATATATATTTTGATAACGGCTTTTTGTATCACAAGTTAATAACCTCCTCCGGAAGTGATGTAGTACATGACATAATCTAACCTAAAATTCGTGCGCATAGGTTTTTAGGAAGAAGTGTTTACCTACGTTATCAAACAATACCATTTATCTTTCTGTGTTAGATTGTGCTGTGAACGTAAAAGTAATTGATAAAAAGAAAATTGAAAGGCTTTCTATATCATATATGTGATAAACAAAAGCGAAAGGTACATTTGTTGTTCAGAAACCATAGAAAAATCATTTGCCTCCAGAAAATCTGCCGTAAGCTGTCTGATTAAATTTGATTATAACTAAAAGGAAGCTGTTAGTATTTCTTTATTTATATCAGTATTTAAAGAAAAAAAATTCCTCCCTTTTTTTGTATTTTAATCTAATTATGATCTCTTCTTTTTCTAAAGTTCTTAATTTCTCTCCACCCCCTATTTTAATTTTTTATCCTCTTTTTACACTTTTAAAAGCAATTAAGTTTTGAAGAATTATATATATTTTTTATTTTAAAGCAATTTATTTGCATGTCTAATACTAATTTTTTCATAGCAGATTTATGTCAGCGGTCAGTATTGCTTGTCATGTTTTGTCATTATTTTTTATGACAGTCGTTTAGTATAATATATTTAGCTATTATATCATTTGTTTAAAATATATTTAGTTTTTATAACATTTGTTTAGTAAAATATAATTTAGTTATCATAACATTTTTTCAGTAAAATATATTTAGTTTTTATAACCTTTGTTTTAAAAAATTTAGAGCTGCTTTTTATTCACAATTTAACATAAACTGAATGTGTTCATTTTAAAATGAAAATAAATTAATATGCGCAATGTTATTTTACATTGAAACTGAATTATTTTATGCGCATAGTTTTCCTTATAATTAACAATAATTACTCTTTTAAATACTGTTTAAATTACAAAGAACTTTCATATTCTACAAAAAAACCTTTTTATTATTAGTCATTATATCATAATATAAAGAACAAAAAAACTATAATTTTTTTAATTTTATTTAATTAATTATAATTAATTAAATAAAATTATTATTAAATAATAATATTGAAATTATTTAATTAATCTTCTTCAATGTTGAGATTTAAATACTATGTCAGTCGATAATTTCTTTTCCAATAGTTCAAAAAGAAAAAGAAAAAAATAATTTAACATCGCAGTGATTTCTTTTTATATTCTGCTTATTTTTTATTCACTTTTAATTACGTTTAAATAATTATAATCTTATTATTTTTAATAGTTTGTACTAACGTTTTATTTTTTAAGATTTTGTCAAGTAGAATTTCTAAATTAAGATATTTATTAATTTTCTGTAACAATAAATAATGTACATTTGATTTTTCTAACTATATTTCCAGATCATTATATTTACGCATATTTAAATTTTTTTCAATTCAACTCTATTTTCTATTTAGTACACATCATTAGCAAATATATTTTAAAAATGCAAATATCCGTATATAAATGGGAACCAATTTCAGAAATGTATATAAATTTTCAATATTTTTACCTTTTGAACTTCACATATGTAAATTCAATGTATGACTTTTATTATGACTAAATAAAAAAAAATTCTGTTGGAATATTTGTTAAAAATCTCACATAACATTCTCAATTTTTCAATTCCTACTATTAGTTCACACTCTCCCTATATATATATTTATATATCTTATTCAAATTTTCAATCGTTAATAAAATACTTCTTATTCATGCACTCCATAAAATACTTCTTATTCATACACTCCATAAAATACTTCTTATTCATACACTCCATAAAATACTTCTTATTCATACACTCCATAAAATACTTCTTATTCATACACTCCATAAAATGCTTCTTATTCATCAAGTTCAAATACATTTTTTTACACTTGTAGTGGATGACACTTGATGTTAATATACCTTTTTCAAATATTAATTCATTAATTAAATTTAGCGAAGCGTGTAGATCGCTGGAAATTTTTTTCTTTTTCAGATACTTTTTTCTTTCTGGGTTCTAGTCTGAGTCAAGGAGGAACAAAATGGAAAATGAAACATGTGAATAAATTAGTGAGAGAGATGGAAAGTGTGTGTGTGTGTGAGAGAGAGAGAATTTCTTTTAACTTACAAAAATGAATGAAAATTATTTATAAAGGACTTTCTGCAATACAGTAAAAAAAAAGTAGGAACTGACTTTAAATTTTTTTTTTTTTTTTTATGTTACTTGTTCATTTATGGACCGAATCAAGACATTTTAATAACTGTTTTATCATTTTTTAAAATCTTTTTTTCTTTTTACTCTATTTCACAGCTTAATTTCGAAACATTTTGTTGTTGTTGTTGTTGTTGTAAACAAAATTATTAGAACAAACGTAATTTAATTTTAAAAAATGCAACAAATAAAGTCCCTACAGTTTCGACATGCCAAAAATTTTACTCACGAACAAATCATTTGACACGCTTGAATATGACTTCAAGACTAAAGCGCACAAAAAAATTGGCAGTTTTCACGGTTGCCACACTCTGTAATGGAATTAAATCACTATACCAAACGATAAAATTATAATAAGGAGACATTTTGATGCCATCGACGTCGCGATTTGTTCTATAATTAAACTTAAAGAGGGCAATTGGTGTTGTTTCTCTGTAAATTAAGGAATTTGAAGTGCTGGAATTGTTCCAAGTCCTCCCTCGCGAATTTTCACGCTTATTCATTCACTTCAGTTCGTATTTTTATTCTTTATCGTCTGACTGAAATTCTCATCGCTGAGTTATTCGCGGTCGTGAACTTTATGTCATTATCGCTTTGTGTTCGCGAAAGCTTTTGTTTCATTCAATTTTTTTTCCTTTGTTGTTACTTTTCTTTTCTTTTTTTCCTTCCCCCCCATTCCACCGGAGTTGCGTTAATTTCGCAATACTCACCAAAAGTACTGGTGTTAAAAGAGAATGTCGTTTTTAATGTTTTTTTCTTCTTTTTTTGCTAAATTTTTGCTGTTTTTTAAATTTTTGTTATACAATTAAATATTTTCAAATTATTAATTTAATTTTAAATTATTAATTTTGTTATACAATTAATTATTTATATTTAAATTTTTCGAAGTTTTTTAAGGAATGTTCTGGTTTAAGAAACATTAATTACCAACAACTTTGTTCTTTTGTGTGTGCTTGCGTCGGTAAGCCAAAAACAATTTCCATGTATCCATGTTTTTTAATGTGTACGAGGTGAAGAATACATGGAGTTATGGATTCTTCTCATAAACAATGAATATTTCTTAAGTTTATTTGATTAAATAGATATTATTATTGAACAGAAAAAAAATAACAACACGAGATTACACTTTCAAAGAATACAAAACGTTTGATTATAAAAGTGAGACTCGTTGTAAATTATCTTTGCTATAGAGCAGGGGTCTCCAAACTTTTTCGGTCGCGGGCCAAGAAAAATTTTAAAAACAATATACTAGTATTACAATTTAAATATGTTAATGAGCAGAATGAAATCGAGATTTCCTTTTTAAAAGTTCCTTATTGTGAGGTTCGAAGTGAGAACCTCACTATAAGGAATCACAAATGCTCATCTGTCAGTCTACTTCTGAAATAATTCTTTCCAAGATTCATAGTTGAAATCACTTGTTCCCATATATCACATGAAGCAAACACAGCACTGATTTTCTGGCCATGAGATATTGAATTTGGGAAACCTACTTTCGTTATTGATTTGCAAAACTAACTTTGGCATATTTAGAAATGACTGCTTGAGGTGATTGTTAGAACGTAACTCAATTAATTCAACTTGCAAATCCTTTCCGATTGAAAGCTGTCTGGCTTGCTATTTCCGTAGATTTAGGTTTTGTAGAACAAAAATAGAGAAAGTAAAAAGATCATCAGTCCTTTGAAAAAAGGAAGAAAAAAAAATTTTAATCAAAGTAGAAAAGGAGATGGATATATAATGTATAAATATATATTTCTTTTAATTTGCTTCGGACCGACAAATTAAAATTCTATCCGCGGGCCGGATTTGGCCCGCGGACCGTAGTTTGGAGACCCCTGCTATAGAGCGGCCTGAGGGTCCATTGCCTAGAGCTCTGGCATTTGGTACCACAGGCTTCAGATTCGAATCCTGGAGGTGGCATGGATGTTTATGAGTGGTTCGGAATCCACGTTAAGCTCACTTAAGCTATAATATTAGAAATTCGTTCAAATGTATCTAACGTTGTATTACAATGACACGAAAGAATAATAGTATAGTACAAAAGTACTATCTAAAGACGAACTGAAATTAAAATGTTTGCAATCAAGAATTGGGAAAAATAAACCCATCTTTTTATTGATATGATTAGCAGTTCGTATTAGTCTATCTTCCTCCAGAAAGGAAGTAAGTCTACAGAGCAAATTGAATTATGTTATCAGTGAATTAATAGGGGCATTACTAAACTGTGTAAAAAAAAATCTGAAAGACACAAACACGATTTTCTTGTTAACATACAATGCAACTACAGAAGTTAATCAATTTCAATGCGAGATCCTTCGGTTGCTCGTAGTATATTCAAGCAATACTCGATTTAATTTCTGAGTAATGGGTACTCTTAATTATCTGGCACCACCGGATGTTTTCATATGGAGTTAAGTGAAACATTATGTTTGTCATAAGTTCTGCACAAATTCCTAAGAACTGAAGCTGCATATGACAGTAATATTCATCCATAACTCCTAGCATACTTGCCTAATATGTAGTAGAAAATTGAGTGAGTACCGGTTTGTTGTATCATTGAACTTTAGAAAAGACATTTTCTGCTACTTCTACTTTTTTTTTTTTATATATATATATATTTTTTATAATTCTTTAAAATGTCTAATAAATCTAATGACCACATTATATAATAACTCTATACCAGGGATGAGCAAACTACGGCCCGCCGGAATGTTCTATCCGGCCCGCGGATAGAATTTTAATTTGCCAGTCCGAGGCAAATTAAAAGAAATATATATTTATACATTATACTTCCATTTCCTTTTCTACTTTGATTAAATATTATTTTTTTTATTAAAAAAATTATTATTTTTAATGTTTTTATCTCATTTTCCGAAATTAAATTCAATACCCTCAGTAAATGAAGAGAAGCTTAAGAATTATGAAGATGGCTTGAAAAAACCGCATTTTGAGTTCGAACGCAGATTTCAAGATTTCACTGCCATTCAAACAGAATTGGATATTTTTACCATGCCTTTCTAAGTAAATTGTGAAGCAGCGAGGTCAGATTTGCAGGTTGAATTCATTGAGTTGCAATCTAACAATCATCTCGAGCAGTTGTTTCTAAATATGCCAAAGTTAGAGTTTTACAAATCATTATCGAAATTAAGTTTCCCAAATTTAATATCTCACTCCCAAAAAATCAGTGCTAAAAAATCAGTAGACCGACACATGAGCATTTAGCCTCGTTTCTTAGAATCAGTACATCTCACTTCGAACCTCACTATAAGGAACTTTTGAAAATGAAATCGCAATTTTATTCATCTCATTAACATATTTAAATTGGAATACTTGTATATTGTTTTTAAAATTTTATAAAAATGTATCTTGGCCCGCCAAACTCGATTTTTTATTTTTTTTTATTTTTGGCCCGCGACCGAAAAAGTTTGCCCATCCCTGGTCTATACAATAGTATAATATAATATAAAAGGAAGTTTTTAATGGAGTAATTATATATATATATTTCATTTTACAAATGCCAAACATTGGCGCCTAAGCCATTAGTTCACGGATTCTCCAGTCCGTTTTGACCATGTCCTCATACTGAGAAAAAGTGCATTACAGTTATTTAAATTGTTCAAAAGTCATAAGCCGACTAGAGTCACACAAAACACAGTTGGAGGAATACACTACTCCAATTCTATAGAGGTGGCCACGTAAACAGTCAAATGTCTAAATAGAGCCACAGCTGTCTTTCTTGGAAAACTGGAAATAGTTCTCTCTTCCCCCAGAATTCTCCATCTCTTATCTATAGCGCGTTGAATCATATCTTGTTTAGGGATTTTCTTAAGAGTCAATGTATATATACACTGAAGTGACAAAAGTCATGGGATACCTCTTAATATCGTGTCGGTCCTCCTTTCGCCCGGCGAAGTGCAGCAACTCGACGTGGCATGGACTCAACAAGTCGTTGGAAGTCTTCTGCAGGAATATTGAGCCATGCTGTCTCGACAGACATCCATAATTGTGAAAGCGTTGATGGTGCAGGATTTTGGGCACGAACAGACCTCTCGATGATGTCCCAAAAATGCTCGATGGGATTCATGTCGGGCGATCTAGGTGGCCAGATCATTCGTTGGAATTGTCCAGAATGTTCTTCAAACCAATCGCGAACAGTTGTGGCCCGGTGACATGGCGCATTGTCATCCATAAAAATCCCATCGTTGTTTGGGTACATGAAGTCCATGAATGGCTGCAAGTGATTTCCAAGTAGCTGAACATAAGCATTTCCAGTCAATGTTCGGTCCAGTCGCACCAGAGGACCATTACGGAGCCACCACCAGCTTGAACAGTGCCTTGCTGACAGTTTGAGTCCATGGCTTCGTGGGGTCTGCGCCACACTCGAAGCCTACCATCAGCTCTTACCAACTGAAATCGTGACTCATCGGACCAGGCCACTGTTTTCCATCCATCTAGGGACCAACCGATATGCTCACGTGCCCACGAGAGTCGCTGCAAGCGATGTCGTTCTGTCAGTAAAGGCACTCGAGTCGGTCTTCTGCTGGAATAGCCCAAGAAAGCCAAATTTCTCCGCACAGTTCTAACAGACATGTCCCTTGTACGTCCCACATTGATTTCTGCGGTTATTTGACGCAGTGTTGCTTGTCTGTTAGAATTTACGACTCTTTGCAGACGTCGCCGGTCTCGGTCGTTAAGTGCAGGCGGTCGACCACTGCGCTGTCCATGGTGGGATGTTATGCCTGAAATTTCATACTCTCGGCACACTCTTGACACAGTGGATCTGGGAATGTTGAATTCCCTAACGATTTCCGAAATGGCATGACCCATGCGTCAAGCTCCAACTAACATTCCGCGTTCAAAGTCTGTTAATTCCCCTCGTGCGGTCATCATCACGTCAAAACCTCTTCACATGAATAGCTTGAACAGAAATGAAAGCTCTGCGAAAGCACTGCGCATTTATACCTGTTCTACGCGATGCTACTGCCATCTGAAAATTTGCATATTGCTATCCCATGACTTTTGTCACTTCAGTGTATATATTTAATATTATTATTACATATTTATTTTATTACTTTTTAATATTTTATAGGAGATAGATAAAGCTACATAACGATAAATTAAATGAAGTAAGATAAATTTAAATTTTTTAAAATTATTCTCTTCATTAAATATTCCAATAAAACTAAGACTAGTAATTAATTCGATTCGAATACCCGCTTGATCAGCAATGGAACAACCCCAATGCAGAACACTCATAAGGGGGAAATTTGGTAACAGCTGAGGAAATTACTAAATTGTTCTACTACTAACAGTGTGCATGCATTTAGTTGATAGATGGGTAAATTAAGGAGGGGGGAATGATAGGGTGGCGCCAGATGCCCATATGTCGGGTGTTTTGTTATAGAACGAGTTCTAATGGACATCGAAACGGCTGCGACGCCCGAGTGACTTGCTTCAGTGACATAATCGTTGTGGTCTGCAATTTGAACACCACACCTTACGCACAGGATCAGTTATCGTCTTTGGAAAAATTGAAAAGCCTACTTTGTCATGGAAAAATATTAATGGGAAATCGAAACATATTTTTTGGTAATAATTTTATGGGCATCGTTACACATGCATATAAAAAACTAAGTTTTAAGTATATTAAATTTTTCATGTAATATTTTTTAATGTGGCGTATTGCTTGTGATAAATACTGAGAGAACAAAAGAAAAAGGGTGAAGAATACAATCTACATTAAAATTTCTCTAATTTTTAAAAATATTACTGAAACGTTTATTTTAAACAGTGTTTAATCTAATCGTGTTAAAATAATTTGCTATTGTAATTCCATTTTAATTGTTTATGTAATAATTAGAATGGATTATTATATATTGTAATATTATCCTGGATTAATCAATCATCTTGAATTCAAGAAATGTACTTGATGAATATTTGCAGAATAAATATTTTTATGACACGAATTTCAACAAAAATTCTTTTTCCGTGAAGAAATAAAAAAAAATTATTTTAAAGGGTGTTGGCGGAATTCCATCCTATTATGTAAAACACATAGGATTAAGTTAATTAATGTATTAATTTTTAATTAAAATATATGTATATCTTTTTATGGCATGTTGTAAGGTGAAATAGAAACTGTACATTATTTTATATGTGTGTTATTTATTGAAAATATTTAATGTAATCGCATCAATTTGATCTCATTTTTGTTCAAATTGATACGATCAATTTTCCAAAATTAACTTTATAAAAACAAGAGCGCCGAATGTAGAAATGCCGCCAAATCATCGCCAAGCATAAGTGTAACGGGCACCATCTGGTGAGATTTGTGGTAAATCGTTGGCTAGATTACGAACAAAACTACTTGGCAAATTTGAACCTTTTTCATTAAAGTAGAAATATCTATTTAATATTTTTCTCAGAATTTATTTAAATGCATTTGTTACAAAACTGACGATATCAAACTTATATAAGCCTCAACAAATTTAGTTAATAAGTCCCATTAAATGAAATCTTGAAGGATAGGCTATGAGTGACAGTGATTAGATCTTTCAGCGATTTGGCACCATACGTTGGCGATTTATTGCAAGTTATAATAATACTCATAAATTATATACTTTTATGTTTTTATGCCAATTTTTTCTTTTTCTTTGCAGAGTCGTTCCGTAGAAGAAGCCGACATTCGCCAAAGGTCTATCAGTCTGTCAGACGCTCAGAGACCCAACGCAGCAGAGAATGATTCAAGCCCCTCCTCGAAATCGCCAACGTAAGCGTTTTTCTCCATTTAAGTGTGCTTCAAAAGACAGCCCCATTGTATTACTTCTCAGTGATATTGATCCATCATAAACGAACAATTATTTTTTTAATTGCGAGAACTTAGTTTCATAAGAATACCCGTTTTCAAAGAAATTTAGATATCTTATCATTGCGATTGATTAAAAACAATCTTAACTGATAAATAACGGTACAAATTGGCCGAATAGTGGGCACTGTTCATTATGAGTAGTGAAAGATTAATTATTGTAAAAAAAAGGAAAAAAAAGTTAAGAAATTAAATGAATAGAAGATTAAAAAATATATGAAACTTTAAATGTGTGAATTATAAGAAATAATAAAACAAAACGAAGTGATTTATTTCGCATAAAATTAATTTATTTGATCTTTCTAACGACATCGTATCAAGACTTTGTTTTAAATAAGAATATTAACCATGCACAAATTCCTTCTTTCATTATATATATATTGCATGATTTTATTCATGATGGCTTAGGGCAGTATGAAGGAAGTTGTATACTGAACACAATGTCCTTTGTTCTGAGCATGAATAGCTTTGATACATGCATAGCATTTTGATTAAGAAACAATTTTATAAAGGATTTCATTGATATGGCCAATTTTTATAAATTATACACATAATTTCTTCCTTTTTTCATTGCTGTTGTACATATGCATAATTTGTTTTCTATTTATGTATACCACGAAGGGCTCACAGACGAGCAATGAAGGTAGGCTATCGTCTTCCGAGATAACTTTTATGGGTGACGCCTGCATAAATGGGACGTTATTGAACGAATAAATTGCATGGCATATGGGAGCATGTCCGAAAAACTCTCTCCAACCGACAGATTATACCTCCTGCCACACCAACGAGTATGGGCCTCTCTGATTCTTGAGCAGACCTATTGGATAGTAAGTTTGGTTTATGAGCCAAGGGAGCTTGGTTCAAAATCTGGCATGGGATGCCGAACCAAAAGCTTTCATGTCTATGCTAAAGATGAGAACGATAAATTTGTAGGCCAGTATGTCCTTCAGTTGGGATCGAAAAGGAGGAGGAGAGGAAATGGAAACCCTCAAGATGCCACTTTGTTTAGATATTCGTTCAAAATTGTTGCAAATTGACTCACATCACTCCGAAACCGTAAAGAAGCATCTCCCCTCTAAGCGCAGTGACATAGAGTTCTCGTTTCTGAAAGCAGCGATTGCTTCCAGGCTGATTCAAACTTTCGGACTTCCTGCAAGTTAGTTACATACATTATCAACTGTCCATGAGTAGGGCAGCTGTTTACTTTATCTCCCTCTTTTTTTTATTGTTCATATCAGCCACGATCCTTTATTTGTTTGATTGATCTCAGAAAAAAATCCGATGAACTCTTTTTTTAAACCTGATCACTGTGTATATCAATACTCTTTCACACAGGGACGGCAAGTGGTTGAGCATGTCCATGGAAGAAGTGGACCGAGAGAAGGAGGGTTCTGACAACCAGAGGAGCAGTTCGGCGTTCGACCTCCCCCAGCAGAAGGAAGAAATCGCCCCCCAGAAACCCCACAAGAAGGTGGGCAACCTCATGGGCCAGCACGCGGCCCTCACCAAAGAGCTTGAGATGAGGCTCAAGGTCGGCAGGACCCCCGTGCACAGGAGACCGCCCTCCGAGGTAAGAATCAAACTTCTGAAGAAGTTACTGGAACGATTGTCTTTTTACAGGAACTATGATGATTCTATGTGTCTGTAGTACCTTAGCGATTAGAGAATCGGACTTCTGAATTATGAGTACTATTCCAGATAGAGCACGTTAAATCAATGGTTGTCAAAGTGTTCAATATTTTTTTTCGGTGATTGATATAACATTGTTAGGGGTCAATTTGACACAAGGATGGATTAAGGGTCGATACAAAAGCATAATAGCTATTTTTCAATCCAATTTATATATTTATTATTTATCTTTCCTGTTAAATATGTAATGTTAAGAAGACCACCAAAAATAAAGATATCCCTCTAACACTAATCCAATAAAATAATACATAATACATTATGCATGCAATAAATTCTTTAACTATGGTGAAAAAAAAAACAATTTAAAACTTGCTTAAATGACTTGCATATTTTTAATATAATTTATCAGTAGTAAAATAAATGCATTGTTTTTTATTTAATATATTGGAAGATATTTTCTGTCTCGTAATATGGATAATATAGGCATAAACTATCACATATTTGTGTTTCTTATATTAATCTTATTTGTAAAATAAAATTATCAGTGAGACTGGACGGGCGGTGAAAGTGTTAAACTTTCTAATTGGGTGTGAGGATGTCGATTTTCAAGCTAGCCGAATTCTCACATCTACCATAGGAATATGCATGATAAATGTGCAATCTAATGCATCCTTAAGAAGGTGAGAAATTCCTTGCCCCAGATGGAGAGACTATGGGTTTTCGTTCCAAATTTCGGCGAGATATAAGAAGTCTGACTCGTGTTGTTTTGTTATCATCCTCAATAAAAATATTGTTTATGTGTATCAGATAGATTTCAAACTGCCATCAGACAATTTTATAGATTTCCTATTCAATTCTAACTTGGAAAAACACATGTAAATATTTATATTGTAGAGTGTATTTTTTAGTTCACTGTTTCTTAAATTTATGTGAAAAATATTTGATAACCAGCCTTTTATTATGTCGAATCGTGGTTAAATAACATTTGAAAAAATATCAACAAAACATGCCAAATTTTTTTTCATTGTTCTAAATCATTAATTCTAAACAAGTATGAAGTACTAATGTCCTTGTCTGTCTCCGAGTGACGCATTTGACGCGTGACTTACTCATGGTCACTGCATTTACGTCACATCCTCACATCTATATGGCCTTTCCGAAGAGCATATTCGATACAGTTCAAAGAAACGCCAACACATTTGCACTACGTTACTCCAGATTGTTGCTAGAAATATTTCTGTTTTGAATCAGTGAACAATTTGCGGAATGCGTGCGGTATCATCATCAACGAAAAAGGTATGTAGCACATAAATTTAAACAGTCAATTCTGGGCCTATTAGTTATTTTTTTCCCCTAAATATATTTGTAAATGCATGTTAGCTTGTTTTAAATGTCTTAAAATTAATAGAAATTCCATAAAATTCAATAGATTGGATGGACTTTTAGATTTATTCAATGCCTTAAGAGAATATAAATGACGAGTATCTCGCATCGACAATCGCAATGCTCGGTTGAAATTTCCCGGGGTTTTTTTCCCCCATACAGCATGAAAATGCTGGAGTCCTAAGAGACTTCCAGAAATGTGTTAATCCTCCTACCATGGAAAACGTGGAGAGTACGAAGCCAATCCTCTCTTTGGTGCCGGATACTATAGAGGTCAACTTCTTGGCGAAATGACAAATTTTTCTTCAGTGATCAAACAAACGGAATGGATGACAGCTGATTTATTTATGCCAATTAATAACTTGCAAACAAAAAGGTGCATTTGATTGACGTGAAAAGGGCTATTGTGGTGTCATCGTTGTATCATTGCTCATTAAAAAGTCAACCTTGAGTAACAAACAGCATATTTAAGTTTGTATTGTGTCAAATAAGTAACTGCTACTTTTTTTCCTTCCAGAGCGAGGAGGAGGAGGTGCAAGGGACGGGCGGCGGGGGCAAGCTGGACCAACTGGCCTCCAAGGTGAGCTCCACCTCCGAGAGCCTGGCCGCCCTGGAGGAGAGGGTGGGCGCCCTCACGAGGAGGGTGGACGCCGGCAGGGAGAGGAGCGAGAAACAGGTGGGAGACATCCTGCTGCAAGTCACAGTCACGCAGCAGGTAGGTTGCTACGAGTTCGTTTCACCCCATGTTTATATCTTTTACACAAATTTGTTCGACTCACGGCCCATTGCCCAGTTAACTCACAAGCACTTGGTTTCTTCAACTGATGATACGAGCTACAACCGCTTTTTAAAAGAACATGTAGATTCAATTGATGTTGCTGTGGCCTGAATGGCCGAGTGGCTAGCGCTCTGGTACTCAATGCCACAGGTTTTGGGTTCATGTCCCGGCGGTGCCATTGATGTTTTTAGTGGTTTAGAATCCACTTTAAGCCGTAGGTCCCGGTCTCACATGACTGTAGAGCGTCACAGAGCCCAGTCAGACTTCTCTTTCACCCACATCATTCTCAAATTGTATAAGGGCAACTAAACTCTAGGCAGAGTGATGTGATGTGGAGCAGTAGTTGATGTTGCGACATCGACTTGTATTGGTCGAACTGACTGGATGGAGCTTTGCAGAATAAAATTCTTAAATAAGACATGCAAATATCTGAACATTTATGCGTCAAATCCTCCCGGAAGGCAATAAGCAAACCTCTACTTTCTAGGAGATAACATTCGCACTCTGTCCCATCGGTATCCACCATTATGGTTATGCCAACAGCTGAAATTATCTTCAGTCACGAAGACGACTGAAGATTATTTCAGCTGTTGACATATCCATGATGGTGGACACCAATGGACACTACTGTTGAATTGAACATCTTTTCCTTTCTGCCAATTTCAGAATCTTCTGACACCACCTCCACAGATCGCGGCTCGCCCCACCATGAACATACTTTAATTTTAGCGATAGGTATCTTATTTAAAAAAATGCTTATGTGCCTAGTAAAATAGTAGTGGTATAGTAGTCTAAACTTTTCTGATTAATACTACAAAAGCGTTAATTACGCGACTTCAACAATAGTTATTCAATTGGATGGTCATATTTTGTATTTCCATGCGTGTTAGGATCAAATGTGAATGTTAATTTTTTTCACTTTTATCTTTAATAGGAAGCTGAAAGAATAAACGCCGAATGCAAGAGAGCTTTAGTGGACGCCAATAAGGCCAAAGCGGAATATCAACTCTTGGTGAAAGAGTGCAAAGAAATGCTCGCCAAGCTCAACAGTGATTCGGATTCCCAACAGAACTGTGTTGTTTGAATTTTTTTACTATAATGAACAGTGCCTTGGACTCTTCAATACTCACAAATTCTCTCAAATTATTTACTCATAAATACTGCCAATGAACACCATGGCAGGAAAGAAAAAATGTTTTGGAATGCAGGACACTTCCAAAAACAAGAGAGATTTGATTTGTATTCATAAACAATTGCAATATATTATGTATTCTGCATCGCCAAGCAATTGAAATTAAGGCAAACTTTATTGTAGCAAGCAACTGGCAAAAGGCTTTTCCTGCACAACACACTATGTGGGTAATCAAACATAATTTTGACTGTTCATTCAGGAACTATTTACTTTTTTCAAAAAAGGTGTCAAAATGGCCAGCTCTTTTGCTATACTTCATAATTTTTTTGTACCAAGAAACATTTTATATAAGCTGTGGGTTCACATCATAGCTCTTTATGAATGAAAGTCTTTTTGACCAAAGGAAAAAAATAATTGCCATTGTCTTATTATTATAAATGAAACGAGAGAAGATTGAAGGCACATATTTAAAAAGCAAAAAAATGGATATTTTAAATGTTTCTGCAGTTTTCTTCTAGTCAGTGCCTTATTGTTTGCCATATACATGTCTGTTGCAACTTTGATAAGTATATTATAACTTCTGAAATGTGTGTCGAGTGAATTTCTTTTATAAAATTACAAAAATATTCAGGTAACTTTGCAATTAGCAATTAATCTTATAGACAGAAAATTTACAAATGTCGCATCAATTTTACTTTTCAAAATGCTTGTGAATGTTTGGTCACTAATTTTTATTTATTGTTATTAATATCTTTCAGAAAAATAAAAAAAAGGTGGGTGATTATAGAATTATTGCATGTAAATCTAATTTTACTGACAAAATAAATTATACATTGAGCTTTTTTAATGATAAATACAAAACCAAAAGTTATTAAAAGAATTTTTCCCCTATTAGTATTAATGGATATTTCATAAACTTTACATGATAAGTAATCTATACTTTTTAATATATGTTTATGAATTAAACTTTTATTAAATTTATGAAAAATATTTTATAGAAGTGTATCAATGTAATTGGTATGTAAGAAAAATATTAAAAAATATATAACAAATACATTTTGAGAGAATGCTTATAAAAAAAGACATCAAGCTTTATATTTCAAATGAAACTTCACATGTAATTACAACATTTTATTAATATTTCTTCTCAAATTATATTTACAAGAAACAGTCATTTTTTTTTTAAATAATCCCATATTTAGAAATTTTAGCAAACAAACATCGTCCAGAAAACTCATTACATATCAACATCAAAATGATATTTAAACATTCGCAAAGGTAACTTTCACCATTAATATTCGTATATATAATTCACGACATTTTGCTACACTTATTACAGATAAGAACTTATGTACAAATTATATTTTATAACTAAAATATATTGTGCATTCAAAAACCAATTCTCTCAGTTGTCTTTTCTGTACAAGAGTTGTCGAATGAGGTAAAAAACACTTTGTAGCGTAATGTAGTTATGAATTTCTATACAAATGATAACACCTCCAGCAAATACAGGCGAAAAAATACACATTTATGAAAAAAAGTTTTTTTTTTAAAATGTGAAATAGGTGTACATTACATAAAAATCCACAAAGTCTTGGCCATAAATGGAATACTGTATAAATGCGTCACTGGCTGCACACAAAAGAAATAATTCTACAACCAGGACATGTTGAGTATTTAAAGCAGTGAGAAATATCTTCTTATAAGTAAAAAGTACTGAAGGCAATATGTCAAGTCAATATACATCTCTCGAGGCTTTGGTTTTTTCCTACTAGTACAAAAGCCCACAGAACTAAGCCTGAAGCTCGTTGTGACTAAAGTATGTATGATGTCCAACATGCTGAACTGTACTTGTTGGTCAACACAAAATAATGCATAGAAAGATTATAGCACATAAAACATGGAGCATACTTGCTTTGATGCAACAATAATGTCAATGATATGAAAATGGATTTTTGATGTAGGTACAAGCAATCGTGTAAATATATATCCATACATGCAATTAATAAATAAGATGCTTTGCAGTATGGATGAGTTCTTTGATCTATATTTTTCACAACGAATAAAACACAACCATAAAATAATTTTCAGACACATTAAATGGCAAATGCATGTACAATATAATATTTCTTTAACAAACATGGTTCCCACTTTTTTTTTTTATTAAAAATATTATGGTCCTTATTAACTTTAAAAACCCATAAAAGAAAGTTCATGTTGAAAACATAATCTGCACAATAGGCATTAACAAGAAAAAATTTTTTTTTTTTTTTTTTTTTTTTTTTTGCAGTTTTGCTTTTTTAATTTGGATTAAAATTAAAGGCTTGATTTTTTTTAGAAGTTTTTAAAGACTTGTAATAACAGTAAATACTTGTATAAAAATGCGATTTTTATTATCTACATATAAAAATAATATGATTTAGAAAATTGTTATGCGTAGTTAACATTACACTTTTTATTATTAAGTGATATTTTTTAAACTTCTTAATTTACTTAATTTGTCGAAGCTTAACATTTCAATACGTCATTTAATATGTACAAGAGACTATCTTGTGAAAAAGCAATATTTTAACATTAGTTGTTTTCGCTGATGGTTAACTTACCAATAACTAAAGAAAAACTAGCCATAATATGCATAATTAAACAACATAAAACCGAGTATTCAAAATTTAAAGACTATCAAATTAAGGAGGTTTTTCTCCAATTATTCATATCAAATTAATAAAACAGCTTCTTGGTTGGCGTAATACGATTCACAAACTTTTTTAAAAGTGGGAACTCATATAATCATCGGTTTATGTACAAAAATTATAAGTGATAATGTGCCAGCAGAACACTGTAAGTCTACACATAAAAAAAAAAAAACAAACCTCAACTGTGGAGGGACTTCCCTTCTCTCTACCATTGTTTCCCTTGCCCCAATGGTGATTCTGCGCTTTGGGCGTCGAAACGTGCAAATTGTTGGTGAAGTTGCTCGATTTGCTTTTCTTCATGATCTTGCCGCTCATGATGAGCCTGCCGAATCCTTCTTGATGTGCAAATGCATATCCTGACCTCACAGACCGCCTGCTGCTGCGACGGACGCTGGATATCCTGAGAGTGGGTTCAGATGGCCGAGTCCTCAGATGCGACAGTCGTTGTCGCAGTCGCACCCGGTCGCTGAGAGTGGGGTGTGTGTCGACGTAGTAGAAGCGAATAGCGACGATTGGCACCAGAAGGATGACAATGGTGAGGAACAGGGTGAACCAGAAGTGGGCAGTGCTGAGAGTCATGCGGAAGGTGCCCACGTAAGGGTTGCCGAAGAAGTTCATGTTTATGAGGATGGTCATGCCCAGGTAGAAGAGGGCGCTGCCCCATATTACAACATGATTGAAATTGGTCCAATAGGCTGTGTCAATGGCAATCTGGGAGAAGAAATGAAATCCAAATTAAATAAGATTAAACAGCAAAACTAGCGCACAGTTCTCTTTAAAAAAAAAAAAATTCTTGCATTTTCATATGTTGAATGAAATTGATTGAACATAAATTTCATTTAACATATGAAAATATCAGAATTTTTTTTAAAGAGCAATTAATTGATTAATTAATTAATGATTTTTAATTAATTTTTAAAATTAATTCATATCAAACTAACAATGGGTGCTCATTAAAAAAAAAAATTCTTACATTTTCATATGTTGAATGAAATTGATTGAACATAAATTTCATTCAACATATGAAAATATAAGAATTTTTTTTAAAGAACAATTAATTGATTAATTAATTAATGATTTTTAGTTAATTTTTAAAATTAATTTATATCAAATTAACAATGGGTGCTCATTAAAAAAAAAAAAAAAATCTTACATTTTCATATGTTGAATGAACATAAATTTTTCGCAGCTAAAGAGAAAACAGATTTCTAAAATATATAAATAAAAATATGTATAGTAACTATAGTTTCACCACCGACCGTGTGGAAAACTGGCAAGCAAATCATAAGGATTCAAAAAGAACGGTGTCATAAGGGAGGATATGCCATTCAGGAGAAATTTTAATTGCAATAAAAAGAATTTTAATTTTTAATTATTAAAATTTTATACTACACAACACAATATTAAATGAAAAACAAGATGAAAAAGGTCCACACTAGCTGTTATACTTTGTTCTTTCAAAGCAGCTTTGTGTCACATATATTTGACTAGCATCTGTAATAAATAATCCATTTGTTGTATTTCAGCCATTAACGATATTTATCATTTCCCACAGTCTGTTCAATAAGTTGTTTGCAATTATATTAGATAATGAAATTACTCAACTGAGATTGGTTCATAATATCATTTAAGTGCTATTAATGAATTTATTCATATTGTAAAAATAGTTTAAAAAGTGAGTAAAAGCACATATAGATTTTTTTTTTTAATATTCCACTTTTTACCCTTAAAAGTTGTAGCAAAATGTGACTTACTTGAACAGTGACGACCAAAACCAGAATAGTAGAGACAGTCGTTCCAAAAAGTTGATGGTCATCAATGCTAAGTCCATTGGGATCAATGCCATAACTAAAGGCTCCATAGGGAATGAAGAAAAGGATAAATGAAGAGAGTAGGCCATGAGCTACACTTTTAAGAAAGATCATTTTGTTGAAGAGAAGGTTCATCAAACCAGGAGTGTACAGTTTGGGATAGCGAAGGGAGTTTTTATCACTTACATCCTGTGAAAAGACAATTTATATGTAGAAACAGTATATACTGAGATTTATAACAATTCTTTTATTTAAAATAGACCATAGTAAACAAATAAGAATTTAAAAAAATTTACGTGTCTTAATACATTTATATTCTTAATGAAAAATTCATAAAAATGTCGAACATAATTACTAGCATCTTGTTTAATAATACAAACACGATTATTTTCAAATAATTTTCACTATACACAATGAAAAATATGAGATTTCATATAATAACACAATAAATATAATTTTCATCAGCAGCTTTATTTTAAAGCTAATTTTGACATATCAATATAAAAAAATAAATTAAGAAATCCTCACACAATTTCAAATATAAGACTACATGAAAAATCTTTGAAATTTTTTGAAATATAAATAATGATTTGTTTTTAAAAACATATTTTTAAATATAATCTCTTGAAATTATATACAAAATTTCATTACATTCACTAAACTCTGAAAATTTGCACAGAAAACTGTTCAATATTATAAATAATCAAAGTGAAAACTCACCTGGTCAAAAACGCCAAGAGCAAGTACAGGTAAAGACGTGTAAAACACATTGTAGAAGGAAATGAATACAGGATCATATAAAGTCTGTAATTAATTAAAACAAAGTGTTTTGCCGTTAACAAAGTTACTCATAATTGTAATGTTATATAACATATATACGATTTTAGCAATGCAACAATATATTGCTATTTTTTCTTATTGATACAATACTATTTTACTAGTATAACTATATTATATAGATAATGCAATGAAACAGTTATTTTAATTCAATATGATATTGAATCAAAATATATAAGTAGAAATATTATTAAAAATATATATAAAATACACACTAACCTGAGCAGAAAACCCACAGAAGAATGCATACCAGAAGTGGCAAAGAGTAAATGCAAAGTTCTTGTAGAAAAAATAACGCAAAAACTTGGACATTCGAAAATAAGACCATCGACCATGGACCAAAAGGAGTCGTTCCAAGTAACGGAACTGGGCCAGAGAAAAATCACTGGCAAGCACAGCTTGCATACCTTCTTGACCACTGATGCCCACTCCAATATGGGCCACTGAAAAACATTAAAAACATGGTTTTACACACATGCATTCTAATGTTGCATCAGCAATAAATAAATCTCTAGTAGTAAATTGCTAATTCAAATAAATCTTATATTAATATGTCGTATTGAATCATCATTTTCACATCATATCCATTAAAACGGAAATTTAATGAATATATGATAGTAAATAAAGTGTTCTTTTTTTCCCCCTACAGAGAGGTAATCAATTTTCCACAATTTGAAAAAGTAAGTCAACTTTTATTATAGAAACGCATATTATATATTCTACTAGTAAAGAGGATGGATTGTCTTCTACATGGACTTCTAAAAAAATCACTTCACATTTACAATACATTTAAGGGATGATCATGAAAATTATCGAAATAATTCCCATTAGTTTATTTAAAAACGGTTATATTGAGTTTATTATTCAGTATTAAACAGGTATGAAATCCCACTATTTCCCTTCAGTTAATTTCTGTTTTCAAAGATTTCTTAACAAAATATATAATAATAATTTCAAATGTATTTGTTTGATATAAGATTTCACAATACTATTTTCAATAACAAAAATTGGCTATACTGATTTATAAAATAGGTTACTCTTGGTAAATTGAGCTAGTATTGACAAAAACTGGTGATTAAATTATGTTTGTGGATATGAATCTAAAAAAAGAGCAAACATTATAATACATCTATTTTCATAAAAAAAATTAAGCAATGGTTTTTTTCTACTCGAATTCCTAGAGGAAATTTCAAATAAAACAAAAGAAAAATTCGGCCTACTTTTGATCATGCTAACATCATTGGCACCATCTCCAATAGCCAGTGTAACAGCATTCTTATGCCTCTTTATCAAATCTACAACCAATGCTTTCTGTAGAGGTGTAACACGGCAGCAAATCACAGATTTGCATGCAGAAGACACTTCTAGAAAAAGTGTTTCCATAGATGGTTGCAAAGCATAAACCTAAAATTAATTTTTTTTTATTAAAAAGAATTCAAAGTTTATCAAATAAACAATACATGGCATACCTTAATAAATTTGTGTGCAAATGATTTTAAAAACAAAGGATTCAACAATGATTTTAAGAACATATTTGTGGAGTATAAATGTTTTTCGATAATGTATTAAAAAAAATTTACTTAAAATTAATATTTATAATTACTTTTTTAAAATTTTAATTTAACATATATCTTCTCTTCTTGTTATATTATTGTTAAAATGAAATAGTATATGGAAAAATACTTTTTAAATTGAGTAAATTCAGGTTTGAAATATATATATTTTTTCAAAATGTTCAGTAAAAATCTGTTATTATTGATAAACTTTTTATATTATTACAAGAACTTGTTTCCTTCTAAATTTGAGTTGAAAGTTATTTTGAGAAAAAACCAAACAAGCATAAATCCTTCAAATTACCAAACTGTGTCCATTCACAATTAAAGCATATCCAGATCCTTCAGCATTCTCAGACAAAGAATTCAGGTCATCTAGATAGGGATGTATCATGGAATCATGCTGACCCCTATTTTGACAACGGATGTTTTCCAAGAATTTATTCAATTGTTGCTCCACTTCATTGTAGTTCATGCCATCCACAATAAAAATGTCGATTAGATCATCTGTCAGAAGCTGACATGAGTATCCAATATTGATGGCAGTTTCTAGAAAGAAAAAGACATTAACTAATGAAGGCGGTTGAAAAAACTGCATTTAAATTTCTCAAACAAATTCATATAAGACTTAATTTACTGTATCTAAAGCCTCAATACAGTAAGACGAACTAGAGCGAGCCGCAAAGGAGGAAACAACTAAAAAGGTGTCACAAGGAGCTAAGCAAAAGAAGAATTGAGGACAGATTTAGATAAAAAATGAGGACCACTACCGAAAAGAGGGAGTTTTGTAAAGGGGTGAGGGCTGGATTTGAGATCCAACAACAGAAAGCCCAGGAGATGTCTGATTGACAGGACAAAAAGGACTGTTACAAGGTCAAAGGCGTTTTGAGAGTGGTGTGGTCAAGAAGACAATCAATGGTAAGGCCAAATGACCTTAGAAGACGACAACCAACAAGAAGGTCAAACAATGGCTGAGAGGCCATGCTGATGTGCGGGAGTGGTTGATTCACATAGTTATGTTTTTGTTGAAAATATCATTGATAAGGTCCAATTTGTTTTGTTAAAATATGAATCCAATATTACATTTATTCACTCTCTGCAAAACTTCTTATCAATTACATTGGAAAGAAATATGTTGTTATTGAATTAAAGAAATTTGTTGAAAATTCTGTACTCAGGTCAAGAAATATTTAATTTTTTTTTATCTAAGAAATAACACAAATAATCTAGAAATAATAATTAATGCTTATTTAGAACATTGAAATTTCCATACATTAATTTCTTCCCAGTTCTTCTTGAATTAATCTTCTCTTTAAGTTCAATATATATTAGTTGTTCATGTTACAATAATAAAAATGATTAAACAATACATTAAATAAATAAGGTATTTAAGTATATTTAAAAATTTATTTCAGGTAAAAAAATCATTAGTTTCAATTTTTGATAAATTAAATGAAAATACAAGCTAGTAAAGGTAAAGTTAGAAAGTTCCATTTGAGAATGCAAAAATTAAATTTCAAAATATTTTCCATCAACTTTTAACATTTATATTTCTTAGAGAGATGAAAATTTTAATCAGTATCACAACAAATCAATCACTGCAAAATTTCTTAGCAATTATATTAGACAGAAATGTGTTCTTATATATGGTGATGCAGTTTTAGGAAATAAATTATATCTGGAATTAAATAAAAATTACCATATTGTATACAGGAAATTACAGTATTTGATTTACCTTGTTTATCTCCAGTTAGTACCCAAAGCTTGATACCAGCTATGCCTAGATTAGCTATTGCTTGAGGAACTCCATCCTGAAGTTTGTCTTCAATGGCAGTGGCTCCCACTAGAGTCATGTTCTGTTCAAGGTCTTCATATAAAGCATTCATCCGCTCTTCTCGATGCTCCATGGCAATTCTGGGACAGAAAGAGTGGTTCAGAGAGACAGTTCTTTAATTAGTAACAAATTTATTTCTTTTAATTAGGGTAAACATTTATAAAATGTAATACTCACGAAGCTTCATGAAATCTCTCATTCCAAGTGTTAAATGTAGTTTCATCTAAATCTTTAGAAGCTAAACATAAAGTTCTTAAACCTTCACTAGCGAATTTCTAAAAGTGATTATAAAAAATATTCATGTTTTAATTATTATTCCAGAAAAAAGAGATGTTGGGGGTTAGGGTTAAAATTAAAATGTTTTTAATTCAAAGAAAAGCTATTTAAAACAAACACATCCTAATATACATAAAAATATTAAAATAATTACACAAAATGTGATAAAGTTGCTTACATTTAAATGATCAGATGTTTTATTTTTTAAATCATTGGAACTAGGGCCTAATCTCTCAAATATCACAGAATCAGCACCTTTGGAGTATAATTTGATTTTTCCATTTTTTCTAATTATCACCTACAAAACAAACATTCAGTTACGATACAATAAATATTAAGCTTTAAAATAATAACATTAATAAGAATTCAAAGAGTTTTATTTTTTGTATGAAAAAAAACAAAAGACTTACAGACATGCGTTTGCGGACGTTATTAAAATCAAAAATGGATAGCAGATCATAAGTTTCAATTGCTCCCATTACTTCTATTGTAATGCTGGTTGGTGTGCGTGACTGCCAACAAAAATATTTTTATGAAAAATTATAAATACATATATTGCTTAGTTGAAAGTTTAATAAATTTTTATACATCAAATACTGTACAGTTATACAAATTTAAATTTAAAATAGTGTTTACCCGAAAGACAAAGCCGAAATTTCTGGCAGCAGATGTTAAAGCAGCCTCATCAGGAGACTGAGCTTGGTAATCCAATCGGCCTGTAAAGAAATAATAAATAAAATTAAACTTCATGTATTAATATTTAAAATGTGAATTTTGTACTAACAACACAAAATGATTTGTTATTTTGTATTGTTTTGAAAATTATTGATGACATGGAAGCATTTTTTTTCAATATTTAACCACATAAGGATTTACGATGTGATAAAGACGTTCTCCAGTGAGAAACAAAATATTTTATTAACTCCTTTTCCTTTAAAGTAAATTTAAAAGGTTTTTTTTTATTGTTAAACAAGCATTCAATTAATCATGGGAAAAATTTTTTTTTTCTGGATTTAACATTTTATAAAGTTAATTAATAATTCGAATTATCAAGTTACTGAATTTTCATAAAGAAATATTTTAATAAAATTATATGCACCAATGAGTATAAAACTATAAAAAATAAGATTTAGTTATGCATATTCATTCACATACTGCAAAGTCAAAACATTTTTTAAAGATACAAGTTTCCACAATGTACATATATAGGCTAACATTGGCCATCTGCTAGTTCATGTAATTTTATTTGATCCCTGCAAAGTATAAAATTTATTTTTAAAATTATTTCACAGTTGTAATGAGATTGAAATTTAGTTTAGAAAACTAGTTAGTTTGTTACATTTTGCAATTGATGATTTATGTTTACATAATTTACTAGCAATTTGCTTATGTCTTTGAAATTTCAGAAACAAAGCAAAATAGGACCTCTTTTCAATTATATGTCCATAGGACAATGACACTGAAAAGATCACAGTGAAGAAGAAGCCATCAAAATAATGATAATTTGAGGTTGCTTGCATAGATAAATGGAAATAAAATCGATTGATGAACTTTCCTGAAGTCCTTTGATTTTGTTTGAGTGAAGCAATAAATCTTAACTTTTCTTAAACAACGCAACATCTGGTCCATTGTTCTGTAAATTAAATTTGTCTATCCAGATGTATTAAATTGATCAACCATGATCTAGATTAAAACAATGTCACAAATCAAAATTTAAGAAAACATTTGATTTCTTACCATCTTTTTCCTCACACATAACTGTATGGCATAAAGCAAGTATCTGAAGAACTCATGAACATGTGGATCGCCATTTTTCACTTGTTCTAGAAGAGTCTTATCATAGAACCTAAAACTAGGTTCATATACAGGATTCAGAGAGAAATCAACAGCTTTAGTATCCTAAAGTCAGGGGAAAGAAATTTGAAAAATAATTAATACTCAATAATACATTTTACAATAATAATTTAAACCATTTTTGTAATTATAATACCATTAAAATGACGAATTTCCCCAAAAATTTCAACTTAAAAATACATCATAAAGCATTGTTTAAAAATTAAGTAACTTTTAAAGATGCACAATAAATTAAAAGTTTTAAATTTTATGAGTAAAAAAGTAGTTATTGAATTTACTTTTATATATCTTAATAATTTATTTACATTTTTTTATATTAGAAATTATATAATTTTTAAATTATGAATTGTTTGGCATATAATTGTTTCATAGTTATATAAAAATATTTTCTTTTAATTAGCTAACTTTTCAATTCAATTGTAGCAGAAACAATGTGAGAAATGCTTTGAAAAAAAATCATTATTTTGATTTATTCACACAGACACATGTAATATTAATTCGTAAGATTAAATTTAATAAAACTTTAATGCAATATAATTTATATTAAATATAAAAAATAACCATATGCAACCATTCTATAAATTAACTAATTATTTACAAAATAATTAAACCATATATTAAATTATATTTTACAAATGTTTTTGGCATGCAGTGTTGACAGTCAAATAATCCTCTAGAAATCAGTTGCTTACTTCACTAATTTCTAAAGGTTCTCTGGTGATTTCATCGAGAATCTCTCCATACACTCGTCCATTTATGGTGGCTTTGTTGAAAGTCATGATGTTCTGAGTGAGAGTTCCTGTTTTATCAGAAAATATATACTCTATCTGTCCAAGCTCTTCATTGAGGGTAGTTGTCCTTGCCCGTGCTGGGGCATCTTTAGGTGCATAATACATTTTCTCATCCCAATTAATCCACAAGCTGTGACAGAACCGAATCACTTCCACACTACAGGAATAAAGAAACATTTACTATCACAAATAATGTTTATTCATTGATCAGACATTAAAACAAATATTAGCATGAAATTTATTATGGAACTCCAAGTATAAATCTATGTGTCATACAGTTGTTGGTAAGAAACAGAAAATTTGTTTAAACTTTTTTCTTTTTTTCACCCATGCCATCAATTACATTTCTGGCATGGAGAAATAAATAAAATAATCTAAACAACAAATTCAATTACTGAAAAAATAAATTGGTGATCTACTTTCCAAATTATTAATTTTTAAGTTGTTCTAATGGAGTGAAAATCAAATTATAAGCACCACTTCTTCTGAATTCATTTTTGAAAATCTGCAAAAAAATAATTTAGGAACATAGTCATCTCAAATGGGTAATCATTTTGCTAATTTTTTTCTAAATTTAATTATGTGTAAAAATATATATAAATATATTTCTGTTTCAACAAAAATTATTATGTTTCTTGAACAATTGCCAGTAATAGTGCCATAGCTAAGCAGGTGCACCCGCACAGGGACCCAAAATACTGTTAACCAGAAATTATATTCTTAAAAATTTTTCAACTTTCTACTGCACTGTTTAGCGAATAAATTTTGCCGTCCTTAGACCCTAAATGCCTCTGCTTATATGAACATTCGAATGAATGCAAGAATTTACTTGATATTTTCAACATGTTTATGCTATAATTTATCAAACTTAGGATAGGCTATAGCATGAATACTACAACACAGTCATGATACTTGTGTTTTTGTACTTATGTATTTGTGAAAAATATGCAAAGAATGCTCACATTAATATCAAAATTATGTTATTGCAATATTTCGAGAATTTTTATAATAGACACACGTGATGATCATGGTTAGATCACCCAGTCGTTTTTATTCTTTTTGTAGGCAATTTTCTACTTTTGTATTAGTATAGTTAAGTTTTTATGTACTTGTGGACTTTTTAATGTACCATTTTAGTTTTATAGTGAAATATTAAAAATTAATTCATTACGAAATGGATTTCTAGGTTAATATTGCTTTCTGTAGAATGTTTGGTTGGAAAAAATATTTTGTATAGCATTCTATAAATAAAAATTAGTATATAGTTTACAGTAACTTATAACAGTTTTATATTTGTACAGGCAACATGTTGGTTGCACAAAGGAAAAATATCCTATAAGGAAACGAAAATCAGAAGAATGTAATTTAATGACTAACAAATTGTTCAATGGCTACAAACAGAAAAACCAGAGAAAGATGGAAAGGACAAAAATCTAATAGAATTTCATAGGCTGATGAAACAACACTACATTTGACATCTACCCCTTCAATGAACAAAAATTCTCAGAGATGGAGCCACTGCAAGAAGAAAAATCTGCTTTACAAGTAATTTTGCGCCAATTGCTCCATAATAATTCAAGAGTGAGTCAAGTTGTCAAGAGTGACCACTTGCACAAAGTACTCTCTCACAAATCAATAATACCAAGCATATGTACTTCACAGTTTCAGAATAAATATTTTTAAATTACAACGATCCCCATTCCTAGTCTGCTATCACAAAAAAATTAATATATTCCTTTGTCACATATGGTCCAGATCGAGATGGAAATTCACAAAAGACTTGTTTTATGCTTAAGAAATCAATGGAGAAATAGTGAAAAAAAATGGATTTTATATTCTATTAATCTTTCCAAGCATACTTTTGAGACACAAATCGCATAATCTTTAGACACACAAATATAATTTCATGATTTAAGCCAACTCCATACAGTTATTCTCCGACACGAAAATTATCCAAAATTCTTATGTGAAATGGAAAAGTGACAGAAAAGTATTTAAAACCATAAAAAACAATTGATGATTCCGTAGTTAATTCAATTAAAAAGGAAAAATATGATATGGCATGAAATATTGAAAATAATATTACAGGTTGCCATTCTATTCTATTCTGAGCCAAAAACAAAATTGCTCTTAAAGGTTCAAATAAAATTATTGAAGATCCAAATTGCAGTTTTTTTTTTTTTTAATTTATTGAATTTGCTAATCATTATAATACTACTTTAAAGGAACATATTGAAAAACATAAAACAGGTTTACATTCTTATTTCTTCCCCACTATTCGAAACCAAAAATTAAAATTAGCTTAGAATGAAATCATATGCAAATAAAGAAAGCAAAGTACTACAACATTTTATTCAGCCACAACATTGTTGTTTGAAGAAAAGAGCAAATGAATCGGATGTTAAAATATTACGTTGATTATAATGGAAAGGTAATGATTGAAGATAGCTTCCTCACCCTTATTCAGTCACATGAAAAATAGGAGAAGGATTATCGAGAATTTTTAACTAAGCTAGAAGCTGATAAATTGGGTAATCAACTTTGCAAGAGACAAGGATTAACATTAGTGCCAATATGGCTGGCAAATATAAAGGTGCAAGTGATTAAATAATTAAGTGCCTAAAATTATCATTTAAAAGTTTTTCTGATACAAGGTGGTCATAAATGGCCAGTTTCATAAAGATGCTATATTTACAATGATTCGAAATAAAGAAAGAACTGCAAAAGCTTGAAGAAAAATGTTCAAATCAGGAAACTGAATCGAATGCAAAAGATTGATTTTGCAAATTAAATAGATTTATGGAATACAATTCTACTAAGAAATAAATTTCTACAATGCATCAATTGACCTGTCAATAGATTGTGGAACAAAATTAATTGCTTGAATACAATATTACAAAAGCTTCAAGATTCAGGTATTGAAAAAAATTTGTCAGAAGAAATGGGTGGAAATTGGGTGTGCAGAAGTGTACTTTTTAGGTACACTTTTTAGTGGCTAAAAGATCTGCAACTTGGCATTATTGTTAGATTAATGAACTCAGTTGCAGCATGTTTTGTTGTATTATTTTGTTGTTGTTGTATGTTTTTTTTTATTGTTCTTTTTTTGCTGTAACTGTTCATAATCTGCCATTGGAAATAATAATTAAAAAAAAAAAAAAAAAAAAATGGGTAGAAATTTGAGACTTCTTAATAAACAAAAAAGAGCAGTTAAGATAATGAAATAGTTGAAATACCAGATGAAAGAAGTAACTTGATAACTGAAGAATTATTATTTAAAATATAAATTTACAATGTCCTTGACACTCTATTTTCTGAAACAGATTGGCATTATAAAAAAATTAGAAGTATCTGTCAAGATTTTTTTCTATGGCTCGTGGCTGATTTAAAAAAAAACAGCAGCAGATCTCGCTACTAAATATGGTACAGACTTAAAAAAGTATGAATCTACATGTGAAATTGAAAGTTTGAAATAACGATTCTTATGCAAACTATAAAAACTGGATATCTGCTTAATATTCAACAGGTGCTTTTACAATTTTGGTTTAAGTAAAAGATACATCAGAAATTAAACACATGAATAAATGTATGTCTGACAAATAAACTAAAGCAATATTGTCAAAATGGTACCAGTAAGATCCTATTAAATAAAATATAAAAGAGAAACTTTCTGAAGATTTTAGAAATTTTAATTTACTGATGTATTTGTACAATATTTTGCATAATTTCAATTATACACATGCAACATGAGTGAACAATAATGGTAAACACATTACAAATAATCCTGTTTCATTATATACTTAAAAACAGATAAATAAATAAATGTGTTTTCCTCTTAAAAAATAATTTTTGAAACTTTTGTATTTATATCTATATCATATAACTTAAACTGAACAAAATATATTGTTTGTTTTTAGTATTTACTTTCAATGTACACACAAATAATGATCAAATCATTTTAAAATACTTATTTTAAATATTACAATTTTATGAAGGATGGAAGGCAGGCTAATGTGTTTACATCATTGATATATACCTAAATTTATATGTATACTAAAACATAGTATTTTACTGTTGAATTTTGATTAATGAAGAATAATATGTGTACCTGACATAAAGGGAAATGGGTACAACTGTGTTGAGAACTATGGCGTAAGAAAAGAAGACAAGCAAGGCAATGACGGTGGCTCCACTGGTGACATTGCTTCTAGGCACTGGTTGATCCCATGGAAGGTAGATGCGAAAATGCTGGCCTGTCACAGTCTCCCACACTCCGCACGCAATGGTACAAAATAAGCACATGCTTAGAAGGAAGAACACTATCTGGAATTAAAATTTAATATCCAACTTAAAAAATATTTATTCACAGATAAAATCTTCATAAAATATTTTAAACAACAACGATTAGGATTATTTAAAATAAAATTTGCATTTCTTCTGGACATATTATTAATAAGATATAACTCTAAATCTTGTGTTGCATTGAGAACAATAACAAAAAAAATTCTAATTTAACTTTAGTTTTTATTATATAATTAATGATAAATTTAATGAAAGCACTAGCATTTAAATTAAAAACATTATAATTTCAAAACATTAAAGCAATTGGAATTTAAATATAATGATACTTAAAATAATAACTCAGAATATTATGAAATATGTCTATTGATTAGCAGGAAAAAAAATTAAAAGAGCAAAAATTGATTTAGAAATTGAAGGTAATAGAATACATAATTATTTAATAAAGTATGTAACTCCAAATAAGTATTTAATTATTATGTCATATAACTGCATTGTAATTATTCTGGTCACTTTCAAGCAAAGCGGCAATTCCCAATTACTAATATCAAATCGAGAAGATCGAAAGAAATTAAATTTTTAACAAAATAAAATAATTATTAATAAATGGAAAAATTATTTTTTTAATTGGTTAAAACACTTAAATAATTGAAAAAATTTAGAGAATTTGTATATCCTGAATTTGGAACAAAAATTTTACTTTTGTTAACAAAAATACTTACCCCTATGATTAACAAATTAAGAAGACGATCTAAACTTGTTCGCTTGAAAATAGTCTTTCCACTATTTTGCATGAGTTTAGTATCTCTGCCTGCAAATATGACAACCCATAGCACCACTTGGTGTTCCTTAACACGCAGCCTCGTAGAAGCATGTTGTCATTGTCCAACATGAGGCTTTTACCTTTCCAATTAAGGGTCCCTTCGAATTTGCTAAGATTGTTATTAGGTGCTTCGCAAATTATCTCACCTAAAATGAAATAGAAAAAAATTATTTTAATGAAAATTTAATTTTATTAATCATCAAGTAAAAAAAATTTCTTTTATTTGAAAAAAAATATATATAATGTAAGAATCTATTCAATATTGAATGTATACATTGTAAAACAAAATGTGATACAACTAGCATGTAATAAGCAATATTCTTAAGTGATAAAACTTTTAATCCATGAATTGTTGCTAATTGTTTAATCTACTAATTTACTTGCTGTTTATAGTAAAAAATTTTGTTTTCTGCCAAAAATGAAGCAATTGTAATACGAACCAATATAATAAGACCAACAAATAATTAATAATGTTTATTTTAAGAATATTAGTTATAAAATTTTATTATATTCAAAATTTCTGATAATTCTAACTATTTCTGGTGGAGAAAGCTACATAGATTATTAAACGTTGCATGGAACAATTATATTGCTAATACGAGAAAATAGTTAAGATATCAATACGGTATATTTAAATATATATATATATAATTATATATAAAATATTGTATTAGCTGTTTTCACTCTTTTTTTAAAAAAAATGTATGTTTGAAAAAAAAATAGGTAGGGTCTTTTAAATACGATAATGCTTTATATTATAAGGAAGATTTTTTTGCACATAAAATGTGAAAGAGATTGTTTTTTCTTCAGTAATTTGTGTAATATTATAACTGTTTATGAATATAATTTTTTTTATCAAATATAAACTATTTTTTTATCAACTTTATAAAAATATCTTCAAAGTAATGATTACCATGTAGCTTTCTTAATAAGTAATTAAAAATACCATTATTTAATCAAATAATAGTTAAATACTTCTTATTAAATTATTTATTCACAGAAAGTTGAAATAAAATGACTTGCTTTTGTTTATAATTTCGTTAAAAAATAAGTTAATTTAAAAATTATAACATTGATACTGATCTTTTATTTTTATTATAATATTTTTTATATACATCTTATTGCCAATTCAATTAAATTAAAACCATATAAATAAATAAATAAAAAGAAAAGAAAAAAAATACCATCAAAAGCACCCATCTTTATATTGTCATCTCCCAAGTCTGCTGTTTCCACTAAAGACTGTCGGCATTTTAGATTAGTTTCTCTATAACAAAGGTATATACATTTTTAATAAGATCAACTAATGCCAATTAGATAAATTAACTAAAGTTGTTTGTAGCATAAGTTATGAGGAACAAAAACAAAGTTAATAATAATTTCCAATCATTCCGAACAATTTTCATATAATTATATATACATTTACATCATATGAGAAAAATATATTTGTTTAATGCAACAAAAAAGTAACGGATTTCACAAATTATTATATAAATTTAATCTTTTGACATCAATTAAAGAAAAGTTATATAAAAAATACTTGATTTATGATTAAATTTGATACATAAATCATTAATTATATTTTATTTTTTAATGAATGACAGAAAACTTAAAGAGCAATTATTACAATTATCATAATTAATTTAAAGGGTAATGATGTAAAATAAATTAAGTTTATTCATAACAACCGATTAGCTCCAGTTTCGTTTAGAAAATATTGAAAAATTTAATTACAGATAATGACCTATATATTATCAGTTATTAAAGTAATTACACTGCGTAAAAAAAGTAGAAGGACACTTGATTTTGTAACAATAACCGAAAAATATTTTATTTTTACTAAAATATTTTATTAGAAACATTTTACAAATATTTTAAAAATACAATTTTAACATCAGAATTATGATATTCAAACATAAAATATTAATGGCAACAAAAATAGTTTCTCTTTTTTTGAAACTTTGTAAAAAAAGTAGAAGGACAGCATTATAATGAATGAAAAAATAGTGATTTTAATACGGAATGATCTTCCCATTGGCCTTTATAACTTCAAATATTCTGTTTGGAAGTGAATTTTATAGAGATTGAACTTCTGTTTGACAAAAATTGTCCCACGAGTCATTCAATGCTTCTCGAAGCTGAGTTAGTGAATCAAATTGCCTTCCATCAGCATAAACTCGATGAACTAGCATTGCCCAGATGTTTTCCACTATATTAAGGTCAGGACTTTTGGCTGGCCATGGTAAAACATCCACATTATTTGTTAGGAACCAATTTTTGACTCCAGTCACGGTGTGAATGGAAGCTTGGTCTTGCTGAAACTTCCACTCTTCACCCTCCAAGTCAGAGCCATAAGGAAGAAGCTCGGAATTCAGCACTTGAATGTAGTCTGTATGTTTTTGCCTACCATTTAAGAAAGCCAGACTTGTCCTTCCTCCTTATCCAACAGCCAGCCAAACCATTAAACTCTTTCCTCCCATTTGTCGTGTTGAATAGTATTCGTCTTCATTCCCCAGACAATGACAGTAGTGCTGATATTCGTCTGGACCGTCTAAGTTAAATTTCTTTTCATCGGAAAATATCACAGAAGTCCATTCTGTAGTCCAGGACATGTGCTCCTTAGCCCACACTAAACGGTTATCAATGTGAGCTTGTGTCCACTTAGGATGATATTTCCGTTTTTTGAAAATGAATTTTTTAGATCTTTTAATATAGTTGTAAACTTCTTTGTTTCGTCACATGATTACGTCCTGCTTGATTTCTTGCCTTTGAAACACTTCCTTTGTTCTTCTTAAGCACACGAACAAGTTTTTATTCATCAGGTGGTGTTAACTTTTTCGGTCTACCAGTCTTCTTTTTCTTTCCATTTTTATAAGGATTTCTGATAAAGTTTGAAACTGTATTGGGGCTCACCTGCAACAATCGAGCAAACTCTCTGACACCTTTACCATCATTTTAACATGCGGAAATTTGGCCTTTTTGAAAATCGTTCAAAGTTATTCCTTTAGGCCTTTCTGATAACGGAGAAACAGCGTAACTTTTAAACAAATTAGATTTTTTTGACCGAAAAGGATAAAACAAAGTACAAAATCCCTATTTAACTAAAGAACAACTCACTAAATTAAATATATTAACAAGTGTCCTTCTACTTTTTTACGCACCGGAAATTATATCTACTAATTTTATTATTAATATTAGTAGTAGATGTTTAATTTTTGCCTAAAATGAAAAAAAGGGTCATTAAACTAAATCTGCATAAATATCTGGTAGTTAGGAGAAAATAAGAGATATTAATTGGCAAAAAAACACTGTCCTTCTACTTTTTTTACGCAGTGTATATATTCAAAAGTTACTTTCACTAAAAGTTTGACTTGCATAATTATAATTTAATTAACTTTTGGATTCACGTAAAATAGATCAATAAAGTGTTACTAGTAATATGAAAGGGGGGAAAAAGTCATCTTAAAAAGTAATATACAACTCAATTATTAAACTGTATTAATTTAGTAGAAAATGATAAAATTGAATTAAAAAAATCCTAAGTTAGTTAAACAATTATAAAAGCATGTATTTAAATGAAAAAAAAAATTTACCCATCTAATTCTGCAGTTTCAATGTAACACAATCCATTTGGCTCACTAGAAGATAACAGCAACAAATCGGCCTGCAACATATTTCCAATATTAACAATAATAATTACTTGCTTATAAAACATTTTAATTAAAACTATAAAATATATTAAACATGTTCTTAATAATAAGATATTGTGTTTTAACTGTGTCCATTGAATGAAATTTATATACAAGCTTCCTTTTTTTCCACATTTACGTTTTAAATCGCCAACATCAAAAATATATGCTGATTACAATAAAATACGGTACTTACGTATTAACGCCACCGCAGCTACAGATGTGGCGGTTTTTAAGAGCCGCCAATCTACACTTAAAATTTTTGTGACAAATCATAAAATATATAAAACACTTTATTTAAAATCAAAACACTTTCAAAATTCAAAACATTTTATTTCAAAACCAAGTAGTCAATCGGATTTCGGTGTGAAAATGGGCCGATATCGAGTTTAACATAGATTAAAAACAGTCTCTACTTTGGCGCATTGGCAGCCTTTTATTGGCGCATTAGCGCAACTTCTGTTGCGGTGGCGTTAATACGTAAGTACTTAAAATACTTTACCATATCATTCTTTACAATAACATTACACACCACACTTTATTATAAAGACTTTTTTTCTTCACTTAGTAATAAATAGCAAAAAATTTGCATTCATAAATAATTTAAATGGATTTTTTACATTACACGCAAAGACAAAATATGCCAAATTTAGTATTCCAAATAAAAAGATTAATTTTAAGAGAACTATTACTAGGGCATGCTACAAAGTTACATAACTCCCTGAATATCATAATGTGCTGTTTTTGCTTCCAACATGACAGAATTCAATGTCTGTCAATTTTCCAAGTGGCTTTTAAGCTGTTTAATTACTAAAGACATGACTTTATAATGATTAGAAATTGGGGAAAAACGTGCTGCACATATTTTAAGAGGGAAAAAAGATAATTTGATTAATTAAATAACTAATATAAGTGATAATCATCAATTAAATAAATGAAAAATTCAACTAAAAAACATGCATTCGTCATATACGCTCCTCATATACAATATATACAAAACAGAGCTTTATAAAAGCTAAGTGTTTGAGTAATAGAAGAAAAATATTCCAAGTTTTTATTTTTCTATCAAAGTTTACACGAAGAAAGTCTTTCATAAAATTGAAAGTAAACACTTCTTGCAAGTTCAAATATTTTCCAAAGAGAAAGTTAAACAATTCTTTATTTGCTAAATGTTCTTTATTTGATAAAATTGAAACTTTTTCGAAAAATGTTTCTCTGACAAAGGTGTTGTTTAGCAGTGTAACAACTTTTACACCGATTGTCTGAAGTCTGTATTTATAATGCAGGCAATGCAATGAATACATAATACAATTATAACATCTTATAAAAGATAAAAAATTTGGTTTCAAACGAACAATTTTCGTAAGCAAACTATGAGAGAAAAAGCAAAAGTTGAGCAATATATTCTCTAATATACTACTGTGCCCAAAAAGAAAGAACAATTTTTTTTTCTCCAAAAACTCTTTATTTCTTCCAAATTTATTTTATCGCCTCTGGACACAATGCACTTATGCCAACTTTTTTTCCAATCCAATGCATGCTAAAAAGTCATCGGCAGAAATGGCCTTCAAAACGAGCGCCCATTCACGTTGAATCTCTTCAATCGACTCAAAACGGTGTTTCCGGAGTGGTCTTTTGAGTTTAGGGAATAGCCAGAAGTCGCACGGTGTGAATACGGTGGTTGTGGAACGATATGCGTTTCATTTTTGGCGTAAAAGTCACGAAGAATCAATCAGTGTGAGCTGGCGCATTCAGTATTTGCAGTACTAATCGAGATTTAACGCGTTTGAGGCCCAAAATGGAATTGACCGATCCTTTTAAATTCCAACATCATCAGCAAGGTCTCTAATTGTAAATCGACGGTTTGCAAGCACCAAGTCCTTTTTTTTTGGACGTGAGCATCGTCGGTTAATTTGGATGGTCGACCAGAGGGCTCTTCGTCTTCGACGCGTTCTCTGCCTTCTTTGAACTGTTTACACCACTTCTTCACCGAGTGCCTCCTGCAACATTCTATACGTTTCCGCAAACAAAATTGAATGCAAGTTCTTTGCACAATTAATTCAGACATTTCAAAAATCGCCGAAATTAGTTTTAGTGTCTCACAAAGGCAAGCGTAACTCAAACACTAATAAATATTTTGACGTCATATATCACACAGATGTCAAGGACAGTGCCAGTAACCTAGAAAAGAAACAAAAATTGAAATTCCATAAGCCCCGGGAATTTTAAATTGAAAATTGGTCTTACTTTTTGGACCTAGTAGTATTGCTAATAATCTTAGAAAGTAATCTTTAAAAAATTATAGAAAAAAATATGTTAAAGATAAAATAAATATCGAATAATAAATACATAATTAAAAAGTAAAGTATTATGAAGAATATCGATTAAAAAGGTTAGATGCTTTGAAAAGATTTCAATCATAAAAAAATTATGAAATTTTTTAATATTTGCTGACCGATTACCTTTAACAACCCTGCTAACTAACATATATGCAAGCCAATTTACCTTTCACGTTACATGATTTTATATTTTAACTTACTAAGCTGAATAAAAATTACAAGACGAGTGAAGAGTATACTCACAAACTTATTTAAACTTCAACAAAGAAAATTCTATAGAGGTGTCATTTATATATCATTATTAAAAAATATATTTGCTTCAAATTAATAATAATTTGGGTAAAATCGAAGAATAGGGCTATTATGATTTGGCATCAAAAAATCTTTTCGCCAAAGTGTGCCAAGTAACGGGTCAATTATAAATAATAAAGTGAATTGCAAAACAGTAAAAGAAACGCGAGTTAACACACTTGTTGAGTTATCGCCCAGTTAACGCTACAAAAAAGTTGCCAAATTCCAACGGCCCCTATTTTGCGATTTGGCCATAATTTGTTTTTACTTTGATTTTTCTTGCAAGGAAAGAGAAAAAGGATTCTGTAATTAAAAAATAAATGTACAACTGTAACCCACTAACTACTCGAAATAACTGCAATTAGCTAGTTTTAGAATTTATTATAAATATAGTTTCATTTCAAAACAAGACAAAAGTATGTCATTTTGTGTAGTAGAAAACCTCACCCCCTAAAAGCGGTTTCAAAACAAGATTCAACTGAAATTATTTTACTGCGAGAATAATGATAATATGAAATATACATTGTATATGTTTGAGCAAGAGAAAAACGTTTAAATAATACTAATACAAGGAAGGGGGAAAAAACAAAAAGGACTTACAGCCACAAATTGATCATTCTCCATGCGAATGATGTCGCCCACTTGGACTTTGTGCCATCTCTCATCTATCAATTTGCCCCCTCGCAACACCCTGGACAGCCGGTTGTTTACCTGGCTGTCACTCCGGTGACGTTGCTGGAAAAAAGAACATTGCAATGCTTTATTCAAACACTAAGCAAATGTGTTACATAGCAATTTTAACGAAAAATATTTTCACTTTTTTGATTAACAGTTACTCCTCGTAGAAATTGACTGATATTGATAAGATGTGTGAATACGAATGCATTTTTAGCATCGAGTTACATTTACAACGAGTTTTATTTACATCGACGAGTTTTATTAACAAAAACTTGGGAAACTATTTTAATCGTGAAGATATCAACAAAATTATGATCAAGAAGCAGGATTTTGAAGAATATTTTTAGAAGAGGGGGAAAAAAATCGTAAATTTATTCTTGTAATTAACTTCAGCTTTAATGTTTTTACAGCATTTATGATGATTTTTTTTTAAATATCAAATTTTTGACAAATATTTGTAGGACATTCTTAAAATCTGACTTTAATTGGTTAAATGAAGTTTTTTAGTGCAGCTAAATACATTTCGTCTTCATAGGCGCAACACCCTAATGGATGGGCCTGAATGGCCGAGTGTCTGGCGCTTTGTGCGACAGGTTTCGGGTACGAGTCCAGGCGATGCCATGGATGTTTGTAGTGCTTCGGAATACACTTTAAACAGTAGGTCCAGGTCTAATATGATCGTAGAGCGTAGTCTTGAGGTTTAGTCAGTCTTAAGCCGTCGTGGTTTTCCGCTAAAAAAATGAAGCTGCATATTATCCTCAGCCATGGACCAATCGCATGTGACGGGGTCTATTGGACCTGGTGTAGGTTTTCCTGCACCAGGGAGTTTACTAACAACAACAATAACAACACAGCCCAATGGTGGGCCGTCTGCCTACTGTCAGCTTTCGAGACGAATGTTTTCTTTCTACGGGGTAGAGTTGTGAGTCTTACGCCCTACAGTCATATTAGGTCGGGACCTACTACTTAAAGTGGATTTCATATCATTACAAACATCCATAATACGCCGGGACTCGAACTCGAAACCTGTGGCCCCGAGCCCTAATCATTCAGACATCAGGCCCTATGCCTAAATACATTCAGTTTAACAAAATAATAATTTTCTTTATCTGGATGATTTGAATTAAAAATGTCTGAAAATTAAAAAATGTCCATCTTAGTTGCAATTTTTTTCGCTAATCGGATTAATATTGGTTGCTTTTCAGCAGCAGTCGTTACAAATGATAGTTAAGGATCTACATTTGCGACAGAAGAAATTTCGCACATAAACCATTTGAAATATGATATATTTACCAAAAACTTTTACCAGAATATTTCAATGAAACAGATTGTAATTGATGCATTGAAAGCTTTTGCATAGCAAAAATATAAACTATGATTTTGAAAAAGTTATTTATTAATTATTGCTAATTTCATTCATAATATTCATTTAATTACCACGATTAATTGTTTTTCTTACAAAGCTTTTAACGGGTTTATGATAAACATATACTATCAGACGATTTTTTAAATACAGTTCCATGTTTAAAATAGTTTCTTTTAGGGAGATTTTATTTTAATTATGTGAAAAAATAATGAGCAGAATTCCTTCCTTAAACATGATAAAGCACTATTTTATAATCATGCTACATTTTAACGTTTAAAAGTATCCTTGTCAGGGCGACGGAAAACCTGCTCGTTTTATTCTATTTTTCTTTTCTTTTCTTTTGAAGACAAACGATTCAAACTTTCAGAGCAAACGATTTTTAATTTTATTCTCGAGATCTCCCTACAGGTGGGTTATAAACTCAAATATTCCAGTTGAGACGTTGCCAAAATAATTTTTTCTTATGTAGGGAAAACTGGAGAAAGAAGATGAGGTAAGGATTTTAAAGTGAATTAACTTTTCTTTTAATTTTCGTCGTACGAGTATTTTTGAAATTAGATTCATTTTGCTAAGATAAGTCTAATGGAGTAAGTATTTTTGTATTTAAATAACTAATGAAGCTTTAGTTAAACATTAACGCCCTTAATTCATATTCAAAACTCTCATGTTTAATGAAGTTTCAATAGTTTGAGTGAAAACATGTCGCATGTCAAGTAATTTCATACTTAGATTTTGTTTAGTAATATATATATGCATCTTGTGATTAATACAATAACATGAATAAAACGGCACAAATTTTCCAAAATTATTTCGAATTTAAAGTAGTAATAAAATAAACATGCTTAAAATCTTAAAACCTTAACTTACTTAAAAATCTTACATAAAAAATTGTACTTCATTTATAATCATACTTAAAATCATATTCAGTACAGACAAAAATTTAGTATATACAACAGAGTAAATCACTTATGAACATTAAGACATTTTTCAAATATTTAAACATCGTATATTGTAATAATAATTAGTCAATTATTACAAATTTAAACTAATAATTTTTTTTTTACAATCGTACTAAGTGATAAGATTAGAAAAAAAAAAAGAAACTTACAAAATCATCAATGGCATCTTTGAGGGCAGTTATGGACAGCACAACAATCAAAGGCACGGCTGTAGTAATAGGAGTTAATGATGAGATTTGAGGTATAAGCTGAAACAGACATGGAACATTTTTGTTTATTTTAGAAATATATTCTCATCGCTTAACACAATCACTATAATTCGAATGACAATATAAAAATACCAAATATTTTGACTTTAATATATAAACGTATGTATACTAAAGATTATTTTTCAAATTTGTTTCTTTCAGAGTGAAATAATAAATGAAATAATTGTTACATGTATGTGTGTGTGTGTGACACATCCTCAGTGTCCTGCAACACGGGACGGAGGTAACAGAAGCTGTCCCTTTATTCAGGGATGGAGATAAAGGGATAGTTTCTGTTATGATGGAGTACCCGTAGGTGAATGTCTGATTTGGATCAGAGCCGCTGAAGAAGGAGGGCAGTGCCTTCCAGGAGGACTTTAGGGTGTACTACCCCGCATATAGGAAAAAATCCGAAAAACTCCCCCCAGGTAGTCCGACTAAGAGTCAAGTTCCTGAACATCATAATCCCCGTCGAGTCTCCTCACTTTTTGAAACAGTGTTTGCAACAAAGCCGCCAGATGACTGAACCTCTGCACTAATGATCACCAGTGGCGCACGTTGCCACTGAGACTGCGAGTCGGGCTAGTTGTTTTATGTTCATAAACTTAAAATTAAATATTATTAATAATTCTTCATTTCTAATTTTATTTTTTCTATTAAAAAACATTCGTCATTCGCGTTATCGGCCAAGACACGTTATTTTATATTCCTACGTGATAATCTTTCTTTTTATAACATAGACTCATAATAATTATTTTTGTTTATTGGCCACATTCTAAAGATTCCAATTAAAATACATTGATCAAATTTTGGCTAATATTTTGAACATTTTTTTTTATAGCAACAAATTATTTATTTAACCCAACTTTTATTAAAAATCAATAATTATTCAAAAAGTATTAAAGTTCATTCATGCGACTTTTAATAGATGGCGTAACTAGTATTATTACCAAATGAATCGGGCTGACCAGTGCCACCTGTCTAAAGTTGCCACTAGGTTTTGATATTTAATATGTGTCAATTCATTCAAGTGTGAACAACATTTTCTCCCAAGCTTTCGATGGGAAAGCCTACTCTACCTACCATATTTTCCAGACATTGCTCTTTCTGATAACGTGTATCGAATAATGATACATGGCCTAATTGAGTTAAAATTTCCATTCTTTTTAAGAAGCCAAAAATTGGTTTAAATTCATGGACAGTCTCAAAAGATGAGCCGTTCTTTTAACTTTTGCCAGAAAGACGGGAAAAAGTGGCATCTAACGATGGATAAAACTTTGATTGATGTATTAAATAAATTTTTTTTAATGAAATAAATGCTTTTATTATAGAAAACAATCATAGAAATCAAGTTTAATTCACAATAGAATAAAATGTGACTTTAAAAGGTATCAGTCTAATTTTCCAGAAAATGCTAGTTGTGGTATCACTAGAGTAAATATTTTTTCAGCAGTCGATTAATTCGTTGATTTCACTATCTATCGAAATCTAGTTAGAAAAATAATGAACATAATATAAAATATACGAGTATTATATAAAATAATCCTCTTACCTGGAGGACTAATAGGCAAAGGAAGTAAAAATTCGCCAATCTTTGAAATTGCTCGAAAAGATTTAGAGGAGCAAATGTCAGGAAGGTGTACTTTGATGTTTTGATGTAATTATTCTGGAATATAAAAGAAAAAGAAGCATTAAACACTCATAGTCGGAATATTATTCGAAAATTTAAAAAAAAAAAAATCATAATAATATTTAAAGATATAATAAATTTTAAATTTTAGAGAATAAACTATTCAGCAAAATAAATTTTGATAGCTAGGTCAAAATTTTTTATTAGAAACAATGAGTTTATGAAAATATAGCACACAAATGTGTTGATAACGTTAAAAATGTATAAACAAATTAGTTAAAACAATAAAAACATTTGTGTGTTATACTGATGAACTTGTATGTAAGGTTTTTATCAAATTAAAAGGATAGTTTTTGAGATAATGTAGATAGATATGGTTGTGCTTTTTAAAGCGGTAGTTCATGTTGTTGCAACACGAAAAATTAATGATTCATTGGATTTATCTATCAGATAGATCAAAATGATTATGTGGGTAGATAAACGTATTTTGTAAACAAAAATATTATTAGATGTTTACAATATGCAGGGGCAATTAGCACGTATAGTAAACTGATGAAATATCCGACTTAAGATAAACACAGTTAGCTAAGGGCTATTTTTGTCGGCAGTAGCTTTTAAATTGCCTTTTAGACTTATTAAAGTAACTGCCATTGATAGCAGTTATGCAGTTGATTATGTTCAGGAAACAGAGTTTATCCTACACTTTTAATGGGATAGAGGATCTGTCGACCCACTTGTGTGCCTATACAACCTGCAATTCATCGGTATAAATGCATGCTGTGATTAAGAGGAATACTTGGGCAAAATTATCTTTAGCTTGTCGAGTCTTTGTGCAATGTTTTGCGACAGAAAGAACAACAAAAAACGAGGATTAACCACACAAATGAATCTAAAAAGAACAGGAATAATTTCTATTGCAATCATGGTGAGAGAACACAAAAACGAGGATTAACCACACAACTAATGAATCTAAAAGAACACAAATAGTTTCTGGTACAATCGCGGTGCAAGGCACAAAAACGAGGATCAATCCCACAATGAATCTAAAAGAACAGGAATAGTTTCTACTGCAATCATGGTGCGAGACACAAAAACGCGGATGAACCACACAACTAATGAATCTAAAAGAACATGAATAATTTCTACTGCAACCATGGTTTGACATACAAAGAAACATCTTTGATATCTATTTGAAGGTATCAACATCAATGCAAGATTCTTTTTTTTATAATTTTTTTGGTAAATTGATGTATATAAGTAGCAACAAATTTGATAAAAGCATAAATTACTTTTTTTTTCAGTAACATTGTTTTTTAAAGGTGCAGACTAATAAATGAATAAAAATTAATATTTTTGATATTAAAATGAACTTAAATTCCACTTGTTTACTCAGGAAATAACTGTGTGACTTACCGCGTAGTTAAACAGAGCATTGTAGGTAGGATCATTGGCACGGATCCTTCTGAGTTCATAATCTGCAAAAAAAAAAAAAAAAAAAGGAGAAAATTTTAGCATATTTATTTCATGGCACTGAAATACATTTAGTACCAAAATTAATGTTAAACCACCATATATAATTAATTGCACCAAAATCATGCCAAACAGGAATATGCAAAATAACTGAATATCGTAATATTTATAAACATTTGCAAGCGGCACTTGCATTTAGACAACTTCATATAATACATTCTATTCCTTTAAATGAATAGAACTTATAACTACGTGAATGACTATAGTTATTTATATCACTGTAATTCTATTCATTTATAGTTATTCCTGTCAGTATAGTTGTATTCATTTATAGTTATTCATGTATAATTATAGTTGTATTCATTTATAGTTATTCATGTATAATTATAGTTGTATTCATTTATAGTTATTCATGTATAATTATAGTTGTATTCATTTATAGTTATTCATGTATAATTATAGTTGTATTCATTTATAGTTATTCATGTATAATTATAGTTGTATTCATTTATAGTTATTCATGTATAATTATAGTTGTATTCATTTATAGTTATTCATGTATAATTATAGTTGTATTCATTTATAGTTATTCATGTATAATTATAGTTGTATTCATTTATAGTTATTCATGTATAATTATAGTTGTATTCTATTCATTTATAGTTATTCATGTATAATTATAGTTGTATTCATTTATAGTTCTTCATGTATAATTATAGTTGTATTCATTTATAGTTCTTCATGTATAATTATAGTTGTATTCATTTATAGTTCTTCATGTATAATTATAGTTGTATTCATTTATAGTTCTTATTTATGTCCCCATGTATAATTATAGTTGTATTCATTTATAGTTCTTCATGTATAATTATAGTTGTATTCATTTATAGTTATTCATGTATAATTATAGTTGTATTCATTTATAGTTATTCATGTATAATTATAGTTGTATTCATTTATAGTTATTCATGTATAATTATAGTTGTATTCATTTATAGTTATTCATGTAATTATAGTTCTATTCAATTAATGATTCATGTAATTATACATTTATAGTTATTCAGTTGTTTTATTCATTTATAGTTATTCATGTACAATTATAGTTGTATTCATTTATAGTTATTCATGTAATTATAGTTCTATTCAATTAATGATTCATGTAATTATAGTTCTATTCCATTAATTATTCATGTAATTATAGTTCTATTCATTTATAGTTATTCATGCAATTATAGTTCTATTCATTTATAGTTATTCATGCAATTATAGTTCTATTCATTTATAGTTATTCATGCAATTATAGTTCTATTCATTTATAGTTATTCATGTAGTTATAGTTTTTATAGTTATTTATATAGTTATAGTTCTATTCATTTATAGTTATTCATGTAGTTATAGTTTTTATAGTTATTTATATAGTTATAGTTCTATTCATTTATAGTTATTTATGTAGTTATAGTTATATTCATTTATAGTTATTTATATAGTTATATTTCTATTCATTTATAGTTATTTATATAGTTATATTTCTATTCATTTATAGTTATTTATATAGTTATAGTTCTATTCATTTAGTTATTATCTTTATTAAATCATAAAACTATTTTAGAAGTTTAACGAAACTAACATTTTTCTTTAATTTTTCTCATAAATGAGTGAAAATTACAATTCTTTCAAAATTTTAATTAATTATTTAAGTTCGACATAAAATATTAGAAAAGTTTAGGGATAAAAAAAAAAGATTTGAATGAAACTAAAATCTTCTTTTTCTAATTTGAAATACTTGGCCTTAGAGCTCGACAAATATTTTCCAACAAAAAATAATAAAACCTAAAATCCTCAAGAGGTTTGCTAAGTGACTGTAAAACTTTCGAACCCTCGTTAAATTTCTATTTACTTTTGTTTTTAATGGGAAAAACGTATCAGTTTTAACAAGAGGGAATACGTTGCAAGTAAAATTGGTTTTATGCAAATAATTACGATTTTTACGACCTATAAAAATTGTAACTGTTTTGGCCATAATTTTTACGAGCTTTTTAGAGATTGGAGACGAAATCTATCATTAGTACTTACAAGTTTCACCCAATAAACACTTTTAGTACTTAAACATGAACGTTTTTTTGGCAGACATTTAAATTCTTCAAGACCAATTGAAGCAATTTCTTTTTAATTCCTTATAGTTTACAAGACAATTTGCTCAAAAACTCTTGTTTTTATATATAAAAGAATTCTAAAAGAATATTAAAAATTCTTTTTGCTGCTCTGCTTCTTAATTATGTTTTAAATTCTTTATTTTTTATTGGTGCATTTATATGCCAGAGGGTATAAAGTTGATACGGAAATCTGGTCAATTCATTTTGTATCGCGAGTATATGGTTTGGTTTGGTTTGGTTTGGTTTGTAGCTTTAAGGTCATTTTGGGCACACTTTAGGCTAATTAGACCAGGATTTACAGTTTAACGTGAATTCCGACCACTAACAAACATCCATGCCACCGCCATGATTCTAACCTGAAGCCTGTGGTACCAAAGACGAGTAGATACCAATGATCTATTGGATTTGAAATATTTTTAATTCAAATTAATTTATACTTATTTAGAAAAATAAGTAATAACGATATAAATAAATTTAAAATAGCATTGCTAACATTTATCATCATATCACATCAAAAAAATTAAAACATTAAAAAAAAAAAAAAAAAATTCTTCAAACACTTTTATAAATAATTTACACATCACAGAACAGATTTGATAAAATTACAAAATTTTTAACGATCATTCGCAAAAAAATTCTTAATAAAAATTTTTGTAGCGGAAAAATAAAGAATAAAAACCAAGCAGTTTCTTTAAAAGTATTGACTCATAACAAAATTTCTAAAAGAAGATAAAATAAATATGTCCGAGTGCTTGCAGGGAATTTGAACTGAATGCTTCAAATCATATTTATAACTGTAGATAAATAATCCGGAACAACTTCTATTTAAAGAAAGAAACCCTTTGTTATGCTATAATGCATCTTTTAAAAGTAAAGAAAACTTTTTCATTTCTAAGAATTATGTACATAAATTTTTATGTAATTCTTATAATCTAATTTTGTTATAATTATGCATTTTTCCCATTAAAAGATTTTTTTTTTTTTTTTTTGAAAAACGAAATAATGCAAAACATTAAATTTCTTGGAAAGTTAGGAAACAATGGTTCCGAGAAAGCTGAACTATTCAAACTTATTCCGAATTCAAAGCACGAGAGTGGAAGGAAATAGCAATGAAAAATTCTTCTCTAATATTAAACGATTGCGTAGGCGACGGCGAATATAAAAAAGGAGTATTGGCAGGAGTACGAAGAAAGGGAACTCTTAAATCGATCTGGAAAATACCGAACAACTTCTTATATTAATAATAATAATAATAAATCGTCATTTCGCGAAACATTACTTAAAAGGAATCATGCGTCATTAATTATTTTATGCGCTTCTGTTTAACAAACAATTAACAATTTTAAGACATTTGAAACTTAATGAAGTAAACATTCCTCTTCAATATAGTGTAAAAATTAAGCCTAAGTAGAAAAATATGTCAATTCACTGAAAAATGATGAAATGTAAATATTTACAGGCAAAAACTACTACAAAATGAAAAAAACATTTAATATAATTTATTTAGCAACAACTATATCTACTTTGTTAAGCGCAATTGATTTTTTGATTGCCAGGCCAGAGCATTTTGGCATATTAAAAATTAACTTCTTCGGAAAAATTTTTTTCCAGCAAAATAAAAGTGTTGCTATTTATAATACCGCAAACCTTCAGGTTTCATAGTATCTGTACAATTAACATTTGAAATCAGTGATGTTTCATATAGATACATACACACACACGTGTGTGGATAGGGATTCTATACCTAGGCTATCGCGTAAGTAACAAAGGATCTGAAAACATACAATAAAATATATATTTTTTTTTTAAATTAAAGTTTCATCATGTTCTCTTTTAATCTTTCAGCAAAATATTTAAATTTAAAAAAAAAAAAAAAATTAACAATAATATTTTTTAAGTAAAATGGATAAACGATTAGACAGGCCGCATTGGGTCCACGTCTGTGTATCCCTAATGGATGAACAGACTAATCATTTTGTATTTACTTTACGAAACATGGATTTACCAGGAAAAAGTAATCATGATTAAAAGATTCCAGAACAATAATTTTACACTTGCACTATTTATAAAGTTACAATGATTTAAGCAAATGCCAGGGTAAAGCTTCATTACGAAATATAATTAATCCAAAAATAAAAAATTAATAATATTGAAAGCCAAATATATATAAAGATTTGCACCAATAACCCATGACTTGAAACTTCAACTAAATATCAAGTAGCAACAATCCGATTTTCGCTGCCCTTTTCTATTTGAATGACGATTAAGAATCGCAACAAACCTTAACAAATGCATTTTTATCCAATAAAATTACAGGCCAATGTTATTGTAAAAATGTTTATTCTTTAAAAAAAAAGTTTCAATTACAAGCGATTATGATAATCGCGCACTTTCACAAATTGTATACTTTTTTTGAATACATAACTACCATATGCTATAACTTTTAATTATAACTCATATCAAAGGCACCCATGTCAACAGCCGACCTGAATGATAAATTTACATTTAAACCCGCCTAGTTCCTGAACTCATTATATTTAATCCCTGAAGCATTTTCACCAGTTTTCTCTCATCCTCATTCAGCAGAGAGCTCTAATCTCATTTTAAACCCACCGATTTAATATTCTGTAATTACCGAAGTCATTATTCCCTTACAGATTTAATATCCTTATTTGATGTTAGCTAATATGGTTATTTGTTCTATCGCAGTTCAATGGGTTCAATATTAATTACGTCTCATTAGAGATCTCATTAGTATAACACAGCTGTAATTTTTTTTGGTTTTGGACAAGTCATTTCAATAAGCACTTGCAATATGAAAAAAATTGAATTATATCTGAACAATTTATTTATGAAGCAATTCTGATATTAGAAATAGATTTGCAATTATTAAAAATAACAAATTATAATTAAATTGATAAAGTAGTCATGATTAAATGATTATAGACTGAAATACCAAACGTCATGGGATATCTCTTAAATATTGTGTGGGATGTCCTTTTGCCCGGCGAAATGCAGCAATTTGGCGTCGCATTGGCTCAACAAGTCGTTGGAAGTTTCTTGAAGAAATATTAAGCCATTCTGCCTCTACAAACGTCCATAAAGTGTTGTCAGTGCACAATTTTGTGCACGAACCGACTTACCGAACATAACACATATATGTTCGATAGGATTCGTGTCTAGCGATCTAGATTACCAAAGCATTCGTTGGAATTGCGTAGAATGTCCTTACACCAATCGCAAACGATTTTGGCTCGGTGACACGGTCACTATCATATTGGAAAATTTCATCGTTGTTGGAGCATATGGAATTCATGCATGGCTGCAAATGGTCTCCAAGTAGCTAAATAGAACCCTTTCCGATCAATGATTGGTTTAATTTGATGAAAAGACCCAGTCCATGCCATGTAAAATCAGTCCACACCATTATGGAGCCACCACCAACATGAGTCAAAAGCCTCGTGGGGTCTGAGCCTCATCACATCCTTATCACTACATCTTAACAACTGGAATCTTGATTTTTCTCACCAAAAAACGTTTTCAAATCATTTAAGTCTTGATAAAATCATGAGCCCAGCAGAGGCGCTGAAGCCAATGGTGTGTTTCAGTGAAGGCATTTGGTGTGGTTGAGGTCTTCTGCCATATCCCATCAACGGACAACGCAAAATTTCGCTGCACTGTGATCACAGACACATCCAATGTTAGTCCAACATTGATTGTTGTGGTTATTTGACGTAGTGTTGTTTGTATGTTAAAATTGACTCCTTTATGTGTACGTCGCTGGTCTCAGTCATTATGTAGTCGCGGCCGGCCAGTGCGTTGTCCACAGTCTGAAAAATTATATATTCTCGGTACATTCATGACACTGTCGGTCGAGGAATGTTGAACTCCACCACAATTTACGAAATGAAATGCCACATGCGTCAACTAGAATTCACGTTCAAAGTTTATTTTTCTCATCATGAGGCCATAAACACGTCAAAAACTTTTCACACGAACATTTGAGTACAAATCAAAGCCCTGACAATGCACTGTCCATTTATATATTTCATACGTGGTGCTACTGCCATCTGTATATTGCTATCCCATGACTTTTGGCATTATTATAAAAAAAAAAAAAAGCACGCTTTTTAATAGGTGGGTTTCAAAATATTTTTATCCTTATAATTAATAATTAATTTAATTTTAATTTACGAGGTAGAAAACTCTTTCTCTATAGAAAAAAAAAATGTTTTTAGTGGAATTATTTATATGTAGATTTAAATACACTATTATGTGGCTGCTAAATACATTGATGAATAATTGTTCAACATTATAATTATGATCTAATTTCTGTCGACACATGCTGTATTTTATGACATCAAATTTTTATTAACATATTAAACAATACCCTCCTCATTATTAATAATAAAAGATGTTAAATTCGTATAAGGGGCCGAGTGACTAGCGCTCTGTGCCACACGTTTCGGTTGTCATGGATGTTTATAGTGGTTCGGAATCCACTTTAAACTGCACTTCTGGTCTAATGGGTTAATAAGAATATTTCTAATATTGCTGTTGGGCGTAGGGCTGACAACCCTACCCCGTAAAAAGTAAAACATCTCTCGTCTCGTAATCCGCCAGTAGGCAGACGCCTTGGCCCACCATGGGGCTGTTGTGCCAATGAGGATGATGACGATGAGATTCGTACAACAAAAATCAATGCAAAATATAAAATATTTTGAATAATTATCGCGACTACAAAATACATTTAATAATTTTGGGGAAAAAATGAGTTGCAATAAAATTTTTTTCATAAATTAATTATTTATTTCAAAATTTTAATTGATTTCTTCAACGATCCTCAAACTAAAACATGACACAATAGAATTTACCATATACAATATATTTCAATTGTATGAAATTATTATTTACATCACGTATCAATATCGTCATATAATAAATACATCAGAACATTTTCCCATTTAAGTAAAGACAAAAATCGTAATTTATGAACCGTAAATAATATTTAGCTTTGTAATACCGCAAATGATTCCATATTGCATGATGCACCGTTTTCGGATACAGTGTTCTTCTAAGAAACCTTATTGTCCTCCATACCTTATCCATCATGGTTGTGACAACCACTTTGTCATTTGACCTTGGCGAAAAAAGTGTATTGAATTTTATTTGAGGAATTTTCGTCATTAAACTGTCAGCTTCGACGCTGAATTTGGCGATGAATTGCAAGATCGCATGTTTGGTTGGGTTATGGTATTGACACTTCCACTGTAAAAATGGAACGAAAAACCAAGTTGGAAAACTCGGATTTGTTAAATATTTATGTTCTCTCTTGGCGCAGTGGGTGAGTGGCTTACAGATGGCAGTGCTAAAACTTTAAAGGATTTGAAGAACGTTTTGTTTTTTCTTTTCTTAATGGAATGGAATGGAATGTTTACTTTTCTGAAAACAGCAAATAGACAGTTTCCACTTTACTTTTGGAATTATTTTTAGACATCTATCGATGATAAGCGTTTATCTAGGAGAGTTTTGAAAACTTCTATCAATTTCGGATGGAATTTTATTCGGTAAAATAAATTTTATTGTTTGTTTTATAACAGTTTTAAATAATCTCGCATTGATTTTAGAACAGCCAACTAAATGATATCGATTCTGGCTGCGAATAAAATATACTTAAATTAAAAATTTCAAAATGAGATGAAACATATTTAAAAAAAGGCAGTTTTTAATAATAACAGAGCACGATTTAAGTGTAACACATAAATGATGTAATTTATACAGAATTATTACAATTTCTTTTCCAATGCTCAGTTGTGATATATTATCGTGCCGAGAAATAATTTCAAAAATTATTTTGTATTCGACGGTGAATAAAAATTGAAACGTGAAAAAAAAATCTATTGAATTAATTAATTACACTTCAAAAACATTTTCTTGGCATTAAATTATCAAAACTTTTCAGAAACTAAATGGTGATATATTCAGAAATTATATAATGTAGGGAAAATCTAATTTGAAATTTTTAAGGAAATAAAAAGTATTACAATATTTTGCAAACAATTGCAAAACGAGACTAATTAAAAATTACGAAATAGCTAGAAATTCTTAATACGTTTTAATGCATTCATTTCAAATAAAAATAAAAAAAACCATTTCTAAATTGAAAAACTTATGCTTCTAAAGTCGACAAATTAAGCTTTAAAAAAACTTTTTATTTTCTGGCGTTTTCTCGCTGAATTGGCGTAAAAGTGAAGTTGATGTGAAGTATATTAAGAAACAAATTTGTAATCGCTTAAAAGCCAGACACTTATGAAACGCATTCCTGCAGTTCCGAAAATAATTTTTTTTTTCATTAAATCTTTAAAACAACTTGGAAAGAATCTCGAGTAAAAGCGACGAAAACTGCTTGCTTTAAAAATGTTAGAAAAACACTTTTTCGTAAAATAGCAATAACTTTGACGAGGATTTCAGTGCGCTTTGGTTTTCAAATATCTCTCTAAATTTTAATTAAAACTAAGCAGAAAAGCATCTTTTTTTGATGAGTTGATATTTTCGCATTCCTCTAGAAGCATTCCGAAACAATGTTTAACAAATTTTTGAAAAATATTAATTTGAAACGTTTTCACTAATTTTACCTAGACGCAAATTCGGGTGAAAAAAAATTATTTGTATCAAGAATTTTCCCAACAGCATTTTTTTTATCATTAATCGAATAAAAATTATATTAAAATAATAAATAATAAAATTAGTAACATTTTATTTTTAATGCGTTAATATTTAATCATAAAAATGATATTTCATTCATTTAATCCAAATTTTACACAAGAGGAAAAAAAGAATTGCACAGAACAGAAAGGAATTTTAACGAAACTGGTTTGTATATTCCATTGGTATGAATCTTAAAAATCAGTAATGTTTATTACTGCAGTGTACACACATATGTACGGTTTAATAAAAACCGTGTTACGTTTGATTAAAACGATATACTATTCTGATAATATAAAAATTAAATAAAAATAATATTTTAATTTAATCTACTCTCGAACAAAAGTTCCAATTAAATTATGTGCTTACAAGACCAGTAAGAATTTATAATTCTCATATTTATAATTATATTATTCTCATATTAATATTTATATAATTATTCTCATATTTATAATTATATACTGATGGCCCCATATAATTATAAATTAAATTAAAGGCCAGTGTTCTGGCCTTTAATACCATAGGCTTCAGGTCTGAATCCTGGTGGTGTCATGGATGTTTGTGAGTAATTCGCAATCCCCACACATTCGCAATCCACATGATTGCACTATTGTATAGTGATACACGCGTAGTATAAACAACTTTCAATAAAATAAACTATCCTTTATAGATCTTTGACAGAACTCTTACGGAAATAAAAAAAAATTCACACAAAAAGATATCGGAAAGCATTAGTAAAAAGACCCGTTCGTATTCTTAAGAAGAAAAACGGGGTTCCCAGAAGTTTAATAAGACACCGCTCGCATTATCCTGCAGTTATTTGTGAGATATTTAATTCATCTCCGGGACTCGCTGGCACTTAATTTATCTCATCTTCCGTCTCCCGTAACCATGACAACGCCACTTGGCTGTCGAGTCCCACCTATTCATTACAACATTCATCCAAATTATTTGGCTCGGCTTTCTTTTGGGCCACACAGGATATTGCACCAGTTCTGCTTTTTGGGCGATGATGGCTTCGCTTAACTCTTCATCAAGGACTTGGCGTTGACGTGCCGTGGTGTGATCATGTTTTATTGGATAAAAAGATCATTTCTAAAAATACGCAATGTAGGATTCGTGGTTTTCAATTACGCCATGCGATTATTTCCTTATCAATTTATTTTCAGATTTTATTTTAAACAAAGAACGTAGTTGCTATATTTGCAATTTTCGATAAAAGATTACAATGTGGACCATGATCCAAAAGTAGTTTAATAAAAAAAAAGCAATAATTTAAACATTATAAAAATATTTTATTCAGTCATATCTAGCTCATTGCAAACCATAGCATTATAAAATTTATTACAGTCGTGTTTACCTGCATCCAGGACACTAATCTATGCATTTTTTTTATTTATACGAAATTTAGTGCCAAAAACATCTTCCATTTCAAAATTGAGCCAAATAAAGTTAATGTGGGCTTTAATAAATAATACAATACAATGAGTGTCTGTTTGTATCAACATATACTTGTGAATAAATTAGCTGTTTCCTTTGGAAGAGGTGCAAGTTCATTTCATAATATATGGAGATATTCAAGGGTTTGTATTTGAAGGTTTGAAAAATATTGGCATATGTTAATACGTGTATTTTATATATTTTTTAATATTAAATTGATTTAAGTTTATAATGGGTATCAGTTTTAAAATAATACTTTAAGTATCAGTTAAAAGAAATTTATACTTTTGATGATCTCAAATGGACTTACACCACTGTCAAAGTCATTAAAACGTGAAAATCATACACCTACGAAATATTAAATACGGAATTTCAATTAAATCAAAGCAATATTTTTATTAAATGTGTCAAAATAAATAAATAAAAAGGCTTTATTTCAATATTTCTTCTGGTATTGCCCTTTTAATTACAACTTCATATTAATTAGTGCCCTTTTTATTTTTATCATTATGAGAAAATTTTTTAAAACTAGTCAGGATGTATTTGAGGAATATAAGGTAATAGATCCATCATTTTTTTCGGATATGATGGGCCTGGCATGATGATGTAAAGTTGCTAGTATTATATTCGTATTTTCAAATTTTCGTGGACTTCCTCTATTATGTATAAAAGAGGAAGGTCTGGGGGTACCAGAAGCCTGTGGTGCCAAAGGCCAGAACGCTAGCAATTGGCCATCGGTTTTTTGCACAGTTGCACAGACAGACCCGCTATGGTGGATCATGGCAGTCTGCCTACTGGCAGATTTAGAGATAGGAGATGTTACTATTTACAAAGTAGGCTTATCAGCCCTACGTCCATCGCCCAACAGTCATATAGACCGGGCCCTACGGTTTAAAGTGAATTTCGAACGACTTCAAACATCCATAGCACCTCTGGGGCTCGAACCCGAAACCTGTGGCATCGAGTGCTAATCACTAGGGCATCAGGCACAAAATACTGAATACATTAAATAAAATATTTTTTAATTAAAAACTAAAATGTTATATACCAATTTTTTTATGCAACAAAATATACATATGAATATCAATATAGTAAAAATTTTAAAAATATAATACAACCACAAATTTATTGTAGCTATGACTACACCAATTTTATTTTAAATTGTTCACTTTCACTTTAATACATTAATAATTTTTCAATTAATTTAATTCACAACAACAACAAGGACTTATTTCCTATGTTATCTGAACATAAAATTCACACTGACTGCATAAAACAAAACTTTAAAAGCTTTCCGGAAAACCCTTTTAAAGATACCGCATAATTTTGCACCAACACATTTAAAAATTCAAAGCAATAATTACAGGGGAGAAAAATTCTGTTAAAACTAGATTAAGAACTCGAATCACGTATCTATTATGCACAAAACGTAACGCAAAGTACAAACTGACACTAGAAAATAACATGCATTTCCATTTAAATGTCTCTATCTGCCACAGGGGGAAACATACCAAGGTCAAGCAATTAAAAAGCTTTCAAGTTTTCATCCCTAATTCAGAGGCAATTTTTCTTCTTTATTTATTATTAAGTCTTTTTATGAGTAACGCTCGGAAGTTTTTATTTAAAAATAAAAATAAAAAATCAATTAAGTTACCAAGGAAAATATGGTTTACAAAAATGAAATAATAATATTTTGTAAGGCAAGAATTGTTATAATAATCCATAAATGATTTAATACTTAACAAAATAAAAGAATTTGTTTGAAGTATAATGAGCTTAAGATTCTAGTTTCTAACATTAACTGGGGAAAAAAAAGAGGTTCATTTATAAAAAAGTATTCGAATAAGTTTAATTATGGTCAGATAGTTAAATAATTACCTGTCTCTATACGATTGAAATAAAGATAAGATTTCGAATGGAAAGTTATTTTAATTAGATTTTTAAAAGCCTTTCTTCTGATTTTATTCTAATAAGTGAATTATTTAAATTCTTTCCATTTTTTTTGAAAAATACGAATTAATTATACTAATTAAGTATTTAATTCTACATTAACTAGTTAGATACAATTTTTTTTTAAAGCGATTTCAATGTAATATATCCGAACACATTAAAGATGTTTTTTAAATTGCAAAAATTCTTTAACTACATCTCACCACCCCAATCACAGATAAGAAAAACTTACTTTTAATTCTAAATTTCTAAATAGTTCGTTATTTATTAATTTTTTTGGCACGAAATAAACACTTCTTTTTCCTGTCCAGAAAATATTTTTAGAAAAATAAATTTAACTGAAGATATTTTTAATCATAAAATTACTGGGTGTTTTATTCGGGATCAGGATTTTTTGTGCCCTCGAACACTTTTAATTTTGGAATACTTTTTTACATTTTTTTTTCCACAAGATATTTTATACATAATATTTTAAATTTCATTCACGAGCTAATAATTATGTAATTAAATAATTAGATAACGCAAAATCGTTTTAAAATAAAAGATCGTCTGATGAAATAAAATCGTCTTTATTTTCAAAGTGAAAATGAATTTTTTTAAGAAAAGAAAATCGTTTGGAATTCTACAATTATTTTATTTTTCAAGATTTCTGTTACGTGTTTTTTGTTCCTACATTACATTCTAATTTTTACAGCCGATTACATTTTTTTAAAAATTCTTCTGAACAGAACCAAAAAATAAAATAAAAAAAAATAAGAATCAAATTATAAAAACAATTCTAATAGCTTACTCTCATTAACTGACTTTATGAAATAGAAATCGCTTATAAATATAATATTTTTTTTTTGTTCTAATGCAGCCGGCAAACACTCAGACAGCTTGGTCTTGGATGCCTTAAGGCAAGCGCTGCACAGACGTACTCACTTTGCATTACCCAGGGGGAGCGTGTAACTTGAAGATAAGCCACGGACGCGGAGTAACAATGCCCCCGCAACGCTCTACGATCCTGTCAGGACCGGGACCTACGGCTTAAAGTGGATTCCGAACCACTACAAACATCCATGGCACCGCCGGGACTCGAACCCGAAACCTATGGTATCGAGCGCCAGAGCGCTAGCCACTCGGCCATTCAGCCGTTATAATTATGAAGAAACATTTTTTCCAAAACAACGAAATACGTACATTTTGATTCAAAAGGAAAACATTTGATAAATTTCTGATATACATTAATTCTATGCCACGTTATCAAGAAGTCTGATTATATAATAATGCAATATATGCCATCATGATTTTAATAGAGTTATTAATGAATAAGCAATAATCAAACATAGACTACCTAAGTTCTAATTTTAATCAAATGCTTTAATCATAATCATTGTTTACGTAATTAATTTAGAAATGTGGTTCTGTTTCAATGCTTTACCAGTAATCATAGAACAAGGCCGAGACTTATCGTCGCTTTGTTTAACATCATTTGACTACGGCGCTTTAATTTGTAGTTACAACACTTTTAACACGCTTAGATCCGATAAAACAAATATTATGAGACTTAGTAAACATGCGATAATTACAATGCTAAACATTGTTGAGAATGTTTATCCATCTTCTCATAATGAAATCGTATTGTAAGTTTTAAATTAATTTTATTATGGGCAAGAAAAATTTGTGCATTTAATTAATACAAATTAAAAAAAAAAATATTTTTTTTTAAATGAAATGAATGAGATGTTATTTTAAAAAAAAAAATTAAATTATGGAAATAAATTTGTATATAATATAAATTGCAAAATTAGAATTTTTTGAAAAGTCTGAAAAACGGACAGTAATTTCATTAAGAGTATAAAAATTATAAAAATCACCAAAAAAGTATTTATAGAATATTAAGTATTAACATATATAAGTATACAATTTACAAGATGCAGATGTTGTATTATTTTATTCAAAACAAAAAACGTAAAAGAAATATTAATATTATTAAATATTATTAATATAAATAATATTAATATAAACATTAATATTATTTATATTAATAGTTTAAATATGCTTTTTTTTAATTAATAAATATGCCATTTTTTAAACGCAAACATTATGAAAAATATTTTTGGTAGTGGTTGAAATAGTAGCAGTTTTTTGGTAATCATTTGAAGAAAATGAATTGCTATTAAACAACATCAATTTACAGTATTTTATAACAACAGAAATAAGGAAACCAATTAGCAATTACTACACTTATTGATTACAATATAATATATCTAAATACAAAGACGATTTTTTTTTTTAAATTGCAAATATTTTTCAATTAAAGAAAAATCTTTCATTTTGGCACCCCAGATGAGAAAATAATGTCCTAAATTCCTAAATAGTTCGTTAACTTTTTTTTTTTCCCCCACGAAATAAATCTCTTTTTTTTTTTTTCAGAAAATAATTTAAACTGAAGCTATTTTTACTCATAAAATTACTGGGTGCTGTTTTGGGAGCGGGATTTTTCGTGTACTATATCACTTTTCAATTTTGGATATTTTGTAGATTTTTTTTTTCACAAGCTTCATTATACATTATATTTTAAATTTCATTCACAAACTAATAGTTATGTAATTTAATAATGTAAAATCTTTCCAAAAGATTGTCTGGTTAAAGTTAAGACAATTTTATTTCAAATTGAAAATGACATATTTTAAGAAAAATAAATCTTTTGGAATTCTATAGTTGATTTATTACTTAATATTTCTGTTACGTGTTTTGTTCTTACATTACATTTTTAATTTATTTGAATTTCTTAAAGAATGACTATGAAGAATTTTTTTAAACAATTTAGATTAATTTGATATTACTTTTTCATAATTTTAAAAAAATCACATTTCAGATGATTTTATAAATTGCTTTTAAATTTTTATAACACCCTCAAAGCTGCATAAATTAAATAATTAATAATTTTAATACTTTAACATATAAATAACTTAATACATTAACAGCTTTAGATATCATGAATATTTAATTATTAGTTGTTTACACCGTAAAGTTTCCATAAGTTTTCATTATCAAATTAAGACATAAAAATTGAAATAAAATCTATACTACATCCGCAGATAAATACAAGTAATGTAAAGCATATATAAAAAAAAAAAAATAAATAAATAAATAAAAATACTTTATATTTATTTACAAGAGAAGATGAGAGAATCGTTTTTTAAAAACAAAAATGAGTATTTTCTCATTTAAAAAAACAATAAAAAGCAATCTCAACAAATAATGCATCAGAATTAATCTAAAAAACATAACTATGATGAAAAAAAAAAAAAATAAATAAAAAAAAAACCATTACTAGCAGCTTTGAGAATGAATTCTCTTGATAATTCAAAACAAACACTGAATGCGAAAAAACACGCAAGACACTTTTTTTCCTCGTTATTAATTCAAGAGAAAAAATAACTAAGTAGCTGGTTGCTTCGTCGAACACCTAACATACTTTTTTTTCCCCACATTAAATAATAGATTACTTTGAAATTCCCTACGTAAAGTTACTGGCGACAAAATTATCAGTAGCCAAGGCTTAAAAAAACGAATGGGGAAAAAATAATCAGAAGCTTTAATATTATTTTGCTTTTTTGGATGGCATGTGAGAAAGAGGCCTTATGAATATTCATTGGAAGAAGTTTTCTGTTGATGCAATTTTTAAAATGGATATAATATCGTTAATTTATTTCGACTAGAAAATAATCAACTTCGACTATTTAAACGCATTTTATGGAGAAAAACAAATTGTAATAAGTGGAAAAAAATTAATTAATCATAAAAAATAAAAGCGAATAAATTTATTATTTAAATTATGTCACAGTAGAAAACAAATATTAAAATGAGAGATTTTTGCAACAAAATGTTTCAGCTTGAAGTTTATGGGTAAAAAATTCCTTTTTTTCTCTCTTATCCCACTTGGTACATAGTTAGTACGCCGACTAAACCAAGTCCAAGAATTCGTGTGGTCTCATGGATAGAGGGAGGAGGGCATGGTGTTCTGGATAGCTTCTGTTGTGATGGAGCACCCATAGGTCGAAGTATGACTGGGCTCTGAGTCGTTGAAGAAGGGAGGACTTTTACAGAGAACTACCCCGTATTTGCGTATAGTATGGGAAAAAATCAGGAAAACTCCCACCAAATAGTCCAGCTAACGAGGCAGGATTTAGAACATCACAAACGCCATCGAGTCTCCTCACTTTTGAAACAGTGTCTACAACAAAGCCGCCAGCGGATGGAACCTCAGCCCTAATGCTCACCAGCGGCGCACGTTGTCACCGAGCCACGAATCCGGCATAATAAAAAAAATTCTTCCGCATACAATTTTAAATACACATATTAATATTATTACATTGAACTTTTTAAATCGAACAACTTCGAGATTTCAGAATGTTATAAAATAATGTTGACTCTAGAATTATTTGCAATAGTATTTATATGTTTATGATAGGCACCTCAACAACTGCTATGACATTGACGATACAGTAAAGCACTAAACACATAAGAATGCTAGTACTTTCCAAATATCAATTGTTTCATGAATCCTTAAATATAATGAAAATATATCAAAATTAAAAATGGTCGGGCTCAAATTTTTCGAGATTTTATGTTCAACATTTTTTTAAAAAATCTTCTAAAAAATTAAATTTAATAATTAATTAAAAAAATTTAAAATTTTAAAAATTTCATAAAACGCTAAAAAAAATGTAAATTTGAAAAAAAAAAAAAAAAAAAAAGTTTTTAAAAAACTTAAAAATTAATTTAATGTAATGAAATGATTAATTATTTTAAAATTTTAATAAAACGCTATTCAGTCAAATATCTAATAGATCTTTAAAATAAGGAATTTTAAAGGAATAATATACATACAATAGCAAATAAAACAACTGTTTTTTAACAAGAAATAGTAAGGGAGAATATAAAAATTACAAAAATCTTCATGCCAAATCTTGTATTAAAAATACCATAATATTACACAGTGAAAAGCTTTTTTTCTCCTATTAACTATATAAATATATATATATATATATTATATAGTACATTTATATATATATATAGAATGAAAACGCTCAATAAATAAATAAAACAATGTACTTTTACTAAGAGCAGTATTTGCCATACATTTTAAATAACACATATGTATTCCACATTTAACTTGGATTACAGTAGCAAAAGTTAAAATACCAGAAATCGTATAGCGATGTTAAAAAGAGAATACTTTTTACAAGAAGGTAGTTTTGATGTCATTAGGGAGTTAAGAAAATAACAAGACTTCGCAATTCTGCTTTTCTCTCTTTCCAATTTAACAAGCCACTCGTTAGATACAGAAGTTGCTTTCAATTTTTTTTTTTTTTTTAAATTCTGCACAAGATAAAATTCCTTTTATATTTAGACGTGTTATTTATTTTACGAAACTGGGATTTTCTAACAAAATAATGTAAATGAAATTCACATATCGAGTGAAAATACCACATTTCATATCGAATAAATTTTAAGAAGTTTCACAGTTAAGACTTCAAGTTTTATTTCTGTAAAATAATATAGGAGGCTTTTATGAATAAAACTGAACTTATTAAAAAATGTCCCATTTAAAAAAGTGAAATATATATTCAGTATTTTAACTTACAACTAGGAGACTCCAAAGAATAATACGAGATGTATAAGCTTATAGAAAGAGCTTAGCTTATAAATTAATAAGACAGATTTACGACATCTCAAAAGAGACTGTACGTCTAAATAAATGAATGCTTACATAAACTAAGATAAGTCAGCAAACCATGGCTATTATTGAAAAAAAATATTCTTTGAATATATTTCTATATTTTATATTCTAAATATTCGTAGAAAAAAATTTACATAATTTAAATACAACTGTAAAAAAAAAAATTATGAATGTAATAAAAATTAATTTTGATGCATTGCAACAACGAAGAAAACTTTTTGCATATAGTACAATTAAAAAAAAAAAAAAAAAAATAATAAATAAATTGTAAAATTGAAATCACATATGTAATAATAAAAAACAATAAATTAATTGGTAGAGAAAAACAAACTGAAACTCAAATAAAATAAAGATCACAAATAGTTTAGAAAAAAAAAATATTCTTTGAAAAATCCTTTTGAAAAATCGAGCTTACGAAAGACTACATTTGTCAAAACGTGTTATTCTTAACGAATGCTGTTATCAGAAAAATTCTTCTAAAGCACGACTTGGAAAAACGAAAGTTTATTTAACTGCATTTCATAACATAAACAACGTTTTTTATGTTCAAACTGGCACTTAATAAAAAGCATGAGTACCCGAGCCCACGGCATCGCACAGCTGTTGAAATTTTACTTATGCGGCACATAAGAGTGTCGCAGACAATACATGAATTCCTTCTATTCGTTGTAAATTCTGAAATACGTCAACGATGATGATGGCCCTTTTACAGGTGTAGACGTAACGTTCGTACTCGCTCACTAGCTGCTCAGCCATTCAGTACTTGAACGAGTAATGCCATTTTATTCAACGAATGTTCGCGAAATGATAAATATTATTGCACGAAAAAAAGAATTTTGCTTAAAAAAAAAATCGTTTTTTTTTAACTATTGCAAATAAAATTTTATTTTCAAAAAAATTATCATTGTTTATTATAATTAATAAAAGCAATTTTTTTTCCATTTATTTTTTTTTAATATTTATTTTTTGTCAGCATAAAATATTCAAAATTTACATTAAAACAAAATTAATCAAAAATAATTAATTTTTTATATGTTTTATGAGACAAGCATTTTTAATGAAGCAATATCTCTTTAATCTAATCTAATCGAATCGAATCTAATTGATTTTTTACAAATTTCAATGCCACAAAAAATTTTATAATAAAAGATTATTTAAAAACCTGTTTCTTTGAAAGAAAATAATTAGAGATTGTTTTATTTTGTTTGTTTTTTTCCTGTTTTTTTCTCTGGTGTGCTACATTTGACACTGAAAGCTGGTATGAGTGTATTTTGTTTAGATTCTAGTTTGTTGCGGCCTAACGGGCAATTGGATAGCGCTCTGGCCTTTGGTACCACAGGCGTCAGATTCGAATTACGGCGGTGACGTGGATGTTTGTTATTAGTTTGGGTTTGGTTTATCACTCTACGATCATTTTGTGTGCACTTTAGGCTCATTAGACCTGGACTTACAGTTTAACGTGGATTCCGATTACTAACAAACATCCATGCCACCATCAGGATTCGAACCTGAAGCCTGTGGTACCAAACACCAGAGCGCTAGCCAATTGGCAATCAGGCGATTTGTATTTAAAATATTTAATGCAGTGGATTCCCTCCCATGTGGGCATCTATGGAAATGAAATTGCTGATCTGCTCGCCAGGGAAGGTTGCGAACTTCCCAAAGCTTCTTCTTCCAATCTGTCAGCTTCAGAGGTTCATTCCATGACTTTAGCCAGAGTGAATACCGCCTGGAGGTCGCCACCAATTCATGCATGGTACGCCGCTAAATATCCTGGTATGTCCTTGCAGTGCTCCTGTCCTAGGCCTGCTCAAACGGCTTTAGCTAGACTAAGGACTGGCCACACTAAGAGTTTGACCTTCAATGGAGACGAGAAGATATATACCCTTTGTCATTGTTCGGCCATCGCGTCTCCCCCTCATCTCATCGATTGTATTGGTGCCTCTGTGAGGCAACTGTTGAATGAGGGGAGGACCGTTTATGCAGCTAGTTATCTATTGATGCAACATGATCTACTGGACTTGGTTTAGGATTCTAAATCAAGGGGATAAGCAACAACAACAGTATTTAATGGTTCGGAATCCACGTTTAACTGTAGATTCCGGTCTAATGAGATAAAAGTGTGCGAAAAAATTACCGTACAGCGACAAACCAAATCCTAGTATCTTATAGAATATTTTTATCGATATTTATAAATAAAGCTTATAATGTAATAATTCAATTATAATTAAAATTTTTGTCATTTTCCGTTCCATTACCAAAAGCAGTAATATATGTTATTAAAATTATAATAGATTTTGAGTATTTTTAAAAAATTATCAATTTTCTACTTTATTGATGGCATTTTTAATGCAACCTAATGATATTGATAACACGATATATGTTGCAATCTGCTTGTAATCCAAAAGCTTAAAATTGATGCAAAATTCCCGAAAGGTTAATTTGGAAACCCAAAATGCTATAATTAAAATTTTAATTGAAACATGTTTTACACACACATTTTAAATACAAATTCTCCGTCAAATAATGTAAGATGTAATTTATTATTTGAATTATCTTATTAGTATATATGTATACCTTTAAAGGAAAAGAAGAAAAAAAAAATAAATCAATTATGAGAATCATTAATTACTTTATTAAAAAAAGTTGATAATAAATTAATAACGTAAGGATAACATAATACAATTAAGAAAAGAGAACACATAATAAATATTTACTGAACTTTTTTGGAGCTCGAATTAACAACAGCTTCAAAAGGATATAAATACATTTTCATAATTTTGTACGTCAGAATAAAAAGTTGATAGCTCTTCGATTGAGAGAAACAGTGTGGGAGAAAAAAAAGTTAATTTGCCGAAGAGCTAAAACGATGTGGTACGAGAAAAGTGTAGGTACAATATATTAAAAAAAAAAAAAAAAAAAAGGTTCATATTTCCGGGAAAATAACCAATACGAGCAGGAAACAAGAAAAGAATACCAAAATTACATGGTATGAGAAAAAATCTATTCACAGTTTCGGAAAAAAAAAAGCGGAAATTAATGCAGTAAAAGAATAGCAGACGTCTAAAAATGAAAATCAATGAATCCACTTCGAACATTGTGAGTAGATTCAGTCACAGTTAAAAAAATCTTGTTTCTTGATATATTTGAGGTAAAATAAAAGGTTAACAATATATTCAATAAATATATACACTGTATATACACTGTATACAATGCAGTGCAATACATTCAACAATATATACACTGCAATATTTTCAAGATCTTTAGGCTATTTTGACGATTCCATAAGGTTAAATTAGAAAATACAGTTATATAACTGTATTTTCTAATTTAACCTTAAGGAATCGTCAAAATAGCCTAAAGATCTTGAAAATATTTTTTTTTTCCTAAATAAAATGGGTTTTTTTCCCTCTTATCCCACTTGGCTTCGTGACGCTGAAGTAGGAGGGTAGGGCCTTCCGGGAGGATTTTTAGGGGGAACTACCACGCATTTGCGTATCGTATGGGAGTGAACTGGAAAACTCCCAACAGGGCCGATTCCCAAGGCAAGATGTTGAATGTCACAATCACCATCGAGTCTCCTCATTTTATGAAACTGTGTCCACAACAAAGCCGCCAGAGGATTGACTAGTGACGCGCGTTGCCACTGAGCCATGAGCCGGGCAAATAAAATGTAGAAAGATATTAATGAATTAATTACACAGTACTTTGGACAACAAGTAAATCACGTGATATTTATCACATCTACATGTTGAAACTGAAACGATTAAGTAATAAAATATTACTATATTTACATTACTATATATCCATTTCTGTTTTCCATTTCATAGAAAAACAAAATTAGTTTTATTTATAAGAATTTTAACTAATAATGGGAAAAAATGTCACGTAACTTATTTAATTAAATTGAATTTTTGATTCCAACTCCTAGAATGTATTTACCTTAAAAACATTTTTTATGTAGCACTTTTTTGTTGCAAGCTATCTAACAAAAACGTAATGTAAGCAAATGAGTGAAAACAAAAAAAGAAACCGTTATTCCTTGAATATCTTACATCCACTAGAATTAATATAAAAAAACAAAACGAAAAGCCTTATAACAGGATGCAAAACGCATTTGTAAATAATAGCTCGGAATAGAGAAAGCCTCACGTTTCGCCCAACAAAGACAACTGCCGGATATATACATCGAGCGCACTGCAAACTGAATGACTTTCTGAACAAATGTTTAGCCATAGAATGAATGACCTCTAGTGTTCGGTTTTTCTTTTTCTTTTTTATCTTTTCCTTTTAAATAAAGCATACTCAGGCACTGTGCCAGATTCCTGGCTCGTAACGCTAGATAAAAACGATACTGCACGTGTATGTATGACATCAGAATTTTCTTTTCTTGCTTATTTAAGCGCAGCAACAAAAGAGAAAGCGGAGATAGGCCTTTGGATTGTTCGTTTAAAGCAAATAGCCACTAAATCGATGGATAAAGCAGTCGCCATAACACTCTGCTTTTAAACTATAAAAAAAAAAAAAAAATTAATATGAAGGTCTTTTTTTTTAAACTCCAAAATGCTATAGTTAACATTTTAATCGAAACATGTTTTTCTCATTAATTTGGATACAAATTCTCAGTCAGATAATGCAGCATTTTTTTGTTAATCTTAAATTATGTTTTCAATGAATAATGTGCAATGTTAGTAATTATTAAATCAATAGGGAAATGCGATATTTAAAATATGTAATAAATAACAGGGACCTGATGGGTGAGTGACTAGCACTCTGACGCACGGTGCCACAGGCTTCGGGTTCCATGCGGTACCATGGATGTTGTAGGGATTCGGAATCTATTTTAAACAATAAGCCCTGGTCTAATATGACTGTAGTTTGGCTTAGTTTGTCGCTCTACGGTCATTTTGTACATATTTTATCTTAATTAGATCGGAACCTACAGTTTAACGTGGATTCCGAACCACTCATAAACATCTATGCCACCGTCAGGAATTGAACCTGAAGCCTGTGGTACCACAGCACTAGTCAATTAGCCATCAGGCAGCTATTTAAGCACGGAGATCGTATAGAGGTCTACAATGTTAAATTTGAATAGGGTACAATTTATTGAGAACAATATAATAAGTGAAATGGAACATAGTTTTATGAAATAAGATATAAAGAAGATAAACGGAGTTGTTTTTATGAAATAGTATTCAATAATATTCTATTGGACATTTAACAGATGAATAACGATTTCTATTTGACTCCACAAATCATTTTAATAAAAAATATTTGACATAAAGAGTTCTATAACATCAGAAATCTACATAAACCAAAAACATTTCTTAAATCTATCCTATTTATTTAAGGAGGATGACCATCAATAAAACGGCCTCTTTTAGGAGAAAGACCAGCATTTTTTAAGCATTTTCAAAAGGAAAACAATCAATTTACAAATTTATGCTCATAATAAATTTTAAAGATGAAATGCAATTTATAGTAATCAAATCGGTTTAAATCTTATATCAGATTTTAAGCAATTTTTGAAAAACATGTAAAATTTCAGCATGTCGTCTAAAAAAAAAATAAAGTATTTTATTAATAAACTTCTCAAAGCTGTCAACTCGAACAATATTAAAAGGCACACATTTGATTAGGATGAAGGTGCAAAAAATTTGAAAATCATCCAATGAGATTGACAGAATTTCATAAAGAGAACACAGATGGTTCTGTTTCTACGTATTATGCAACAAATCTTTTTTTTTTTTTTTTATGCAAGAGAAAAAAAGCTATTGTAGTAAAGGATAGAAGAATAAATAGGCAATTCATTGATTCAAAATAAACAAAGAGAATTCTAGAATACAGTATTGGGTCGAGTCTGTGACTAAAGCCTAGAACACGGAAGGCAGGTGCTCATGGAAACAGTAAATATATTGGGCGAGGCGTGCAAATAAATCATTTATCGGATATCGATTGTACTAAGGGCACCACTAGCCATGTGTAACATACACTTGCTAACGTGGCATCTGTTTTCTTATGAAATCAATCAGAAGTTGCTTTAGAGTATGATGATTATTACAGATATTGGCGAGTTTGATTTTAAAAAACTATCATTGCAATGGAATTTAAAAATCGAATATTTCTATAAAAATTTAGTTTTTTTGCCAGTACAGTTGAAACATTAATTGAATTCATTGGCATCACCAATGCTGCTTCTTATTCCACTTGGTTGTTATCAACATCCTGACCAGGTCCAAGAACTCATCTGATATCATGGAAGGAGGGAAGGGTGGGGTGGGGTGGGGGTTGCAGGTTCTGTTGTGATGGAGCACTCGTAGGTGACTTGCCTCCGTGACGCTGAAGAACGAAAGCAATGTCTCCCTGGAGAACCTTTAGAGGCAACTACACCGCATTTATGTATCGTATGGGGAAAAACCAGGAAAACGCCCACCAGGCAGTCCGACCGACGAGGCAAGATGCTGAAACATCCCAAACGCCATCAAGTCTAGACGTTTTTTCAAAACAGTGTCTACAATAAAGCCGCCAGGGGATTGAACCTCAGCCCTCATGATCAGCGGCGCGTATTGCCAACGAAACACGAGTCAGGGCGCACAGAAAATGTAAAAGATTTTAACATAAACTGAAAATTTACATTCCAATTTTAAGAGGACATTGAAGATGTAAGATTAAATATAGATTTTTAAGTTTAAAGGAACTATTTACCAATAAAGTGAAATAAAAAAAATAGCTATAACATATGGATTATAAATCTTTACAAGGCAATCGCTAGTTGTAGTTTTATGAATACATCAACAATTTATAAATATAAATTTATAAAAATAGCAAACAAAATTTGAAAATTGTACACGAATGTTTTCATTCCTCTTAAAAATATAGTTTAATATCCTTACTCCTTTGAGAAATTATATCTGTAAATTTAATACGGTTTTAATTCAGTTCATAAAAAATCTCACATCTGCTGAATCTTATATACGAATTTGAAACATCAATATGCCTTAAATTTAATTAAGTAATCTTATAAAAATCAACAATTCAAAACATACATTCGAAAAGAATTTACAAAGCAAATGCCTTTTTTTTTTAAATATATATTCTATTAGAAAATAATAAATAAATTTAATACTTTATTTTACAAATCGTTTCAAACAACAGAAAGTTACATCCAACTATTTTTGATGCAATGCCGGTAGCAGTGGAAATCCACTTCGATTTGCGGGAGAAATGTTCTGGTAAATGCTCACTGGTAGTGAAGGGCTGATAAAGTAATTTGATAAGAGCCTATCTGATAAGATGTAACGAATTTCCTGCGATAGTTCACCACGAAAGCGTTCCTCGTCTTTTCTAAATGCTCGTTAATCTCATGCTAGATACACAGATAGAAAGTGAATAATTCTAGGGAATGGATGGCCCACGGCAAACATGCCACAGTGTGGAACGGCAGAATTTTATCAGTGGCAGCGAAGATTTATTGAAATTTTTTAAAAAATTCAAATATAATGTTAGCTTCAAGAACGTTATTAAAATCTAAAAACCCTACTCCCTTGTTTACTGAATACAATACGGAATACAGAAAAAGGCATTACTACCACTACTACACTACACCACACCACACCACATCACATCACTGTGCCTAGAGCTGAGTTGCCCCTATACAGTTTGGGAATGATGTGGGTGAGAAGTCTGACTGGGCTTCGTGACGCTCTACGGTCATATGAGACTGAGACTTACGGCTTAAGTGGATTTTAAGTGAACCTTTAAGTGGTTTCCGAACCATTACAAACGTCCATGGCACCGATGGGACTCAAACCCAAAACTTGTGGCACCGAGTGAGAAAAAGCCTCTGCTTGACACCAGTACAACGATGCTGTAAGACAGTTTGGCCATGGAAGCAGTCCAATGGTTTGAGATTTGCCATGCTTTGGCGCTATAGTGTCTTGCTATAGTTCTCCGTTTTCGAGCGAGCTCCGGCTGAGTTGGTTTTAAACAACTGAGCAAGATGTAAAGCGTTTTTTAAAAACTGTTTTTACATTTTAGCGTCGAGCGTCGTTGTTTTAAAAATTATATTTTCACTAGTAAACTTTCGACATCGAAAAGAAAATATGAAGAGGATATTGCAATTAGTTTTAAAACGGCCTGGGAAGAATAATTTTTGTTTACACATCAAAATATTTCCAAGCCCGCTTGTTTGATATGTGGAATGTGTAGCAGTGCCGAAAATTTTTAACATAGACCAACATTTCAAACAACTGCATAGGTGATTTCAACAGCAAATATCTTGTCGGATTGTGAATGGAATTTATCAGAAAAAATAAATAAAAAAATAATAATAAAAAAAAAAAAAAACATTTTTAGTCGGCCAATAATGTTGCTTTGTTTTGTCGCTCAACTGTCATTTTGTGCATTTTTGGGGCTAATTAGACCGGTACCTATAGTTTAACGTGGATTCCGAACCACTCCCAAACATCCATGTTCCCGTCCAGAATTTGAACCTGAAGCGTGTGGTACCAAAGACCAGAGCGCTAGCCAAATTGGCCATCAGGTCGCCCCAACAATGTTGGAGAAATTCCAGAAGAGAAATGATGAAACGGAAATTATGGCGAAGGCTTCTTATGAACTTTCTCTGTTGTTAGCCCGAGGGAAAAAATCCAGCCTACTCTGATGGAGAGGAAATAAGAAAAAGCGACCTTTAAATATTTACCAAAATGTCGGTGATATAAACATCAAAAATAGGGTTGATAAAATAGCGACTAATAATAATAATTGTCTAATAATATCGTTATGCATCGTATAAAGGACATAGGAAACAATGTTGGCACACAAATTATCTCCGGACAACAACATTGCAAATATTTTTCATTATGACATGGACGAGAATGTTGGCACACAAATTATCTCTGGACTATAATACTGCAAATACTTTTCATTAACATTGGATGAAAGCTGTGACATCACAGACAAGGCGCAATTAAGCATATTTGTGTGTTACATGAAAAATAATTTTGATATCGTGGACAAACTTCCTGATTCGTGCCAGCTACTTTTTACCTACAGGTGAGGACGTTTTTAAAGAACTTAAAAATGTAATTGAAATTAAAAAAAGAAGTAGAGTGGGTATAATTAGATAGCGTTTGCACGGATGGAAAATATTGCATGGTTAGCAGGATAAAAGGTTTAGTTACACTGCTTGAAAATTATTTGTGAAGAAAAATTTTTAAGTACCATTGCATTATCCTTCGAGAAGCCCTTTGTGATAAGTACTTAAACCTGTTTCTATTGTAGAGCTTTGTATTAACAAAATAGGAACTCGAACTCTGAATCGACGACAATTTCTTGAGCTTTACCCCGAAGAAACGGAAGAGAATGGCGAGTTATTCCTTTATTGTAATGTGTGCTGTCTCGATGCTTGCAAAGTAGTAGAATGAAGATTAGATATGGGATTTAGCTTTTTTCACCGATATTATGAGACATTTAAATAATTTAAATTTAAGATGACATTGAAAAGAAATTTTTCATACCGAATTGGTCACATATTTAATGAACAAATTTTTGCCTTTTTTTTTTACTCGATTTTGAAGAAAAAAAAAAATTTAACGCATTTCACATTAATGCAAGAACTAGCTACCAAAATCAATAAGACTCCGAACTATGATAGATTCCAAATCAAAATTATTGACCTACAGCACCATAATACACTGAAAAGCAGATATCATATTTTAAGATGTATAATTTAGCCTTATACTTTGGATTACAAATCTAAATACTTTTAATATAATTAACTCACTGAAATATACAAAATACATTTTCAGCCAAGTGTAAAAATTATGCAGAACAGATGATAAAAATATTACTAAGCGATAGGATTAAAAAAACAATTAATAAAATAATGTAATTTTCTCTCAGCATTGAGATTTCTTTCAGTTGAAATAGATCGATAAAGTACATTACATCGTTAACAAGCAATGCTTTAATTCGCTTCAGAAAACAAGCACGCTAAAAATAGAAAGAAAGCAATTCGTTATTAATTACCACTTTTTAAAAATCGTCTATCATCAATTTAAAATAATCTAATTAACCACATCATAAAATCTCAAAAACAAGTGCAATTACGAATTTTCCAGAATAACGATGTTTACGCATTTAACTCTGAAATGAATGAAGTTTGTTATTAAAATATGAGAGATAAAAAATTCGCAAATCAACTTTAAAAAGAAAAACATATAATTTAATTTACTGATATAAAAAATATCAATTATGCATTCATCAGTATACGAAACTGATCTGCTCACCCTTTCTCTTCGACGATTTGTACAGGATACTTTGGTACTTAGTCCCACTCTTGTGCTTAGTATCTTTCATCGAACACACACTGCGACTACGCAGATTTCAGGAAACACAAAAAAACAAGTTGGTAAATAGAAGCACGTAAGTATTCGAAAATGCCTACATTTATTTTGCGAAATTTCTTTCGCAGCAGAACACTTATGGCAATGTATCCGCGCACTTGATCTTTACTGTGGCAGGCACTAAAGTGCAAAATCATAACCACACTGTAATCTTATCTGAGTGTTTGCGAAATATTTAGCGTTGACGATATCATACAGAATAAAATAAATAATAAAAAAAAGATAACGTACGGAGGTTATCAAACAAATGAATAAATATAACAATAAAAAAAATATATATAAATTTAACTGATATGTTGGGAAGAAAAAGTGTTTATAATTTACGCAATGAAGAAAATATGTTTAAACTTAATATGGCCCTGAAATATAATTGGAAGATTAAAGACTATTATGCATGAAATAAGGATAATGATATATTTTTTTAAACTTTTATTCCATACCTAAAAATAATAATATAAAAAAAATATATTTATATAAATATAATTCCTCTGTACTCACTGTTTTTCTCTGTGTTTGTCACTGAACTCCTTCTAAACGGTTGGGCCGTTTTTGATGGAATTTTTTGCATGTGCTTCAGTAGGTCCCTGGATGGACCAACAATGTATTCACAATTGGACCCGGTTTTTGTGTGTGTTTGACAAAACATGGAGAATGTTTTTATGCTATCCCCTTTGCTTGTAAATCGCCCCAGATGTTGCTGCAGTATATCAACTTCCATACCGTTCAACCAATCACTATGAAAATTGGCAATAATATGTATTCGAGTATGGAAAATAAGTTCGCACTATCCATTTTATTGTTACTTGCCACTAGATGGTGCTACATATACACCGTTCAAACAATATCCATGAAAATTGAACGAAGTATGCACATGTATTGGGACATGGTAAATATATTTGCGATATGTAATTTTCTACAATGCATTTTTTTTTTTTTTTTTTTTTTTTTGGCAAGACAACGTATGCCGGGTTCCGCTAGTATATATATCTCACTCTTTTTCTATCTAATAAATGGGCTTAATGCTTAAGAGATTTCTCTCATTCACAAAGCAGGAGATAGAGGTTGCTATGCAACCAAGGCTTCTCCGTCAATCTGGCAAATCGTCGTCGTCGTCGTCGAAGTAATGATATTTAATGTATTAAAATCAAACAGAGTATCATTGTGTAAACAAATAAAGAAGACCCATGGAACAATTTAAGTAGATTTCATTGCATATAAATGGTACAACTAGACTGCCAACGAGATATACATGTGACTGAAAAGAGCCGGATTAGGACAGTGACCTCCATGAGGTCACTGTCCTAATCCACTATGTAATGAATGAGTACACATGAACATAAGTATTTTTAAAACTTCTTTTAAATAATAAAAATTCATCAATAACTAATACTAAAGTTAATGAAGATTTTATTTTATTTAAACACTTATATTTCCCAAATCCATTTCCTAAAATATTTCTAATTTATCGATGATACTGGTTTATCTCAATAATTTAACAAAAAATTTGGGGACGATTTAAAAATCTGTATCGACGAACTCAGTGGTCTAGCACCCAACAATGCCACCAGGGTGTTAATTTTGCCAATATTTTGTATATTAAAACAATACGACAAATTTAGGATGGTAAAATCAATACAACAACTACTACATACATTGCTACTATACCAATCAACTTGACAACAATTTTCATATGTTAAGTTAAAAAATTTTAACTTCGCAGATTACCAGAGTATTTTTATTCAAAAATTCTTTCAGATATACCTTGTAGGTTTGCCTACCCTATGTCTAGTCGCGAATCCACCTTTTAAACGACACTTTATTAGACATCAGAGAACAAAGGGTTACATGGCGAAACATCTTTCACCTACCCTAAATCAACTCGACACCATTTCTCACAATTGAAACTTAAGTCCACCCCCAAAAGACCTCATTAACCCATCGGGTGTAATTTGTTTTTGTTTTGTTTTTTTAATCCTCGTATTCATTTGAGTTGCATTAACCACCCGTGACAGGCGGCGATCTCACTCAGAGGAGAGTTGATGGCAGAGAGTAGAAAATAGACACAAGAGCTAAAAAACCTTCTGGCAAGCTGCCTAGGCATATCTATCGCTCGAGGCATGTCATCTGGTATTCCTCAGCCAGTTGTCTGCATTCGCTATGAAAATAAGAAACCAGTTTGCTTAATTCTTATTACAGGAAGGTTTCTCGACACGTGCAACCTAGATTCTTACAAAAGAAAATGTAGGTCTGTAAACCGTTTTGCTTTTACTAATGATAAAGGAACATTTTTGAAAAGATAAGGACGTTTAGTTTAGTTTAGGTAGCGGTAAAAAACTTTTCCAACGTTAACCATAAGAACACTAATTCATAAATAACTGGCATGGAAATATTTGTTTTAAAATATGTTAAAAAACGTATTAAAAGTTATCGTAAAAAGTGCCTATTTTAAATTTTTAAAATACGTCGCTGCAAATATGTTTCGATAATTTTGACTAGGGAAATATAAATAAAAAGAGAGGGTGGTAGATGGGGAAATCACAAAGGTCAAAAGCAAAATAAAAAGGCATTTTTGAAAAGATAAAGACATTTAGTTTAATTTAGGTAGGGGTAAAAAAATTCTTCCAACATTAACCATAAGAACTCTTAATTCATAAATAACTGGGATGGAAATATTAGCTTTTAAAAAATAAATCTGCTTAATATAACAATAATTAACCATTCATTTAAGTATTATAACAATATTAATAAATGTTTTAATTATTTCTAAATTTTTAAAATTCGTTGTTGAAAATATGTATCGATAATTTTGACTAGGGAAATATAAATAAATAGAAAGAGACAGAGAGGGGGAGGGACCTTAATAAAGTTAAAATAAGAATTTCGAGCCGGGAGATTATAGTAATCTTCATAAAAATAATTTTTTCAAAACATGCTATTGTTTTATTGCTAATAATTAATCAATTGACGGAAAAAAAAAAAAAAAAAAAAAAAACATTATCTTCATAAATAAAAAAAAAATAATATTAAAATTCGAATTATCACAACAAAATAAACTTTTTGGCTTTAATTTGCAACAATAATTGAAGTGAAGGAAGAAAAATAAGGTTCATTAATTATGTCATCCAGGGGCCTGAATGGCCGAGTGGCTAGCGCTCTGGCGCTCGGTACCACAGGTTTCGGGTTTGAGTCCCGGCGGTGCCATGAATATTTGTAGTGGTTCGGAATCCACTTTAAACCGTAGGTCCCGGTCTAATAGGATTGTAGAGCGTTGCGGGGGCATTGTTACTCCGCGTCTGCGGCTTATCTTCCAGTTACACGCGCCCCCTGGGTAATGCAAAGTGAGTAACTTCTGTGCAGCGCTTGCCTTAAGGCATCCAAGACCAAGCTGTCTAAGTGTTTGCCAGCTGCATTAGAAAGAAAAAAAATTATGTCATCCATATAAGCAAAATATTACAAGACGTAACAATATGGTATATCATACTAAGTATTTTTATGATATTTTTGCTATGTACTTCTATGCGCAGTCCTTCAATTTATGAAAAACAATATAAAAGTTATTCAGAAGAACTGTATTGATGATTGACCTTGGCTGCACTATTTTCATTTTGTTTTTATCAAATTTTGCATTATCATCATTTATGTTCTTTTGAAGCTAGAACCTTTTTAATAATTTGATCCTCTTAATTTTTTCTCTTTTTTATTTCTTCTATTTTGGATTTCCTCTTCAATTATTTTTTTATTATCTTTTATTTTTTCTCTTTTAAACTTTTATTCCTTATAATATAAGAAAAAATCACACACGCACAATCTTACTCTTTTTCTATCTAATCAAGAAATTTCTCTCATTCACAAAGCAGGAGATACAGGTTGCTATGCAACCAAGGCTATCTGTCAAATCGTCGTCGTTGTATTGGTGATGGTCAAGATAAAAGTTTGAATTTTTTTTATTAAATTAAATAAAAGCGTTTAACATAATTATGTTTTGTTAGCTAGAATTAACAACGCGAAATAATTTATGTAATACATGATAATCGAAGTTAAAAACAATTCTTCCAAAATTTTAACTGCACTAATGGAAAGAAACGTTTAGCATTACATAATAATCAACGTTAAGCATTACATGATAATCAACGTTGAGCATTACATGATAATCAACGTTGAGCATTACATGATAATCAACGTTGAGCATTACATGATAATCAACGTTGAGCATTACATGATAATCAACGTTGAGCATTACATGATAATCAACGTTGGAGCATTTACATGATAATCAACGTTGAGCATTACATGATAATCAACGTTGAGCATTACATGATAATCAACTTTGAGTATTACATGATAATCAACGTTGAGCATTACATGATAATCAACTTTGAGTATTACATGATAATCAACTTTGAGCATTACATGATAATCAACGTTAAAAACAAGCCTCTCAAATTTTAATTACACTAATGGACAGAAACGATGAGCATTACATGATAATCAACGTTGAGCATTACATGATAATCAACGTTAAGCATTACATGATAATCAACGTTAAGCATTACATGATAATCAATACAAATCTCTCAAATTTTAACTACACTAATGAACAAAAACGTTTAGCATTAGATAAAAAATTCTTAGATTATTTATTCTTTATAAAAAAAAAACAATCAATTTGGTGACACAAATACGGGCTAAAGCAAACTTAGCTAAGCAAATAGACGGAAAACGAGCTCTTAATGTACTCTCGCCATTCAAGGCCATTCCGACAAAACGAAACCATTTAAAACAATGCACAGGCACCATTCACCAAGAAACCCACGCAACAATGAAAACCACGCACCTAAATTCCTGATTGCACATTCCAAATCGATAAAGTCAGGCAACAGCAATTAAATATGAAGCGGCACTTAACAAAGGGTGTCGGAAAGGCGAAAGTGAATGGGATATTTAATTGGACCACTCAATATTGCAATAGCGGATGAGACAGCGTCGATTCGAGCGGTGAAGCCGCACGCCATTACGATGGAATAAATAAACCCGGCAGACAGAATGGAGCACGAAGAATGGTATTTTTCAAGGCAAGCGTTTATGTGGTACAACTGCATCTCAATTAACCAAATTCATTATCATTATTTAATTTGGTCATTTTTTGCACATTTTAGGCTAATTAGACAGGAATCTACAGTTTAATTATATTCTTTATCTTTTTTTTTGTGCATTTATGTCAAGGGGTATGTTGTTGTTGTTGTTTGTTGTTTCTTATCCCACTTGGCTGGCCAAGCCCACGAGCCCATACGTGCTCATGATTGAAGGGGAAGGAAGCAGCTTCTGTTGTGATGGAACACCCGTAGGTAGAAGCCTGACTTTTGCACCGTGACGCTCTTACAGTCATGGGAGACCGGGACCTACGGCTTAAAGTGGATTCCGAACCACTACAAACATCCATGGCACCGCCGGGATTCGAACCCGAAACCTGTGGCACCGAGCGCCAGAGCGCTAGACACTCGGCCATTCAGGTCTCAAATTTGCCAACAGCACGCGGTGTTCCCAGGTGGTCACCCACCCAAGTACTGACCGCGCCCAATGATGCTTCACTTAGGTGATCTAACGAGAACCGGTATATTCAGCATGGTACGGCCGTTGGCTGTCAAGGGGTATAAAGCTGATATGCAATTCTGGTCAATTCATCTTGTACCACGAGTAGATAATTTGATTTGGTTTGTCGCTCTACGGTTATTTTATGCACACTTTAGACTAATTAGACCGGGACCTACAGTTTAATTATATTCTTTAGTATCTTTTATTGGTGCATTTATGTCAGATGGTATAAAGCTGATATGGAACTTTGGTCAATTCGTCTAGTGTCACGAGTCGATGATTGGGTTTGGTTTGTCGCTCTACGGTCATTTTGTGCACACTTTAGGCTAATTAAACCGGGACCTACAGTTTAATTATATTCTTTATCTTTTATTAGTGCATTTATGCCAGAGGGTATAAAGTTGATATGGTTTGTCACTCTACGGTCATTTTATGCACACTTTAGGAAAATTAGATCGGGTTCGAATCTGAAGCCTGTGTTACTAAAGACCGGAGCGCTAGCCATTTGTCCGTCAGACCGCTACTATTATTTGAAATTCGTATCTGGACACCTGATTTCTTATTCTTTTTAAATAAAATTAGTTGATTAAAATATTAGCTGCCTGCTCCCATACAAAAATAATTTTAGTTAACAACTAGAAATATGAACTAAACTATTTAATTAAAGATGATGCAATGCAAAGAAACTGAATTTTTTTTTTTACCTCAACTCCACACTCTCTCTTTCTAGCAAGGAAAAATTATGTCGACTCTTTCATTAATTTTTTTTTTCTACAGTAGCATTGATGGTTCATTAATTCATTTTATAGCAGGAAGATTTCTATTCAAAAGATTAAATCGTGCATTAAGAATATTAATAATTATAAATGAAATTATTCAAAAACAAAGATATCTAGCAAGAAATATTTAATTGCATATTGCAAAAATGCATTAAACGTTCTTATGTTATTAATAATAAATGAATTGGGTAGTATTTTTAAGATTTAATTTCCCTCTAGATTATTAAGAAATGTTATTAAATCAGAAGTGGAATTCCTCGCCAATCAAAAACTAATTATTAACAATTTTGGAAGTTCAATATAGTTAAAATTTATGCTTAACATGATTGTTGATTTAATTTTTATCTGTACGAAAACATTAATAATTATTTATTAATTTAATAGTTAATTAATCGTGCTTCATAATCATTGATATAAAATATACAATGATTTATTATTATTTTTTTTTACTTTACATACACATAAAAAGCAGTTCATAAATTATTGAACTTCATTTAATGTTAAGTAGGTAAAAAAATCTGCATAAAAAAAAGTGACCAATAACTATTTTTCACTAAAAAAATATTCTAAAGAATTATTGAATCAATTTATAACTTTAAAATATCTTAACTAAACCTTCTTTTATTTGTTTACAGATAGAATATGATTTTTCTTAATGTATACCATGGCGCCGTTTTCAGAATAGTATACAATAGATTATAATACGCTCGTTGAATTTGTTAAACAGGACGACAAGCAGTTGAAAAAATACACTGCATCTGTCCACAACAAAGCATTGTCAGGGACTAAAAAAAACAGAAAATATTCTAGAAACAACTTGACTAAAAAGATAGCCTTTTAAAATAAGGTTACAATAAAGACGGTGTAAGTAATACTCCTGTAACGAACTTACAATGAGTTTCACATAAAGTATTTCAATGCAGCTACTGTATTTAAACACTTCAAATTAAATTTAATTTTGCCTGGCTGTAGCAAGAAATAAAATTAAATAAATAAAAATTAAAAAGAATTTATTAACTTGGAAGTTTCTTTTGTGATTATTAAAGTATATAATCTTAGCGTTTCTTTAAAAAAAAAAGTAAAATATTATCATGGTACTTAGAACCTTTTCTATTCTTAATAATATAATAATTTTCATGTATCATTTACTACTATTAACGAATTTCATTATTTTAAATTCAAAATAAAAATAATCATAATACTAGATTGCCAAAAAATATATTTCTTATTATAATGAAAAGAATAATTAATGAATACTGAATTTATTATTTCAATAAAAAAATCAATAAAATGAAATAATTAAAAAAATTTAATGCTCACCGATATACAAGTTACTCATAACAGCAATTTAAAACAATAAAAATAAAAGAACTGTAGAATGCCAAACGATTTTCTTTTCTTGAAAAATCGGATTCTCATTTTGAAATAAAATTTTATTTGCTTTCACCAGACGATCTTTTAGAACAATTTTACAATATTTAATTATGTAATTAAATATTTAATTATATAATTAAAATAAATAACTAAAGAAAAAATTAAAGAAAGGAGGAATTAAAAAAATAAATAAAAGTAGAAATTTATAAATAAATAAACAAAAATAAAAAAAAATAGTATGTAAAAAAATTTAACCAAGAATAATTGAAAATCGTCCAAGCACGAAAAATCCCGTTCCTCAAAACAATATCAATAATTTTATATGTAAAAAATAAAAACAAAATAAATATCTAAATTTCGTGTGGTAGTAGACGATCTATTTTTAAGAAAATGTTTATAAAGCAATATAGGTTATATAACTGCTTATAAATCAATATAATTAAGATAGGCCTTTTTTTTCTGAAGTTATTAAGAAATATTTTTACTTAATTTGTGATTTAATATAGGTCAATTTAAAAAAGCCATTTTGGCAAAAATATTATGTTGTAAAAGAAACTGGTATCTTTAATTGAATTTTTTTTAATTTTAAAACACGATTTATTATTTATTAGGTCATAATAATGATATATTTAGAAAGTCACACTAATTGAAGCTTGTGATCATTAAAAAGTTTTTTTATAAAATTTTTAATTAAATTATTTAAGTGACATAAGATGATTAATTTTCTAGCGGATGTGCTTCATCGTTTGAGAATCTGTGTTCTAGGAGGCTAAGCATGTACTTGCCACATCTTTCATGGATTTTTTTTTCTCATATTAAAATGAATGCTAGAATTGATCAACATTGTAGCACACCCAAATTCAATTCTTTCGCTAATAAATTCTAATTATTGACTCCCTCACAAAAACTTAAATTTCAAGATTAACGGTTTTTCTGGGGTCTTTTATTCGAATTAAGATTAAGTAGATATCTAAAGAAAATAGAAAGTTAAAATATTTTCTTTCGGAATTCGCTTTCGACATTCCAAAGATTTCGATTGAAACGACGTGGGATTGAAAGGCGAACTCTTCTAAAAAATAAATAAATAAATTGCGTTGAGAAATTTTGCTTTATTCTGCTTATAGTACTTGGAATTGTTAAAATGGATTGGAAATCTTCAGTGGGCGGGGGATATATAAATGATAACTTTGGAAGAAAGTTAAAGTATTTTCCATTGAAATACTTTTGCGTTTTATTTCTTTAAGGAAAAACATTTTTTAACTTTTTTTTTTATAATATGTTCCTTTTACCACAATAAATTTATTTGTTCCATCATCAATTTATTAACAATCCAGTTTCCTTAAATTCTGGACCATAATATTTTTTTAAAAATAGTTTTTAACATAGGAAATTCTTTAAGAATTTACAGATGTAGTGTGTTGGTAGCAACATTACTACATACTATATCATACAATATAAAAGAGTAAATTATAACGTAATATTGTGTTGTTGTGTCTAATCTTCAGTGTCCTGCAGTGCAGTACGACAACCCGTGGTTTGGTTTGTTGCTCTACGGTCATTTTGTGCACATTTTGAGCTAATTAGACCGGGACATACAGTTTAACGTGGATTCCAAACCACTAACAAACATCAATGCAACCACCAGGATTCGAACTTGAAACACCTGGTACCAACGGCCAGAGTGCTGGTCAATTGGCCATCAGGCCGAAGGACATTCCATGACCATGTAATCTATTCATGGATGGACAGAAAGGGGCAGCTTCTGTTTTGGTAAATCCGTAGGTAGAGCACGGACTTGGCTCTGTGTCCCTGAAGAAGGGCACAGCCTTCCGGGAGAACATTTTGGGAGAAATACCGCTCATTTGCGTATCGTTTGGGAGAAAACTCGGAAAACTTTCACCAATTAGTCTGATGAACGAGATAAAATGCTGAATATTACAAATGCCATTGAGTCTCCCTATTTTTTGAAACAATGTCTACAGCAATGCTACCAGTTGACTCAACCTCAACCCTAATGCTCACCAGCGGAGCACGTGGCCACGAGTCGGACGGTAGTATTGTAAAAAAGGTATAACTGCAATGCTGTAAATAATAATCATGATGACAATTTATTATTCTATTGTTTACAAATATGTTTAAAATTTGAAATAATTTTATTATATCAAGTAATTGAAATTTAGATAAATTGCTCCACTACGAAAATTCTTACGTTTTCATTTCTTTGCTGAAACTGTGTGTGCGGTCTGGTAGAGAAAATAAGTATCAAACTGATAGATTTTTTTCCGTGTTCCTTTTGAATCTATTTGTGTACTAAATATCGAAGTAATAACAACTATTAGTACTTAAAGAATATATGTATATAGAACAAGTATAACAACTATTCGAAACTTATAATTTTAAAGTCTTTGTTCTAATTAACTGTTTTTGTGTGACTAATCCTCAGTGTCCTTACAGTGCAGGTCGGGCATCCCCAACAGTCCATTGTTGATTGTAACCACAGTTTTTACGTTTATTTCCAAAAAAGAAAGAATATTTTTTTAATAGAATAACTTAAAGCTAGCCATTTGAGTAGTGTAATTGGTAAACATCATAAGCCCTGAAAGGGACAAATATATTTTTTTCTAGAATGAAAAGTGAAAAATGCGAAACAAAAAAATTTCTTTTAAGCTCATATATTATTAACTGATTTTACAAAAATAATTGGTAATATTTTTTTGCATTATCTCGCCGAAATGCATTAACAGATGAAAACAAAACCTTACATTATCTTATGTTTTTAAAAAATGTAAATGACGTGAATAAATTAACTAATCAATACTGTTTTTCCATCACAAATTTCGAAATTAAGTCTCTATTTCCATCAATAACCAGATTTCATTGGAGTAACGTTCCTTTGAGAAGAATGCAAATTACATGCGAGAACATCAAAGGTTATCCATCTACATGCATATTGATGAATAGCAGATAGAGTTTTCTGTTTTATTTTCTCGTATTTTTATGCGTGAGGAATTCTTTCAGATATCTAATTGACTTTAGGAATGGATATCCATGGAAACGTTAAGGAAATTCTTTGAAATGTTAATTGGTTACGAAATAATTCAGGAAAATAGTTGTAGATGATGAAACAAAATAAAATGCGAATATTCGACAACAATTGTTATCTGTACTAGAATGTAGATGTTATGAAGGAAAAAAAAATTGGTTTGGTTGAAAGTAGGTTATCCACAATATTATTATTAATGCGTATTTAATAGTTAATAACTTTGATAGAGTAAAACATAGGAAGAGTAATAGAGTGAAAGTAGGTTGAATAAACGTGAAACTTTTTCAGTTCTAAAAGCATATCAATAGAAGTTATTCAATGTACACATGAACTAATATGAAAAGTTAAATATTTTAGAATAAATTTTAAAATTAACTTAATCATGAATGCTTTCTTTATACGTTTATTCTACATAAAAAATTTACTCTAATGATGTTTTTAAAAATTAACTATTTTAGAAATATTTTTAAATTTTCGAAACTTTTACACTAGATATAAAATTTACGTTAGTTATAAAATTGTAGGAACATAATTTCTTTACGTGAGTATATAATACAACCCTCGAAATATCGTCGCATTTTTTTTCTCTTTAGTTCACAAACTTTAAAAAATCATCTGCTATAATATGCTTTCCGTATATCACATTTTCCTTCCTTTTTTTTTTGGACATACACGATATAAGGAGGGTAGCTGTACTTTAAAAAATTACCCACTACGCAATATTCTAATTTTTTATTTCTAGTTAAAAAATCTTAATATAAAAAAATTAATAATTACAGAAAATTGAAAAAAAAATTAATAATTAATATAAAATTTTTTAAAAAATTAAGAAAAAAAATATAATTAATAAAAAATTAAATATTACGTCAATAAATTAAATATTTATATATATATGAATTAATTAAATAAAACATAATTTAAAAAAATTCAAATTTATATAATTGTTATTTCAACCTACGAGCAAAGAGCAATTAATAAAAAGCTATGTGATTCACTACATAGGTTTAAAAAAATCCATAAAATCTTGATCAATTAAAAAAAAATCACTACAGTTAAAAATGCTCCATAATAGATATCGTAAATTTTTTTTTTTTTTTTTTTTTACAAAATTTTATCTGCATATTAAAATCTTTTTTAAAGACTTATTCCAATAACCTTAATTTTTTTAATAGTTTAAATGCATTTAAAATGTAAAAAAAATTATAAAATACAAACAATTCGTCAAACTAAATAACATAAATTGATCGGAGGTGTAAAATATTTGAGGAACCTACTTTATAAATAAATCTTTTGTGTTGAATTTGGACACCGAACACAAAAAATAAACATTTCTTTTTTAAAAAAAGAAAAAGACAGTACAAAAATATCCTAAAACAATTTCCTACCTAACTTAAAACAACAACTTTGAGATAACATATTACTTTTCTTTAACCGAAGATAACAAATAATCACTAAATCCATCATTCTGTACTGCATTTAAAAAACACGCATGCAAACATGATAAAAATTACCATTCATTATCTTAAAAACGCAACATTTCGCAAAAAAAATAACTTCAATATTTTTTCCTTTTTCTTAGCATGTAGAATGTTTATTTTTCCACTGCTGAGAAAACGCCAATGACAGTTGAAAAAACGATACTATTGAACAACAGTTTCCGAATGTTCAATAACACATAACGAAATCAAATCGACCGCCGAAGTGTCGGCGAATTTTAAGGCGGCAAAACACGTTGTTTGCCCCGCTAAAACGGGGCAGCCATGTGGGATAAGCGGACGAGCTTTATTGACTCTCAAAACTGGCGTTTTATCGCACGAAAACAGATCAATGCCATATTTCAAATCGAGAGAGAGCAGGTGCATCAGCTGAAGGGAGAATCGATACCCTTCAAGTTCAGTGTGTTTGTGTGCTTTTCAGGAAATTGAAAACTGGCTTAAAAAAAATAACATTTCAGACAATATAAACAAAGTCGTGAGTAAAATAAATTATTCTCAAAGATAGGCGATATTTTATTATGTAACGAAAATGTGGCTGAAGGCATGGCTTAACCACAGAAATAGGCTGTTTTATTTTTAAAAAATATAAGGATATCATTTAATTTTTAAGATATTATTAATGGCCTTACTATTATACGCTTCATTATTCTATTATTTATTAATTCCATTCATTATTATTATTTTCCGAATGGCACATTTTTGTATGTGTGGAATAAAAATGGAATAGTTTTCCTAAAAAAAATCACAACGAAAATATTTCACCTTTTTTCTTATGTGGTGTATGTAATAAATTGCTAGTGATATATTCCTCTTCTTCAGTGGCGCAACAACCTCATGGTGGGCCAAGGCCATCGGTTTGCTGGCAGATTTCGAGACAGGAGATGTTTTCTGTTTACGGGGTAGGGATGTCAGTCCTACGCCTAACACTCTACAGTCATATTAGACCAGGACTAAGTGGAATCCGAGATATAAAGTGGATTCCGAACCACTACAGACATCCATGGCACACAGCACTAGTCATTCGGTCATCAGGACCCCCAAATAGTAAATAATATCAAGTTAAATATTTTTTTACATAATAGAAAAACACTCAAAAAATATTTAAAAACAAATCAAATTTTCAATAACAAACATTAAAAAAAAAATCCAAACAGCAATAAATTATTCGAAGAATATTTACTAAAACAATTCTTTTAAAAATTTCGTATAATTATTAACGAACAAATAAAAATCTTTTAACTATTAACTCCAAACGATAAGCTGCATGTCTGATAATTTAATTAGTAGGAACACGATAAATTTACTTTTCATCAAATACACATAAGAAAATAATGATCCATGTTAACAAATTACAAATGTATATATATATATAATACGGTGAGCAAGGATGGTGAACTCTTGTCACCATAAGCGCCAAAATGTGATGAATGAGGCGACAGCAGAACAATAAAGCCCATTTTTTCTCCAACAATAACTTAATAAAGTTGACGTCGACACTATTGAAAACAGCTTTTCACTCATAATATATCGTTTTGAACTGGATTAACCGGATACATGTTCTTCTGAGAAAAATAATTCGCTCCGGAAATTATTCCGGGAAGAAAACCAAAACGCGAAAAAAGGAAAACGCTTGAAAAGAAGGAATATTTGTCAGCGAAGAATTCATCATCAAACGGTGAACGAACTTTTCTCCAGTCCAGAATGTCAGCAATCGGGTCTATTTAAATTCAAATAAGCGGGCGCCATGTTGAGAGTTTTTTTTCCAGTTTGAAGCAGGAAAACACTCTCGTCTAGATGCAAATCCAGGGGCACAAAAGACGTCCAGGGGACTATTTTTAGAAAATAATTGGATCACGAAGGAGACAAAAGATAAGCAAGTGGATTTGCTTTTTGCCATCAAACAGATCTAGCAGGGGACAAGACCTTTTAAGTGGAATTTCTGGTAAAAGAATGTTTAGATTGTAAAAAATTAAAGGTTCGTTGGCTTTTTATTGATTTTTTTTACAGTGTATAATGAGATATTAGAAGAGTTATATCAGAAGCCAATGTCAGCGTTCGTAAATGGAGAAAGATGCTCGTAAAATGCCTCAATTTACGCTATCAAAATATATTATAGAACTTGAAGTTGAATATTCTTAACGTGAAAACGCATAAAAAATTCTTAATACTTTGTTGTTTACCAAGTGGGTGTTTCATGAAACGGAGATTAAAATATTGAGTGTAATCAAATTTATTATATTTTACGAATAAAGATTTCAATAGTTTTCCACAGTTGATGATGAATGTAGTATTAGTATGCTTTAATTTTTCAATAGTTTTACAATTATTACAAGTATTTGCTAGTATATGTTTTATACCATTAATTTTAAGAAAATGTTTAAAAGCATTAACTTGCAGAGTAAAACGTGTACTATTATATAACTAAATGCGTAGAAATTTTAATTTAAAATAAAGATTTAACACAATGTATATAGCCAAGTGTATGCTTGTTAAAATCATCTATATATTGTAAAGGCAGGCCCGACTCGCGGCTTAGTGGCAACGCGCGCCGCTGTTGAGCATGAGGACTACTACTACTATACCACACCACATCACAGTGCCTAAATCAAGAGCTGAGTTGCCCCTTTACAGTTTGGGAATGATGTGGGTGAGAAGTCTGATTGGGCCATGCGACGCTCTACGGTAGATGAGACCTACGTCTTAAAATGGATTCCGAACCACTACAAACATCTAAGGCACCACCGGGATTTGAACCTCAAGGCCCAACCTAGGGCCGAGGTTCAATCCGTTGGCGGCTTTGTTGTAGACACTGTTCCAAAAAACGAGGAGTCTCGAAGGCGTTTGTGATGTTCAGCATCTTGCCTCGTGAGTCGGACTAACTTGTGGGAGTTGTCCGGGTTTTCTTCCATACGATAGTTCTTGAACTTGGTCTAGATGTTGCTGTCTGTCAAGTGGGATAAAAGGGATTTAACACAGTTTGCACAGCTTACGATGAATGCAATATTATGCTTTAATCTTCCAGTAGACGCTTGGATTACAAATAATATTCACTTATATGACTTACACCATTGTTGAGTAAAATGAGTACCCTTCTATTATTAAATGCCAATATTAAAGTAGAAAAAATGAGAATTTTATCTCTAGCCATATCTTAATAAATTTTTCAACTGAAAATTACTTAGTTAATTACTAACTTAGTTAAAAGCTTTTCTAATGTCTGCTAGCACACATTTGCTGCACCTGCAAGAGCATCAACAAGAAATGGGCTGAGCAATTAACAGCACTTCATCAATTTACATGACTCGTGAAGGTAAAATATTAATAACCTTCTGCACAAAGTCATTAACCATCACAACAAAGGTGCATGATATACTGTTTCGTTGCCTACTAATTAACTCGTAGTAGATCCTTTTTAGTTAAGCCAGGGATGAAATACATTCTCTTCAAAACAAAAGCGATACATACATTAACTAATAACATAGAATATGTATATATATATATATATATATATATATATATATACATAGTAACATACTAATTACAGCGATATTTATGATAGTACATAGGAATAATGTTGAAAAAGAAAACTATACTTTAATCACTCTAACAACACAAATTTTTCTTACACTTTTTACATTAGATTTAATTAAATGATATAAATTTTATTAATCAATGATTCGAATTTTATTAATCTTTTTATATACATAATTGAATAAAGTCGCAATACATTGGAAAACAGATGTTCATTCATTTTCATAACGAAGGAAAGGTTTACTCCATTCAATACAAAAAACAATCTAATTTAATATAAAATACCAAATAACATATTTAGCCATTCAGTGTGTGAAAGGAAACATATGTATGGGCAATCCCCAAGCTCTGAAACAGCTAGAAAATTTTTTTATCATTTTCTTTTAATCCCACTTGGTAGACAGCAACATCTAGACCAAGTCCAAGAACCAGTGTGGTCTCATGAAAGGAGGGAAGCACCTGTTGTCTGATTTGGCTTCGAGTCGCTGAAGAAGGGCGATACCGTCTGAGAGGACTACTCCGCATTTGTATATCGTATGGGAGAAAACCCGAAAAACTCCCACCAGGTAGTCCGACTCACGAGGCAAGATGCTGAACATCACAAACATCATTGAGTCTCTCCGTTTTTTGAAACAGGGTCTATAACAAAGCCGCCAGCGGATTGAATCTCCGCCCTGGACAACGGGCTTACCTGTTACGGAGTTCCAAGGTGGTTTTAAGAACCACAATACCTCCACATCTTAAAATAGTTAAAGAATTAGCATTAAATGTATTTGCTTCAATTATAGGAATCTCCGCCCTAAATGCTCGCCAGCGCGTTGACACTGAGCTACAAGTCAGGCATCATTTTTGTTAGTTAATTAAGTTATAATTTTTATTGAATTCTTCGCATGCGTATTACGGTTACAGTTCACATGAAGCCACAAAATACCTAATTATAGATTTAAACATGGAAACATCCCAATTTAATTTGGTTTGTCGCAGACCTAATTAGACCGCGACCTACAGTTAAATGTGAATTCCGAACGAATAGCAAACATCCAAGCCGCCGCCCGGATTAGAACCTGAAGCCTGTGGTACCAAAGACCAGAGCGCTAGCCATTGCACCATCAGACCGGCAATTTAGTTTGGAGTTTTAAAATTTATTCATCTCTTTATAATTTACGAGTTCGATGCTTCTATATTTTTCAGACAGTAAACAAAATATCTGGAACGGTCAACAGATCAATAATTCACTTAAGCGAATTATTTAATGTTAAAAAGATATCAATTCGGTGTCATAACTCACCTAGGTCGGGTGTTTGTCAACATTGTTAAGAAAAACACATCAATTTCGTAACAGAATAACGAAATTGCACGTTATTATAATCCGCACTCTCCAGTTGAACCCATGCCACCATCCATGTTTGCCTTCAATTACGGTTGGAACAAAGGGTAAACATTAAAATTCGCTGTCAACACCCGGGAATAAATCAGAGGCGCAAGTTAATGAATTTCAGTTAGAGAGTTAAACATTGAAGGACACGTCAATAATTCTAAAGAGAGATCGATCCATAAATGTTGAAAACGAACTTGCGAAAGGCATTAATTTGCATAATTAGTTACGGCTTTTATTTATTTATTAAAGAAATCAATTTGCGATGGTGTATTATTTTAAGGTTAAACTTATGCGACTATAATTTTAAGCATGAATAATTGAGTACAGAAATGACATTAACTTGAAAACATTAAATTTTATTATTTTGGGATTAATTAAGGAAAATCGATTTGAAGCAATATCTAATGTCTACTTTGGGAGAGAATATAACAAATCCATAGGACAGAAAGGGATTTTTTGCAGCAAGTACAAGAAGTCTAATCTTAGTTAAAATAATGGCAAGCCTACTTCCATGATGAGCCTAATTGTGAACATGATAACGTCCTTCTTCTATGTTCATTAGACTTGCTAATCTTCTAATATAGGGGTATGCTGGCCTAGTAACTAGCGCTACAGCGCTTGGTGCCAAAGGCTCCGGGTTCGAGTCCAGGCGGTGACAAGGGTGTTTGCAATCGTTTGGAATCCACTTTGTGGTGACTAATCCTCAGTGTCCTGCAATGCGGCACGAGTATCCCATGAGTGATCTACTCATGAACGGAGGGAAACGAGCAGCTTCTGTTGTGATGGAGCACCCGTAGGTAGAAGTCTGACTTGGCTCCGTGTCGCTCTTATAGTCATATGAGACCGGGACCTACGGTTTAAAGTGGATTCTGAACCAATACAAACATCCATGGCACCACTGGGACACGAACCCGAAGCCTGTGGCACCGAGCGCTAGATACTCGGCCATTCATGCCCGGAATCCACTTTAAACGATAGGTCCCAGTATAATATGACACGATGGGCGTAGGATTGGCAACCCTACCCCGTAAAAAGAAAACATCTTCAGCCTCGAAATCTGCCAATAGGCAGACGGCCTTGGACCATCATGGGGCTGTTGCGTCAATGAACTTTTCTAATATTGCAAAAATTTTTAAATTATGTACTTTTAAACCTTTTTTTTATTGAAATTATAAAGCTTGTCATTTGATAATTTTCTTTGTTATTTTTTATTCTACATATATCAACATATGCCCATTTTACTAAAAAAAATATAATGGGCAATGCTTTTGAAAAGTTTCCAAATTTTTAGGAAAGATTAAAATATAGAATATAATCCAGATTTATAGTTCAGGGAGTGGAAAAAAATAGAATATCAGATCCAATGAGATCAAGAACTTTACTGGAATATCGGATTCTGTGTCAATAATGTATTAACCTGGATGTGTGATCCCTGCTGACGTATTTTATTTTATTTTTTTTTTTTTTTTCATGCTTCTAAAATAATCAGAAACGCGTCCCATTTTAAAAGAAGTGCTAAATAAAGTAAATATGGGTTTAAAATAATTCATTAAAAATGAGTAAACCTGTTTAACGCATATTTGTGTACAAATTTTTTTACGCATGAAAAATAATAGCAATAACAATACAATCTATTCAACTTATCACATAAGCGTTTGAATAAATACGGCATGAATAGTTCCAGATACTAAAACACTTATTAAATTTATGTAATCTCAGGCATCAAATTATTTCATTTTTTTACTAAATTATATATACAAGTGGTTATCAAAGTAATGTAAACGACCTAGAGTTATAAGGAATATTTTACTAATATGGCGAGCGATCACCTTGGCGTGTAATATAGTTAGAATTCTCCAGGAAATCAAATCATACAAGTGCTGAATAGTGTTTAGAGGAATATTGAACCATTCTTCATGGAGATAGTGTGAAAGTTCCGGGAGAGATGTCGGTGGAGGATATCGATTCCAGATGGATCGCTCTAAAATAGACCATAGAGGTTCGATGATATTGAGGTCGGGTGACTGTGAGGGGCGGAATAGATGTTGCACGTTACCCTAGTGTTATTTAAATCATGATTAGAGAGGTCCCGCTACATGAATAGGAGCATTATCACCCTGGAAAATTTCATCTCCTGCAGGAAACAAAGTTTGCATCACAGGATGGACCCTGTCAGCTAAAATTTTGCTTGAGCTTTTAACAAAAGCTTGAGGTTCGAATGATGGCGGTAGCATAGATGTTTGTTAGTGGTTAGGAATCCACTCTAAACTGTAGATCACGGTTGTGTTTAGCCCTCGTGTGCACAAGATGACCGTAGAGCGACAAACCAAATCTTCCTTTCAGGGTTACGATGGTGCCAGCAGAAAATCACGGCACAGCTGCCCATACCATAACAGATCCACCTCCATGCTTGACAGTTAAAAGGGGGCAATCACGATCATATACTTGTGCAAGTGTCCTCCAAAAGTGCACCCCGTCCTGTTGTGGGGAACAGTGTGAAAGATAATTTGTTTGACCCTATAACTGCCTTTCATTTATCAATCGATTAAGTTTTGTGATTGTGGCCCTACAATAGACAATGTTTGACATTAACAGATGTGATAAGTGGTTTGGGAAATGCTGATCTGCCGTAAATGTCTTGTTTATGGAGGTGCCTCCTAACTGTAATGATTGACACTGGAGTATCGAGATGCTGATTGAGCTCTTCGGTCACTTGATTACATTTTAATGTTTACGAAGCACATTCTAAATTACGGTCTTAATATCAACCTACCGAAGTAGTGGTCTCTTTGTAAAATATAGGTTTCGTCATGGTCGAATGTATAGAAGAGTAAATAACACAGCGTTGAAAAATATTTAGATTAGAGAAGCATGTTCTTTTTTTTTTCCTTAGATGATTTTAAAAAGGCATTTAACCAGTGAACGGAATTTTAAAAATGAAAGAGTTAAAATTAACGAAATTAAACTGGTTGAATTGAAGCGATATAAGATTAGTGGAATGTGCACGATTTACGAACAAGTGGAAAAGAACAGTTTTTTTACAATAACATTCAGGAAAAATAAAATTATCCTACAATAAAAGTCCTTCGTCTTCAAACTTCCGCTATTTGTTTCTTCTTACATCCTTGCGCAATCTAATCTGCTTCTTAGTACGTTTAGTCTCATGTTACTGTCACAAATTCTGCATTTCATTCTACAGTTTTCCTGAAGGAAGTTGTTTAATTTAATGAGCGTCAATTGAGACAATGCCAACACATCTCGCATGAATCACTTGCCCTTGCATAAACCAGACGAAACAGTCCTCTACCTTGTTACTAGGTATTAAAATGGTTAATTTACTTAACACTCAACAAGTAATGTTGACGAATTAAAATGACTCAACAATATGTTTAATACGTAAAATTCAGATCATAAAAAAACAAGATTTTTAGATATTTGTTATTGATTGTGATGATTTTTTTAACCACAAATAAAAATTTATGTCAGCACAAAAAGATATTTTAAAAATAATATTTTTTACCGAAATAAATTTGTCATTAGACCTAAAATATATTATGTTAATAGGTAAAAACGAGTAAAACATGATTCCATAAATGCTAGACAAATAAATGGAATTTAAATAAGGAATTTTTAAATTTTCTTTAAAAAAAAATTCAAAATAAAATTTCTTTTTTGTCAATAAAATAAATTTATATTTGAGAGTAATTAGGGTTGCATTTCGTTAGTTATGTACATAAAAATTATTTATATAACATAATAAAAACTATAGGAAATTTATATAAATAATAAAATATTTATATATATAATATATGTTGTTGTCGTATCCCTCAAGGAAGGAGGGAAGAGGGGGGAAGCTTCTGTTTTTAATGGAATCTTACTTCTACTCCATGTCGCTGAAGAAAGAGGCAGTGCCTTCCGGAAGGACTTTTACGGGGAACTACCCTGCATTTTCATATCGGATGGGAGAAAACCCGAAAAATTCCCACCAAGTAGCCCGAATAACGAGGCAAGATGCTGAACATCCCAAACGCCCTCGAGTTTCCTCGCTTTTTTGAAACAGTGTCAACAGCAAATCTGTCAGTGGACTGAACCAGCGGCGCACGCTACCACTGAGCCACGAGTCGGGCATATAATATGTTAAATAAATTATTACAAATATACATTTTTAAACCAAATTTAGTTAATAAATTTAGATACAATAACAAATATTTATTTAACTTCCTAAAAAATCAAATAAAAAATACGAATTTAAAAACAATATATATGTAAAAATTGTTAAAAAACCTATTCATAAAACTACATGGGAAAAAAAAAAAAAAAAACAAGTAATATCACGTTTTATTGTTGTAATTTGCTTATAAAACTGCAGCCATTAGAAGCTTATAATTGACAATCGTGAAAATAACCTATAAATTGATTTTGAGAATGCAGCCACATTCAATTGGCCATAGAAATAAAGCATAATTAAGAGCTAATTGTCTCTTTAAAGAGTCGCTTAAGAGTTTTTGCATGAAAGAATGAGGAAGAGATAAAAGAACGGATTGACAGCATCGTCACAAGAATTGAGCATTTTGCTAACCGTGCAAGTTCCAAACAAAGAACATCTTTGCAGACGAGGAAGTAGCCAAGGCCATCTGTTATTGTTATTTCTCAAGTAATCATTTTTATTCAAAGCAGGTGTATTTACTGTTTCTCTCATCATTTAATTTCAAGTCATGTAAGGAATCATTATCTCATAGCAGATGGTTTTGGTTTAGTAATGATTTTACGAAATAATTGAATGCAGGAAATGCCTTATCAAGTCTGAGTTTCTTTCTTCCTTTAACGTAGATTTTTTTATTTGTTATGAACAATACTGAGATGCCCTAATGGCATAGTAGTAACCAACCGGTTCTACACATGTTGCGTTGGGAGAACAACTTTTATTTCTACTTATTTTGCGGCTTCGGCTCTTTTAAGTGACTTGTCATGAGTTATTTTTGGTAGATATAGGAATATTAGATGATCCTATTTCCTGATGAGCGAGTGACTAGAGCTCTGGGTTACAGGTTTCGGGTTAGAGTAACAACGATGCCATAGATATTTGTACTGGTTTCTTTTAACCCCAAATCGTAAGGGTCTCAGTCTAACACGACTGTAGGATGTAGGGGTGGCAATCCTACCCCGTAAAAAGAAAATATATCCTGTCTCGAAATTTGAAAGTAGGCAGACGGCCTTGGCCCACCATGGAGTTTTTGCGCCAGTGAAGAATTACAATTTTCATGGGCCTGAAGGCCGAGTGACTAGCGCTCATTGCCACAGGTTTCGGGTTCGAGTAACAGCGATACCATGAATGCTTGTAGTGGTTTTATTCCCCCCAAACCGTTGGTCCCGGTCTAATACGACTGTAAAGCGTTGAGCGTAGGGCTGACAACCATACGCAGTAATAAGATAACATCTACTGTCTCGAAATTTGCCAATAGACAGACGGCCTTGGCCCACCATGGGCTGTTGTGCCAGTGAAGAAGATATATACTAGACATGCATTTAGTAAGCAGTTATTCTGTATTATGCTATACGCAACTAATAAATTTATGCCAATTATTTATATATATATATTTTTCTTTGCAACCTGCATGGCAACTTACGAACAGAAAAATACAATATAGAACTATTATTTAAGAATTTTATGTAACGAACAATAGAAAAAATTTATCATTAGAATTTACTGTTACTCTTATAGTACAATTTTTTTAATTCATTACTAATTAAAATAATTAAATTAATACTGTTATACATATTACACTACGGGTATTTTTTTAGAAGTTATTCTGCATTTAAGCTATTTTAAAATAATCGATGCTAAGTTAAAATCTTCTCGATTAATACCAACAAAAATTATAACTGTTGTAACAGACATCATGTCACGACTAAAATTTACCTCATAGAAAGCGGCGAAATAAAATATACACTTCAAAATCCAGACAGAAACCGTTATTAGAAAATGGGGGCGTAATTTTATGAAAATTGTTATACAACAGTTTCCTTTTCAAAGTGGGGAATAAAATAATTACATTAATTTACACAAACACTGGCATTATACTAATGTTGTTAATTAATTCGCACTAACATCCATTACGAACATTAAGTGGGAGCCTAGCTATATCACTAGAGCTACCAAAGACACATTTGTACGTGTTTTACAAAAGAAGTAATTAAAATAATTATAAAATAATTCGCTTGAAATTAATATTAAAAGTCACCTCAGCTGGTAGTATAATGAAAATAACATTTCAACAACATTATATAGTAGTATGATGGAAATGATTAAAACTAACACAATTACTCGAGTTACTTGATTAAAATACAAGCAAACATGTGGCAAGCCTTATGTGGTTAAGAAGAATTTCTGTTTATAAGCTCATTTAATAAATTGAAACATAAACGAACATGTTGTTCTCAGCTAGATATAAGAAATGAAGGAAATATGATAAGGTCCTCATTCAACGGTTTTCAAATTTTGTTAATAAAAGGAATTTTAATTAATAAGTTTGATGGAATCCTTTAACGCTAACATTAATAAATAATGTAAGTTGTATATGTGTAAAAACGACAAATAAATATAAAGCCTATAAATAACAGCAAAGTAATACAAATAACAATTCGTGAAACGTTTTGAAAGATTCCGAGGAATAAAGTTTGAAAACAGCGGTCGTAACATAAGAGAAAATTTTCACATTATTCAAGCTTTTCAAGTTGTATTAGAATTTATTAATAAAACGCTAACAAGAACAATTTTTCTGAAAAAGAGGAAGCTAATAAAGAAGATTAATTTTTAGATTTTATAAACATCTTTCATTTAAAACATTGATTTTTGAAAACAATTTAAAGCCTTTACAAATTAAAATATAGGCATATATCATCATTAGTAAAACGTTTGAAATAAAATATGCATGAAGCTTTACTTGGACATCGATTACTAAAACCATGAGTACTCGACTTGCTAATAAATTATTCTAAAGGCTCGTTCCCACCGAGACGTGAGGCTTTAAGCGACAAGATTTGACCATTCACTAGCCTCACCACGTTCGCCTAATTATAAGACATGTTTTAACTATTTAAATTTTAAAGGATTTTTTTTTTTTGGGGGGGGGGTATACTATTAAATGGATTACTGGTTTGGTTTGTCACTCTACCGTCAATTTGTACACACGAGGGCTAAACAGAACGGGATCTATAGTTTAAAGTGGATTCCGAACCACTCACAAACATCCATGCCACCGTCAGGATTCAAACCTGTAGCACCCAAGGACAGAGCGCTAGCCAAATTGGCTATCAGGCCGCAAATGGATTATTGTGGTATTCTTAGTGTTTAATGTGTGTATTGGGAAGACGGTTTAGCGTGTACTTACTAGAAACGAGATATTGTTAATAAAAGTTTAATATGTTTTAAGGCTTAATACCTAACAACACCACACATTATATAGAAAAAAATTAATTATGCGTTATAAATATTTAGCACTAGCAATGTCTTCCGTTTTCTATTAGACCTATTTTTACTTAATGCAACACACTCCCCATTCGAAAGTTCCTTTCTTCTCGTTCCTGTTTACCTGCAGTAGTGCAGAGTGACAAGATAAAGCGGCGGTGCAGAAGCACCCGAGACGAAAACAACGGTATTCGGGTACCCATTCATAAAAATGCCGCTCACGTCTCGAGAGGGAAGCATTCGGCTCCGAATTCTCACGATCTAAATCGGGACGGCGGTTGCGTGGAAGTAGGTCGCACTGGAGAGAGAGGGACACTCACCTCCAGCAACTTTCACGGCAAGAAATCACTTCCCCTCCCCACCGAGTATCGGAAATCAAGTGAAACGGCACGGAAGAAACAATCTTAACACTTTTGCTTCTGGTTTATTTCCGATAAAAAGAATTATAACAAACAGGCTTGCACAGTCCATTGTTGCTTCTTTTTGTGGTCCGCCTCATCACATATTTAAATTTACTTTAAAATAAAGGAGACCTGATGGCCGAGTGGCTAGCGCTCTGTACCATAGGTTTTGGGTTCCAGTCCCGGCGTCATGGATGTTTGTAGTGGTTTCGAATCCACTTTGCACTTTTTCGGGTGAAAGTCTGTAGGCCAACTAATGCGCCGGGATGTGTTAAATGTATTTCCTCGCGGAAAGTCTTAAAGTTTATAGTCTCTTATGAGACTATAAACTAAACATTTCTCAGTGAGAGCACAGGTGGCGTTGTACTTCCTCTCGGGTGACAATCTCGATGCCTACTGACCATTTCTCCTGAACAGTACAGGGCGCGCTCTTGCCAGTGTGTAAGAGGAAACAGGGTTATGATATTTAAATTATTTCATAAAAGAAAAAAATAGCTCAAATGGAACACAAAATGAACTCATTTTCATTTTTTATTTATGCTACGGTTAACTGAGTTAGTTGTTAATAATATTCAAAATCTTTTCTTAAATTTTAAGTTTTTTAAAATATAATTAAACTAATTAATAAAAAAAATCCTCAAATTACAGAGTAAATGGTGTAGAAAAACAAATCATCGTCAAAAATTATTTAAAAATTAACAATACAACAATTTACATGTCTGAAGAACAAACCATTTAAGCTTATACAAAAAATAAAGTGGCTAGCCCTCTGGCCTTTGGTATCCCAGGCTTCAGGTTCGAATCCTGGCGGTGGCATGGATGTTTGTTAGTGGTTCGAAATCCACGTTAAACTGTAGGTCCCGGTCTATTTAAGCCCAAAGTGTGCATAAGATGACCGTAGAGCGACGAACCAAACCAAACCAAACTATACAAAAAATAAATGAAACGAAAGATTTTTTATTTTTTAAATGCTGCAGATGTTTTCTTTTATCACTACAGCTGTTTTGAATTTCCAGAATGTATTTCAAGATCATTCCAAGTCACATTTATATTAAAATTCTTACTTTTTTTTATGGTAACATAAAAAGCGAGACATTTTTTGAAAAAAAACTCGCTCGAAACAGTGGAAATAAACTAAACGTTTTTGCATTTTCTTTCAATTCGAACACTTTCAATCCCCTTTAAGCAAAAGACTTTATTTTAAGAGACAGCACACCAACGATGCAAACAAAGACATAAAGCCTACCCCATCTGTCAGAAGAAATGGAAGGATTCCACCAACCACACAATGAGAAAAATGAAAACGGCTTCTGTTTAGTCTAGACAGCTTTGAATCGTGATCGCATCCAATGCCTTCGACAATTCCCACACGCGAGAGCCGGGAACATATTTCAATAGCTGATAGATTTATGCCAGCTTTGCGAAATTTAAGAATGGTGTTATCTCACGAGCCGAGGAGATATTTTGCATACTCAGACGAGTCGTTAAACGGTTCACATTTTCAAAAAGGATGCAACAAAAATAGAATAAAGCAGGAATTTGTATTTTCTTCTTCACTGTCGCAACAGCACCAGCGTGGGTCAAGGGCGTCTGCCTACTGACAGATTTCGAGACAGCAGATGTTAGTTTTTAAAGGGTAGGGTTTTCAGAGATAGTTTAAAGTGGATTTCGAACCACCACAAATATCCATGACACCGCCGGGACTCGAACACGAAACCTGTAGCACCAGAGCGATTTGGTTTGGTTTGTGGCTCTACAGCCAACTTGTGCACACGAGGGCTAAACAGATCAGGACCTACAGCTTAATGTGGATTTCGAACCACTTACAAACATACATGCTACCGCTAGAATTCGAATCTGAAGCCTGTGGTCAGAGCGCTAGTCAATTGGCCATCAGGCCGCAAGCATCAGAGAGAGGAATTTGTACAGAACAACATTATATACAAAATTATTTCTAAATTAACATATTTAAACGAAACCCGAAGATCTTCAGATTTTCATGTTTTTTTTTTTTTTTTTGACATTTTACACGTGCAAAATAATAGAGTATCAAAAATTTGATACATGTTATTATTAGAATGAAATATTAAAAAAAAAAAAATTTGATAATAATAAATAATTTTTTTACAAATATATGAACGAAGTGCACACAGGTTTTTAAATTGACTCGTCACTTACAAAAAGAAATGTTGCAATAATCTGTTTTCTCAGAAATCATGCAAGCACGTACTAAAACTATACACACACACTAAAACGAAATTCTCTGAGAATTAATTATGTTATATAGTGAAGAGTGTTATGGGAAAAAACGAACAAATAATAAGACATCAAAGAAGCTTTTTTTTTTCTACACATTAGTTGGCTTCATACAGACACATTCACCAATTCATTGATCCTCAATATATATTGCGTAAACACAATAATTCATCCCCTTTGATGGAAGTCGCAGAAATTTAACAATGTAATAGTGTAGGGTGTTATGAGAGAAGACTAATAAATACTAAGATATTAAAGAAGCTTTTTTTCTACATATTATTTGTCTTTATAAAGACGACAATATTTTCATGTGGCACTTCATTCCCCAATCCACTGATCCTAAATATTTATTGGGTAAACACAATAATTCATCCCATGCGATGGATGTTTGTTGGCACGCAGTACGATGATTTTCTCTTTCGTATCAAACAAAGAAAGGTCGATTCTTTTTAAAATGCGTTCCAGTACAATCGCACAAGTGAATAAAGGAAAAAATGTTAAGTAAAATAAAATAATTACAAATTTTCAATTATCAAAAATATGTATTTTTCAATTCCTACTAATAGTTCACACTCTCCCTACATATATCTTGTTCAAATTTTCTATCGTTAATAAAATACTTTTTATTCATCCACTCAAGTTCAAATACATTTTTTTTTGAACTTGTAGTGGATGACACTTGATGTTAATACAGTTTTTTCAAATATTAATTCAGTAATTAAATGTAATTAATTAATTTTAGTTTTATATGGGAGAAAAATTTTCCCTTATATAAGATATTTAGCAGGATATAAAAAAAAAAGTAGGAATTAACTTTAATTTTTTTTTTTATTACTTGTTTGATAATTGAAATATATGTAAATTTTCAATTATAAAAAAATTCAAATATCTAACTTTAAATTCCACGGTTATTTTATCTTTTCCACAAAAAAGTATTAAAAAACCCTATTGCATGAGTTGGTTCGTTGCTCTACGGTCATTTTGTGCATATTTTAGCCTAATTAGACCGAGACCTATAGTTTAGCGTGGATTCCGAACCACTCGCAATCATCCATGCCACTGTCAGGATTCGAACCTGAACCGACTTTGTGGTACCAAAGGCCATAATGCTAGCCAATTGGCTATCAGGTAGCCTTATTGCATGGGAGATAAAATAAACGAATGATTAAAAGAAAGAATCAACTTAACAAGAAAACAAATGTATTTTTTCAAAACTTTCAAACCACAACAATATTCAGATTGACAACAATAATTCTTCAAAACAGCACTAAATGATCGAAAGTCATCCCCAAAATTTTGATTCGGTGAAGAATTATTAAAAAAATATTTTGACAACATTTAATTATTTAATCTCAAATGTCAGCTTCAGCAATTTTCAATGTTTCTTAAAATGCCTAAAAATAATTCATTAATTACATTTATTTTATCTTCACAGAATGCGCAATTGTAACAATTTTATGCGGAATCAATCTAATGCACAATCCTTCATCGAAATGGCTTCAAACCTAAATTTATTCGGCCTCGCCAAAAAACGACACGCCATCGAATTTGACAAAAGAGAGAAGAATCCAAGAAGAGTTGACATTTAAGAATTTGCCATTTGGCATTTAAATATAGCTGTGGGTTTGTAGAGTAGAGATTTTCGCTGAACAAAAAGAATTAAGATTTCATCGCGTTTAAGTATAGTATGACACAAAAAAATATTTCTCGCTTAGAAAAAGGTTATATTTAGCTCACAGAAAACGCCTTGCAATCGCATGTTTTTTCGTGGGTGGCTAGGGTTCTGTTTCATTTTTAATTTATTATTCATGGTAAGCTTATCGTGGTATAATAATTCAATTCCGTGACTTCAAGAATAAATAATAAAAAATAAATTAACAAAGATAATAATTATTATTATTATCGCGAGATAAAACGAGGTTTCACAGCAATAAATTTATTTTCATAAAAATTCCTTCAGTTAAGTTATTATTTGCAACTATATTTTTAATTTAATTCAAAATTTCCAATAATAATAAGCGTACATAAAATGAAATGCTTAATTTAAAAAAACAGTATCATATATACAAAACTGATATTTTTAATATAAACTGTACTTGCATATTATTACGATTTTTCGTGATACTTTTAAAAATTCTCTTCATATGTAGTTACTAGATCGTTTCAAAATTTTAATGTTTATTCAAGTAGAAGTATAGTTTTTTTTTCTTCCTAATGCAGCTGGCAAACACTTAAGACAGCTGTCTTGGATGCCTTAAGTCAAGCGCTGCACAGACGTTACTCACTTTACATTACCCAGGGGGCGCGTGTAACTTGAAGATAAGACACGGACGCGGAGTAACAATGCCCCCGCAACGCTCTACGATCCTATCAGACCAGGATCTACGGTTTAAAGTGGATTCCGAACCACTATAAACATCCATGGCACCGCCGGGACTCGAACCCGAAACCTGTGATTCCGAGCGCCAGATCCAGGCTATCCAGGCCCCAAGTAGAAGTATAGTTGAAAATAAGTAAAAATTATTTTCTAAAGCAATTTACACTATGTTTTAACACGTGTCATTAAAACTTTTTGTTAGCTGGCGCCATTTAATGCTAAACATAAAAATGAAGCCAAATCATCGCCCCTCAATGTAATAAATCACCAAATTTGGCGCGATTCGTAGTAAATCATTAACCCACATTTTTCTTGGCGTATATCGGATGGAAAACAACTAAAACTCTCTGTCTGAAACTTCATGCATTTCATAATTCCCTAACGAAAAAATTTTGTTGTTTTTCAGCAACAACAAAAAATAACATCAGTGGGCTTAGTGTTCCACTTGCGCATACTGTGAATAACCAACAGAAGGGAGGATATTGTTTTCAGAGAGAACTTTACAAAAACATAGTAGTAATTTTTAATTTACTCTTTAAATAAGGGGTGGCCAACCCTTGAACATTTTTCCGGTCGTGAGATTTATCACACTTTTACAAAATATTTATAATGGCCAAAGTAGTGAAAACCAATGTATTAAAAAATCTATTATGTGTGCATCCATATATTCAAAAATTAACTGTCGAAATGATGAGAAAAAATTAACTAAATTCAAAATAATATTCTAGCGAATATATGAGAGATATTGCCTGTTTTATTTATGAGTTTGCAGTTATGAGTTCGCAGAATAATTAAATTACTATATTCTGTGAACTCAGGGGCCGCGCACATCTTGGAACATCTAATATAACAGATTCTAGGTTTCACTTTAAGTGACCTCAGACGCAATTACTATCCCTAGATATTTGAGAAATCTGGCATAAAAAGTTGTTAGTGGTTTTGGTTCAACTTACAGAACTACTGAGAGTCGTTTTACAACTTGCCTGAGAGTTGTTTCTTATTTTCTTCCAAAACTTAAAATAACCAAACTCAAAACACGCTCAAACATAACGGATACTAACCTACAACACCCATTACGATGTGCAAACACCCAAATTGAGATCGATTTGAAAAGGCTAAATGAAAGAGTGGAGAAACAAATATCGCACTCGAAAAATAAATATTTTTTAATAATTTCATTTTTTTATTTCATTATATTTGATATATTTTATTTTTAGTGTTACATATTTCTTTACAATGTGCGTTTAGCATCATTATTATTATATTATCTATGTTCACATGTAAGAATAATAAGTTACACAAAAATAATAATTTCAATTTTTCACTCCAAAAAATGTCTATAGTGGGTCTAAATCTGATATGAGGATATATAATTTTATATACGGTTCGCGGATTTACGATGCTTGTTCAAAATGGCCCGCAAGATCATTTAGGTTGGCCACCCCCGCTTTAAATACACGACACCCACCGAGAAATCTTCTCTTTGCTATAAAAGTCCAACTGAAATAGCACAAATAGAAATACAGCCCTTTTTTTTAAAAAAGCAAACGCCTTTGCAGCTGCCCTACACAACATTAACATCTAATTTCCGCTCGGATACAAAACACCATCAGCCTTACATGACAAGCAATATCCGCCAAATGTTATCTTGTTCGCAGCCAACGTTTGCCAAAGGTGGAAGGAGAGGCCTATCACTTGTACGGGTTTTGCTTTTTCGATGTAGCGAGATTACGTAGCCTATTCAATTTATTCCGTCAATGGAGATTACCATAATCTGACGGATCAGTTGTAAGGCTACAAATTGAGCTGTTGTTTGCTTTTTTTGGTTAAGATCAAGGATCTTTTTGGTTAAGGTTTGGTTGTTCAAGAATTCGATTTATCAGATAAATATTGTCAAGAGAGAATTGTGACTTAGATTTATTTATGGAATACGTATTTTTTAGTATTCTCAGGTGATTTAAATATTTATTTAAGAAATTTGATGGTGAGTATGAATTAATATACCGATAAATATAATAAGCACATAAACGTCTTAAAAATAAATATATTCATTGTTATTAAATATATTCAAAATTAATAACTCATCTAGTTATTATTATGAACAACTTTTATGTTCAAAAAGAAAACATTTTCGATACTTAAACCTATAAGAGAAAATACTAGAAAATAAATGAAATGCAATAATACGAAAATACAATAAACTATAAGTGAAGATCTTGAATTTTACTGCAGTTATATGAAAGCACAAAAGTTGAATTAAAACAACATTACCTATAACTACAAACAATTTTCAAACGAAAAATTGCATCACAGACTTATAGTTATCCTAATCCTTTTTATAAAAAAAATCTCGAATAACTTAAAGCAAAATTTTATACACATATATTTATAGCTTTAAAAAAAAAAAAAAAAAAAAAAAAAAAAAAAAAACGATCGTAATTTTTTCTTTTAAGTAAGAAAACTGATAAAAGAAAACTCTAAAGGTAAGTCTGTTCAGGAATAAAGAAAGAAAATTTTTATACATTTGCACAAAAATAATGCGGAAAACCAAATGAAATTTTCATATCATACATTTCATAAAAGTGACAGAAATGTCATAAATTAAACTAATCCAAGAACAAAAAAAATTATACAATAAAGTAACAATAATTTTCAATAATCTTAAACTATAAAAGAATAAAATCGTAAATATATACTCATATAAATAATTTTGTGAATATCACTACAATACTTCATATTGTACAATATTAATAAAATTTAAATAAATAGATCGATGAAATAAATCGAGAAGATATTTTCGAATAAGACTTTATGCCATGTTTTCCTAACATCAGATCAAAAATATTATTTTTATGAATTTGTGGAATTCAACATATCAAATGTAGAATTTAAAGGCATAAATCCTAAAAACATGCAACTTGATCCCCACACTGAAAAATTGGCCATCCTTTTTATACAATATTTCAGGAAAACTTATTAAAATCTTGGGACAAAAATAAAAAAAAAAAAAAAAAAAAAAAAAACCAAACTTTTCTCGAATAACATAGAAAATGTTCCGGGAAATGGGACATCTGAGAAATCCATCACATCTTTGAGGGTTCCAGGAATTGTAATCCGAACCTAATGGATCCTTTCACGTGAGAAAATAAGACGTACCTACATATCCCGGAGCATCTCCCCGGGTCGCCATGGTTACGACTCTCAAAAATCCTATCGTGTTTTCAAGAAAAATACGACCATTTTTCAAGAGGGACACTGCTTTCATGCGTGACGGATGCATTACAGAGAGGCTTAAAAGTTTCGTCCAAAAATAAAACTTAAGTAAAGGTGTCTGCCGCCAGAACCAGTTTTTGTTTTTATCATTTTGTCACTCTATTTCAAGTTTGTTCTCCAAAGAATGAAATTATATATTATGAGCTGTTGTAAAGGAGTAATTCAAGAAGGATATTAAGAAATAACCTTCTTGAATTCCTCGATGATTATTATTAACCTTTGCACTCGAGGGCTCCGGAGTGGAGCCATTTAAAATTTGTCTTCAAGCTCGAGGGCTCCGCTACGGAGGCAATGCAAATAATTTTCAGTTTTTAACATAAGAACAAAAATAAATCGGAAAAATTATATTAATAATTAATTCGCTTCGAGTTGCTGGTAATACGAATTAAAAAAAAATTCGAGTGCAAAGGGTTAAAAATATATTTTAATACATATAGTTATGGTTTGTCGCTCTACGGTCATTTAGTACACACTTTAGGCTAATTAGACCAGGACCTGCAGTTTAAAGTGGATTCCGAACTACTTACAAACGTCCATGACACAGCCAGGATTAGAACCTGAAGCCTGTGGTAGCAAAGGCCAAAGCGCTAGCCAATTGGCCATCAGGTCGCTTTATATATATATAGCATATTCAGGATATAGGATAATATAATAATATAGGATATTAAAGATGTAGGATAATATAATAATATAGAGTATTAAGGATATAGGGTAATATATTTAATATAGGATATTAAATATATAGGGTAATATAATAATATAGGATATTATCAAGAAGTATATTTTTTTTCAAACAATTTCTGGTCGCAGAAGAGAGATTGCAAGACTTTTATAGAATAAATACAGAAAATGTATGCAGAAATTTTAGGATGTTTAAAAAATGTTCCCGGCGGATGAATCTCAACACAGAGCTATTACCAAATATTTAGCAAGAAGCTCTCCAGCGAATATTTTATTATAACACTATAACCAGTGAATTTATAATTTTATACAGTAAAAATTTTTTTATTAATTAAAAATGAATAATCAATAAGTTAATTTTTTAAAAATAAATTAATAATATATATATAAATCTTACTCCTTTTCTATCTAATCAATGGGCTTAAAGCTTAAGAAACTTCTCTCATTCACAAAGCAGGAGATAGAGGTTGCTAAGCAACAAAGGCTCTCCATTAACCTGGCAAATTGACGTCTTCGTAATATAGTAGCCCAATCAGCACTTAAAGTTGCTGGGAAAGATTTTAACACATCACAAATATATTTTTTTTCTAATGCATCTGGCAAACACTTAAGACAGTTGTCTTGGATGCCTTAAGGCAAGCGCTGAACTGACGTTACTCACTTAGCACTACCCAGAAGGTGCGTGTAGCTTGAACATCACAAACATAATTAAACTGATTTTCGAATTTAAGTGGATTTCCAACTATTTAAAGTAAAGAAAATATCTTGATTTATTTCGATATTTGCAAAGAAAGAGAAAGAGAATAAAATACTTCTAATCTTACAGGAAAAGGAAAGTTAAGTTCTACGGAGCCATTTAAAATTTGTCTTCAAGCTCGAGGGCTCCGGTACGGAGACAATTCAAATAACAATATAAATAAGGCGTTTATTTTAATGCGTATATCAAACTTATATGTGAATATGATCTTTTCACTAAAATCGCTCCGGGTTGCTTTTAATACGAATGAAAAAAACTTCGAGTGCAAAGGGTTAAAATGTCACACAAAGCAACTGAATGGAAAATTCAGCAACCTGATATTTCTCTAGCTAATAAACCAACCCAAAATCTTTCCACTTATGAAATAAAATGCAAATCGAAATTCTTTTGGAATTGTGTCATTTTTCTGCAAATGAGCAAATACATTACAAAAAAAAATTGTCCAAATATTGCAAGCAGTGTTTTGTAATATTGTTAAGAAAGAGCATTCCTAGAAAATTCATCAACAAATATTGTGAAAACAAAACTTGCAAAAGAACATCCGAACAGTTCTGAAAAATATTTCCTCACTGGTTTCGGAATGAGATAATGAACCTTGAAACTGCTCATCATACGTAAGAAGTAACTAAATATTATGATTACGCCAGACACAACATTTTGATCATCTATCTCAACACGAATTAACTTTTAAAAGTGCAGAAGAAATTAAGGTTTTGTTTGGTAACATATTTCATTTATTTCATATCGACAGTAATTCTCGATCCTCCAGAAATAATAATATAAAAACAGATTATTTGTGGCATTTCTCTTTTAACAAGCATTCCTACCAAGGTTTGGTTTGTCGCTCTACGGTCATTTTGTGCACACTTACGGCTAATTAGGCCGGGACCTACAATTTAATTATATTCTTTATCTTTTATTAGTGCATTTATGCCAGAGGGTATAAAGTTGATATGGAACTCTGGTCAATTCGTCTTGTATTACGAGTAGGTGATTTGGTTTGTCGCTCTACGGTCATTTTCTGCACACTTTGGGTTAATTAGACCGGGACCTACGGTTTAAAGTGGATTCCGAACCACTCACAAACAGAAATGCCATCGCCGAATTCGAACCTGAAGGCTGTGGTACCAATGGCCAGAGCACTAACCAATTGGCCATCGCGCCACTCCTACCAAGGTTTGATTTGGTTTGGTTTGTCCTCTATAGTCCTTTTGTGCACACTTTGGACTGAGATCTACAGTTCAACGTGGACGCTTATTGCATAGAGATTCATTGTTTTTGTATTTGCCGGTTGCATTAGGGGGGAAAAAACACTTTCTTTCTCGAAAACTAGCTTTATTTTTCTCGAAATAAATGGATGTTTGTTATTGCGGTAAATTGGAGAAGTAATAGACAGAAATGACTTCAAAAACATATAAAAATATTATTTTTCGTAGTCCATAGATAACCGAAAATTGTTATATTTTCCATAGAAACTGCAGAGAATCCCTAGTAGTTGGCATCCATGTGCATGTTTTTATAAGATTAAGTATTTTCTTAAGTATCAACTTATCTTACACAATACAGTTTATATATTTCTTACTGAATGAATGCGTAAAATGTTTTTGCAAGAATCTCAACTGTAAAATATGGTTAAACTAAACATAGCTCACGTCTTGAATAATAATAATTCAAACCCACTTAACTTCTGTACTCAAATGAGTAACGCGGATCTGACTACATCAAGTAGGCGGTCAAGTCAGTCCAAACACAACCACACATAGAGATGTTAGTATGAAAAAATGCAGCTGTCGGCCATCCCACTTTTTTTCCGCGCGTAAATTCTAACTATAGCCAGCGAAAGAATCGTCCACCCACGCAAAATGACGTTATCCCGTCCATTAACAGTGAGGGCACGAACGCGGAAATCCCTTCTTGGGGCAGTGTGCCAGGATTCACGGACCGGTTGTGGCCCTCGCTTAAAACCTGACGACACCGGTCTTATTATGAAATAATTTCGTTAAAAAAAAGGGTTAATTTGTTTTGAATTAAATTATCATTTTGTGTAATTTTACAGTGTGTTGTAACAGGTTCTAACCATGTCAGCCTTCGCACAAATCTCATGATCACTAAAAACAAGTAATATAAAAAAAAATTAAAGTCAATTCCTTCTATTAGCTCACACTCTCCTATATATATCTTGTTCAAATTTTCAATCGTTCATAAAATACTTTTTATTCATCTACTCAAGTTCAAATACATTTTTCTGAACTTGTAGTGGATGACACTTGATGTTAATACAGTTCTTTCAAATATTCATTCAGTAATTAAATTTAATTAATTCATTTTAGTTTTTTTTTAAATTTAAGTTGCATATATCTACCAACAGATGGCGGCAGATAAACTTAAAAAAAATGAATGAAAATTATTTATAAAGGACTTTCTGCAATATAGTGAAAAAGTAGGAATTGACTTAAAATTTTTTTTTATATTACTTGTTTTCACTATATTGCAGAAAGTCCTTTATAAATAATTTTCATTCATTTTTTTAAAGCTTGTCTGGCGCCATCTATAGGTAGATACATGCAACTTAAATTTAAAAAAACTAAAATTAATTAATTAAATTTAATTACTGAATTAATATTTGAAGAAAAAATTTATTAACTTCAAGTGTCGTCCACTACAAGTTCAAAAAATGTATTTGAACTTGAGTGGACGAATAAAAAGTATTTTATGAACGATTGAAAATTTGAACAAGATATATATAGGGAGAGTGTGAGCTAATAGAAGTAATTGAAAAAAGGTACTTTGTTTTGAATTTAATTAATTTTCTGTAATTTTACAGTGTGTTGTAACAAGTTCTAACCATGTCAAACATTCACACAAATCTCATGATCACTAAAAATTAAGATATTTTAACAGAAATTTTGTAACTAGTTATGTCTAACGTAGTGGCAATGGTAAAGAACTCATCTAACTTTTGAAACAGGGGTGATTGTGGGTAACAAAGAAATTTTTTGTTTTAAATGTAAAATTTTTTTGCAGCAGTGCGTGTAATTAATTAGACCTTCATCTCCCACACAGCCTTTCCATTGAAATTTGAAAAAAAAAGCACACCACGCTCCACTTAATATTAACATAAGTTGTATAATTAATCAAACATAATATGTTGTTTTTCATCACCGCCTACAACAAATTATGAATTTTTTTATTATATTTATTTCAGACGGGGAGAAATTAACATTTTCAAAATAGTTTTTGGAATAGGCAACATAAAATTTCGCAACAAATTGCATCACATTTTCGGAATTTTTTGAAATTTGATGACAATGACTCTTGTTTTGAAATTCATTTTAACATTAGTTAATTTCATCAAAATTTAAACCGATAATCTGCATGAGATATACAACTGAAAAGAAAAAAAAATTCTAATTTGAATTTTATAATACGATCCCTCCAAAAAAGAAATGCTATGAGTTATGAAAGAAATTCTACTTTTTTAGAACGCACTCAAACGTAACTCTATGCGTAACTCTAATAAAGTAGTACATTATATCATTAATAGTATTTTGAATCCAAATCATTATAACAGTTCTGTTTTTTCTATTCGGCTACATATATATGTATATATATATTGAAAGCTTTTGAACAGTTAATGAATCCATCATACAAAAACATCATAATGATTCTGTGATTGGACATTATGTAGAAATAGGCACATTGCAGAGATTAACTGGACTGGCATGAATAAATACATTTCTGACTACTTAATAATTTGTTAAGAATGCACCCGCTACAAGACTACAATAAAAAAATCTGTTGATATGCTGAGAATATCTATTTCTCACGCAGCTTGTGATAATTTCTATAGACTTGTTTGTAGTAGTGGAAGAGAAAAACAGGTCTCCAACTAAGTCTAGCAATTTTTGTAAAAGATGAAGCAACCGGTGGCATTAAAACCTCTCAATTATGAATATGGCCGTCAGTAAAAACTACAGGTCATACATACATCAGGCTTCTTATTATTTGGAAGAAAATTGCAAATTGTGAACGAAGTTGTTCAAGATTTCAAGGCTGTGGTGAAAAACAACAATTTCGTAGCAGAAATTACTCCATACCTCAAAATATTCGAAACTATCACAAACGATATACTTACTTATCAAAGCTATTTTCTTTTTCATTTGATGAAAATTTGTTTTCATTAAATCATACGCGTGCATTAGAAACAAGAACAATTAGAAACACAATTAGAAACAAGAGTCTGTACAGAATATAGTCGTGTTAGGAATACGTACTTGAATAGTTCAATGTAAATTACATGTTTCATTATAGGAATATGAATGGCAGTCCCAAATTCGCCTCAAAATCAAATAAACGTGGCATATGAAAAATTTCATAGTTCCAATTGATTACATAAACAGGATCTTACTTCCATGATATACGATTCTGTATTCTGCGTATTTGTCATGATCCTATTGAACAAGTATGATTTTTGTACTGTTTAAAATTTATGGAGATGTTTACTCAAAATAAAATCTAGTGATTTATAGATTAATAAAAAATTTCAAAGTCCTTGAAAAAAGCATATAATTTTTGCTGCTGAATGAATTTCTCATCAATTTTAATGGACAGCAAAAAAATATCTATCGATTTCTATTGCTTCAGAATATATGTTAAATACAAATCAATACAACTTGTGCTACCTTACGATGGAGTTGAAATGTGAATTTATGACTCTTTTCAAATAAATAAAAAAACATTTTTATTTATTTATTTATCTTTTTTACATTTAAGAGATAAAAATAAAATCAAACTTGCGAACTTTCAAATCAATAACGAAAGAATAAAAAGCAGTAATCCCTAAAAGAAACTTTCGGGCAAAATGCGTCCATCGATAGGAAATCGATAACGACTGTGTAGATAATGTAAAAATCGATAGAAATAGTGTTGAAAATTTACTTTCAAGGTGTCCCTTTTTTAAAGAAGAGAGAAAACATTTCTAAAACTTCGTTCCAACAGTTTTATAACTTTCGTCTATCACTTTTTTGCGATAAAAAAATAAAGAATATTACGTGTGTCTGGGAAGAACCATAAAGACTTTCTTTCATTGAAGTAGTTAAATATTTTATGGAATGAGTCTTTAAGCGTGTTAAGTACTTACATTAACTTCAGAAACAAATTTTTAATGTACACAAGTAAATAATTTCAAATAAATTTTATAAAACTATTTATAGCACAACGTTTCAGATATTTTTTAATTGTTCCATACAGAGCCAGTAGTAGGATGTAATTGGAAATGTTTAGTTTGTCGCTCTATGTTTTTATGCACACTTTAGGCTAATTACACTGGTACCAACAGTTTAACGTGGATTTCGAACCACTAACAAGCATCAATGCCACCGCCAGGATTCGAACTTGAAGCCTGTGGTTACAAAGGTCACAGCGTTATACCAAATGGCCCAGGCCGCTATTTTGGTGGTGAAGCTACACAATAGGAATTCACAGATGCAGCTAGAAGTGAAAACACAGAATACAGAGACTTTTAATTACTTTAGAATTATGTATGCCAACCCTACAGGTTATTCCCTTCGTTACCATTCCTGGCAATTCATTTTAATTGTTTTATCCAATCCATGTTTTAATTAGAGGTAATAGTTTGTGCACAATTTAGGCTAATTAGACCAGAATCTACAGTTTAAAGTGAATTCCGGACCACTCACAAATATCTATGCCGCAGCCAGGATTCGAACCTGAAGCCTGTGGTATCATAGGCCAAAGCGCTAGGCAACTGTCTATAAGGCAGATATTTTGGTGATAAAGCTGTGCAATAGAAATTCAAAGATACAGCCTAGAAGTGAAAATACAAAATGCAGACAATTTAAATTGTTTTAGAATTATGTATGCCAACACTACAGGTTATTATTTTATTTCCTACCATTCCTGGTAATTCATTTTTACTGTTTTGTCCAATACGGCCAGGATACGAACCTGAAGCACCAAAGGCCAATTTGTTTTGGTTTGTCGCTCTATAGTCATTTTTTTGCTTTCATCTTTAGGCTAATTAGTCCGGGACCTACACTTTAACGTGGATTCCGAACCACAAGCATCCATGCCACCGACTAGGATTCGAACCTGAAGCACCAAAGGCCAGAGCGCTAGCCAATTGGCCATCAGGCTGCGCAATTGGAAATGAGTCTGTTGGTTCTTGCTTTGAAAAAGATGACTAGGTAACGATTGTGGCAGGTTATCAGGAAACTTAATTTAATTAATGCAATGCATCGTTATTACAGTATATTTGTATAACTATTAATAATTTTGTAAAATGTTTAATAGCATCTATTTTACAACATTAATTTTAAGTAGTAATATATATTTTTTTTTTAGTAACATTTGTTCCTTACCTTATTCTACGAAATCCAAAATAACAAACTTATAAAGAAAAATGGCAATAAGTTGTATTCAAGGACATAGGAGATAATTTAAATATTTCGGAAAATATTTTCTAATTAAATATAAATCATTTTACAATTATAATTTCTAGCAATAAGCAACGAAGAAAAATTTTTTTTCATTTTTATTTTGCAGAAATCGGTACATTTACGCAATCTCAAGAAAATACAAGATTAATTATTGAAAATTTTAAACCCACCATACGCTAACCAGTTAAGCAACAGATATTTGCAGGAAAAACCCGCATTTATTTTCTTCAATTCTGAAAAGTTTCTTTTTCGTACCTTCCAAGAAATAATAATTGCGGGATTTCCACATTGGTAACAAATTCAAACTAATCTGATGTCTTTTTCAGAAATGAAAAACTCGGTTGCGATTTCGTATGCGATTTTTCAAACAGACAGAATTGCAAATGAGATAAAAATCAATATTACAAGAAATGACGAAAATACTGCAAAAGGTATCGGCTCCTCAAACAAAATAGAAATGAAAAGCACTGAGTTTTTTTTCTTATTTTTGTTAAAATTGACAGAAAAATATTTTAACACAAAATCACAAACACGATAGCAATTCATCGTTAAAGTTCATATGCTCAGCGGCAACGCAAGCCACCGGCGAGCAATGGGGTTGAGGTTCACTCCATCGACGGCTTTGTAGTAGACATTGTTTCAAAAAACGAGGAGACTAGGCAGCGTATGAGATATTCAGCACCTCGCCTCGCCAGTCGGAGTACCTGATGGGAGGTTTCCAGGTTTTCTACTATACGATACGCAACTGAGGGGTAGTTTCCCCTAAATGTCCTCCCGGAAGGCACTGTCCTTCTTCCTCCTGCGGAGCCACGTCAGACTTTTAACTACTGGTGCTCCATCACAGCAGAAGCTGCCCCTTTCCCTCCATCCATGAGTGCACCTAGTGGCCAATTGGCTAGCGCTCTGGCATTTGGTACCATAGACTTCAGGTTCAAATCCTAGCGGTGACATGGATGCTTTTAGTGATTCGGAATCCAAGTTAAACTGTAGATCCTGGTTTAATTAGCGTAGTGTGTTCGTAAAATGGCTGTAGACCATGGCAAACCATGAATTAGTAGATTACCCATGGATGTCCGTCCCACACTGTAGGACACTAAGGATTAGACACAACAAAAAAAGTTCATATAATTATAAAACCAGGCCAAAAAGCATTTTTTAAAAATAATTTTAAATAAATTAATGATATATGATATATATATATCTATTATAAATTTATTTCGAAATCTAAGTCGCATATTTCAAGCAATTCTCTAAATACACCAGAGATTTTGTGCTTCGCTAAGTATTCCACAAACGATTTATAGACAGCTATAGGGGATTTATTGCTTTCCAACTGCCTACATTTGCATATCGTATGTGGGAAAAAACTCTTTGGAAAGCAGGCAACCTAATTGTCGATGCAAGAAACTCGCATAAGCTATCGAAATGTTTCCATGTTTGAAAACGACGATTGTATAACAAACCATCAAGGGAACCAATTAAAACTAATTTAAGCATTTCTATCAGCAGCAACCAACAAGAAAAAACAAATTTCTAGCAGCTCTCGAGTGTAACAGAAAAACAAACAACATTTTGTCAATATCATGGCGCAAAATAAAATTTTCCAGACAAATCATAGCGACATGATTTCTGACTTCTCTAAAAAAAACCTTTGAAATAAACATATTTGTGTCTTTCAGATTTTTTTATTTTTTATTTATTTAATACTGTAAAAATTCAATTAAAAATAAATGACTTATTTCTATGGACTTTTAGATGGAAGCCCTAATAATTAAGTCATATTCATATGGCTTCCTTAGATTTTCAAACTGTTTTAGAGATTTTGTTTCGCTATCTTGCAAATAAAAAAGAACTGAATTTTGGGGCTTAAACATTGAACTTCCAGCATTTGTATGTCATCTTTTTAATATACGGCGAGGATATTAGTATCGCATCAATGGTTTGCAAAACTGTTGGATGAGATACTTAAAAAGCACTCAAATTGATTGCGGAGGAGACATAATATAATTTCATTTGTGATAAATGCTTTAACCAAAATCAATTCGAAAATCAATAAAAATAAAAGCATAGGTTTTATCCATTATGAATTTTAAAAATACGAAAATTAGTATTTCCATTTGAATTTAAAAAAATTCAATTTTTTGTAAAATAGCATACAAATGTACTATTCCTTATTTTGCTTTAACTGTTATGAAATCACAATTCTATAAAAGATAGTTTTAAGGAACTCATATAGTCAGATTAGTATCGTGTGTTTCGAATTACTTTTTAAGGTAAAGCTATATCCATTCAATTCTTAACCAATCGCATTCAAATGTTTTATTTTGCCTTATTCTGCTTTGCCTGCTATGAAGTCAAGATTCCAGTTTTAAAGGACTCGGAAAAGTCTGATTAGTATCATGTGTTTTGAATTACTTTTTAAGGTAAAGCTATATCCATTCAATTTATGACCAATCGTATTCAAATGTTTTATTTTGCTTTTCCTGTTATGAATTATTATTATTATTATTATTATGAATTATTATTATTATTATTATTATATTATGAATTATTATTATTATTTTGCTTTTCCTGTTATTATCCAATTCTAGGGCACGTAGTTTTAAAGAATTCGGAATAGTCTAATTAGTATCGTGTGTTTCGAATTACTTTTTAAGGTAAAGCTATATCCATTCAATTCAGGACCAATCGCATTCAAATGTTTTATTTTGCCTTATTCTTCTATGCCTGCTATGAAGTCAAGATCCCAGAGCACATAGTTTGAAAGAACTCTTAAAAGTCTGATTACTATCATGTGTTTTGAATTACTTTTTAAGGTAAAGCTATCCATTCAATTTATGATCAATCGCATTCAAATGTTTTATTTTTAAGGGAGAGATAAAATACTTGTTATTGTAATAGTTGCCAAGTTTCTGGAGTCCAATTTTGAAATAGTTTTGCGAACATGAGCCGGAACAGCGTTGTGGAACGTTGGAATTCGAAATTAGGGAAACCAATATGATGATGAACCGAAATCTCCCGTGTCTATGCCGGGAATGGAAATCATAACTCCATAGATCGGTAAACCTTCCATTGCATTTGATAAGGATGGTTTCCCCCAGATGCTATCCTTGGCAACGACCGTTCAAAATTTTGAAGAAAAATGCTAGTGCGAATAGCAAGCCCATATTGTTAATTAAAAAAGATAAACAACTAAATCTCAGCTATTCTAGTGACGGTATACCTGAGACCCAACTTGTTAATTGTAAGAATCCTTTTACTACAATCTCTTCAATAAAATTGATAATTTTTTTTGTATTACTGAAAATAATAGAAAGCATTTTTAAAAAAAATAAATCTTTCTCTTTATATATATAAACATATTACATTAAACAAATAAACAGTCTCTGTACTATGCAATATAAACAATATGAAAATTATTAATAAAATAACTGTTAATGGAAAATTTAAGCTAACTTTATTATATTCATATTTTACTTATTAACTTTATTATACTCTTATTTTATTTATATTATATAAATAATAATTTATATAACATATATATATATACATATTATATAAATATTTTATTATTTATATAAATTTCCTATAATTTTTATTATGTATATAACATAATGAGGCCTAATGGCCGAGTGACTAGCAACCCGTGGGTGACGGTCTAATATAACTACTACTACACCACAACACATCACTGTGCCTAGAGCTGAGTTGCCTCTTTACAGTTTGGGAGTGATGTAGGTGAAAGGTCTGATTGGGCTCTGTAAAGCTCTATGGTCATATGTGAACGGGACCTATGGCTTAAAGTGGATTCCGAACTATTATATACATCCATGTCACCGCCGGGACTCGAACCCTGTGGTACCGTACGCCACAGAACTAGCCACTCAGCCATCAGGCCCCGGTCTGATATGACTGTAGGGAGTTGGGTCTTGAAATCTGCCACTAGGCAGACGGCCTTGGCTCATTATGGGGCTGTTGCGCCAATGATGATGATGAATATTGTTTCAACTTAAAAATAAGTCAATCCCTACCCCACACTGGATTGTTTTCTCCATTTAATCTTAATATAAAGCCTGCATAATAAAATACTATAGCAAAATTATAACAAGACGAGGACATAATAAAATTTTCGGATTTTAAACATGCATATCCTTAGATAACCTTTTTGCATTTAAAAAATTGTAGCGTGGTATACTTGTCCTTCAAACACGCATGTCAAAGGCAGAGAAAAAAAGGACAATGCAGATCTATTGCATAAAATTCATATTTCGTGCAACTGCTACAGCAATGCATGGAGTAAAAGCAATTACACCATCCCACTCCTCCTCTCAAAAAAAAAAATAATAATAAAGTGGAAGATTTTAACATACTTAACAGAGAATGCATTTCTATGAATGAGAGGAAAAAAAAGATCCTGTGAATTTGTCATGGGAAACGCATTACTTTTGACATTTATATTTCAATCGATATTTGAAATGCTGCCTTTTCTCATACCGAGATCACTACGCTTTGTTCCTTTACTGAATTAAACAACCATTTTCTAGTATGTATGCGGCATTTGTTGACGCCGAGTTGATACATTCGAGTTTCAAATGCTCTATTTACGACAAAGTAATAATTTTTTAGCTGCTAAAAAACTGGGAACATTGCCAAAAAGATTATTCAGTCTTTAAATATATTTTTTTATGTAGTTATTAATTTTTTAAAAATAAATAACACAAAAATAGTGCATGTACTTTTCTTAGTAATTATTGTATGTTTCGTTCAACTATGGGCTTGGCAGTTAGAACCTCGGATAATCTGTAGAGGAAGAAGTTAAGGGTTCAAATGGGATTTATCCATGTATTATTTAAATTACATAAGTTTTGGAAATTATCTGAAAGCATTCACTTTGTTTTCATGTTTTTCTTGCGTTTAGTATTAAATGAAAGTCAGTTATTAGCCATAATAAAACCAACAAGAAAGGTATCTACCATCTAAAAGACTTCTACCTTACACTTCGACCAAATATATAAGGCAATTATCAAAACATTGCATGGATAATTTTTTGCAACGTTTTTTATTTACAATGACATTTACATTGATAATATTTTGCAACGTTTTTCATTTACAATGATAATATTTTGCAACGTGTTTTTTCCCCCATTCTTAATGGCATTTACATTGATAATTTTTTGCAACGTTTTTCATTTACAATGTTAATATTTTGCAACGTTTTTCATTTGCAATGTTAATATTTTGTAACGTTTTTTTTATCTTCCCACTTTTAATGGCATTTACATTAATAATTTGTTTGCAACGTTTTTTTTTTTTTTTTTTTTTTTTTTACAGCGACATCTATATTGATAATTTTTCCAGCGTTTTCATTTACAATGACATTTACATTGATAATTTTTCCAACGATTTCATTTACAATAGTTACGTTAATTTTTTTCAACGTTTTTCATTTACACTGACGTTTACATTGATAATTTTTTCAACGTTTTCATAACTTGTGTTTATTAGTACAAATGAAAGTCAGTTCCCCATAAAAAAAAAAAAAAAATCTACAAGAAAAGTATCTACCATTTAAAAGACTACTAGCTTAAACTACGACCGATTATATAAGACAATCTCAAAACATTACATGGATAATTTTTTCAACAATTTCATTTACTCCGCACAGAAATCATAAAACGCATTTTATACATTTGAAGAAAACTGTAAAAGAAATGCATTACACATAGATAAATGTTTTATATGCTCTTAAGAGAATAATGCATTTTGCATGTATTCCAGCCATAAAAACCATTCTCTGCAAAAAATTATCATATATGAATAAAATAATACAAGCTTTGTTACTGAATGGCTAACGAGATAAACACAAAATCGCGACAAAAGAAATATCATTAGAAATAAATCAGAAATAGAAATATTTTCATTCGAATAATCATAGTTTATCAGAAATCTGTTTTAATCAAATTAGATAATTTCAGGAAATCTCACATATGCATACATAATTTTAGATTTCGTACGCACGCACACAAATTTTAATATCAAAAATAAGATAAAATCCCTTGATAAATTTTGAATAAAGCCCAATTTATATCTAATGTTAAAGCTATTAAAGGTATAAAAAGATAAGTTACTGTGATAACTTTACAACAATAAGCACTGATAAATGAGATGATTTTTCTGTAATAAAAATAAACTTTTTTGGCACTTGCGATGTATAAAAATATATCCCCCTTCCTCTCTAAAAAAAGCATAATTCTAGTGAAAAATGAAACTGCTTTTGTTTAAAAGAAAGTTTTTTGGTAACTTGAAAAAGAAATAAAATTGGTAACATTTACATTAGAAAAGAAAAATATATATGGATTTTTTTCTGTTGAAATAAAATGAAAGGAAATATTTCCAGCGCACATAAAAAGGCTTTTGTGATAGCAAAAAAATGCTTTTTAGACGTATAACTTGAAGAGAAACAGATGGATTCTTTTACATTAGATCGGATAAACAGAAAATAAGTTTTAAAATAAAAATAATATATATATAATCAGAATTCTAGTTTTTCATATTGTGTACACTGCATTGAAAATATATACGTCGATATAAAATGTTAGCACATAAATAAAACTAAAATTAATAAGTATAAAATAATTTAATCTTTAAACTGTTAAATACTGCAGTTAAATAACAAATATTTTATACAAATCAACACCTCAACTGAAATCCTGTTGCAATAAAAAGATTACAAGACATACTATCATCAAACAAATATGCCTCTTAAAAACCCTACTATCAAAATAAACATTTATTACTACTAAGTAAGCACGAAGCGGAAATATTTCACTGGAACGTAATGAAAATTATTTTATCAACGTTAAATGTTAACAAATATTTTATATTAATCAACACTTTAACTAAAATCCTGTTGCAATAAAAAGATTACAAGACATACACTATCATCAAACAAATATGCCTCTTAAAAACCCTACTATCAAAATAAGCATTTATTACTACTAAGTAAACACGAAACAGAAATATTTCACTGGAACATAATGAAAATTATTTTATCAACCCAGCGGAAATGTGTCAACAGCGGAAGACGTTCGTCACTCGAACAGTACCTTCCATTCCCATAAGCATTGTTCAAACAAACGTGAATGGACAACAACCATTTTACTGTCACTCGCGCACAGTAACTGCAAAACCAAATAAAAATAAAACGATTGTTTGAAGTAAAAAAATGGCAACAATAAAAATTCCGAAAAGCAGATGTTCCAAACGATTTTATATAGTATGACGTCAACTTTTATTATTCCACAACTGAAAAGACATGACATAAAGAAATTAAAAATGAAATTTATTGCCTTTTTTTATTATTAAAATTCAGCAAGGATTATCATCAACACATGGCAGATTTATTGGTCATACAAATAGCGAAACATGGAACTCATAATGTGGATTTTGAGAGACAGTTATATAGGCTCTTCATGTTATACATAATTTAATTTGCACCGTAAAGCCATTATAATTGTTTGATATAGAAAATGGTGACAGTTCCAAAATTGGCTGGAAGTGTTCTAAACAATCTCAAATAATATACACGAGAAAGTCGTAAGTGAAACGCATTGAATACAATAACTTCTTGCACAATTTGAAAAGTTAATGGTCTTTTCTTATAGAATAATATCTAAAAAGGGCATAAAGCAATATAAACTTTTTATTCGAAATGATGCTTTAAAAATTTATTTATGTAATTCAGTTTTCCTCAAATGAACAACAATTACAAACAAAAATTATTTAATTAACGAATATTTTTACATAATTAATTTTACACTAATTGACTGCAAAATAAAATAAAATTAAAACTGCCCAGAATCTAAATTATCGAATTTCATGAACAATTTATTCTAGTATAGTCTTGTTCTATCTCTTGTAATAATATAATTTAGTCATGTTCTATCTCTTGTATTTATTATAAACAGTTATTTCTCATTTTCTCTTGGATTACTAACAAATATTTTATAGTAAACAAAATATTAGTAATTTGTAACTTGTTTATATACAATATACTCAAATAGCCACGTATATTATTTTCTTAAAAATCTAGTATTTGTTTTATTCTTTAAATTGTGAAATTTATGTGGGCAAAGGATAATAAAAAAACAGTCAAGAATGTTGTTAAAAAAAGTTTTCTGAAAATGTCATAAATAATTTATAAAAATTATGGTTCGTAGAATTACTAAAATAACTCAATTAAATTATTAGAAAAAACACAAAATTTGAATCACCTAAATTTTGAATTAATAAACCAATATATTTTATTTTACGCTATTTGTCATACCCAGCACTTTACGATACCCGATAACTAACAATATATTTAACTGGGGTGTAGTGTGCAGGTTGGGCAACCCGATTGTAACTGGGTGTGGTTGGGCTGAGATACTTGAGGCACAGGTTTATTTACACACTCACAGCTTTAATTACACATATGTAACACATTTAAAGACATATAATTACAGATTCGTGAAATGATTCTACTTGGGTGACAGAGTCTGTACGCCAACTAATACGTAGGGTTGCATTAAATATATTTTCTCTCTGGAGACTGTAAACTAAGCGTTTCTCAGCGGGAGCGCAAATTGCGCTGTACTTCTCGAGTGAGAGACCGATTGACTCTTTTTCCTGAACGCCACATGGGGACGCTCTTGTAAGTGTGTAGACGGAAGCGGTTACAGGAGTAAATTTTTAGAACTGAGTAATATTAGCGTGAAATATTAATTAATCTAGGTAAAAGAAGTTTAAACTCACATTGACGAAAAAATAAAAATCAGTAGAATTTGGGATTCTTGTAAAAGTTCATTTACGAAAGGTTCCATTCTTAGAAATAAATTTCATGTGTAGTTCATTTCATAAAATTGGAATTAATGAAAAGTTCGGTTTTTTTTGTTTTTTTTTTAATCCAAAGCTCATTTTACATAATGAAAGGTTCGCTTTTTATACCCCCCTCCAGACTATGGATTTGGTGAAGTTGCTTAAAATTTAGTCTTGAGCTGATGAACCTAGAAAAGTGAGAGAGAAAGAGAAAAAGAGGTATTGTGCACTGACCGATGGCCTCTCCGTCGTCCCTGCAGCAGGGCTTGATGCCAGCGTCCATGGTCCCTCCTCAGCCATACATCGCATGCACGCACCGAGCGCTCACCTGGAAACAACACAAAAAATGAGTCACACAAATTAAACACATAAAAATAAATAGTTTTGTTCACTTTCAAATACAATTCCCTTATAAGTAAATAATTTTTTTGCACTGCTTCATTTTGACTGAGTAAAAATTTAAATATTAAATAACTATATGCTTGTAATTTTTTGAGAATTATGCAACAAAAAATTTCGCAGAAAAAAATTTCGCCATAATATGAATTTCGCCATATGGACTGATTTTCATATTACCTATTATTAGATGTTATATATTTATTTCACATTTATCCCATGGAAATTGTTTTGAAGTGGCAATTATTATATTTTATATCGCATTATCATACCATTATTTGTATTTATTTTGCAACACAAATCGATTAACAGTCAAAATTGATTATTCCTATCATATATATATGTCAAAAAAAAATAATAATAATACAACATGGGAAGTGAATCGATCATAGTATTATTATTCGATATTAAGTTATCAATGAATCGATCATAGTATTATTATGCGATATTAATTTATCAATGAAATGTCTATGAATTTGAATGACGTACTTTAAACACAATTATATAATAAAAATTTTTACACATACTAAATACATTAGCAAGCAATGTAGCCTCATTTCAAAATATATAATCGTATAACGTATATTAATATAACATACAAATATGAATGAAATTGAAATACCCAAGCCTCATAAAGTATAAGTATATACAGAAATACCACAATTCTACCGAACAAGGAGAATTACTAATCAACCTTCCAGAGGAGAGCGCCTAAGGGACGAATGGCTTTCGCTAATCCGTTAAAAATCGCTTAGACAGAAAATCATGTGTTTCGTCCTCCCTCCGGCAAAGAGTCGATTTTTCCCGCATATCAAAGGGTTCCCATTTATGACCACTCATTCACAGCCAGAGATAACGCGAGTTGCTTTTCGCGGTCAGACGGAGACCCTCCGAGCGAAAACCACTCGCCCTTTATGTGCTCTCGTCTAGACAGGCCTTAAGAGCTAAGCCACATAACTATGTAACTTCAGATACCTGGCAACATCTACTTTAGATAATACAAGTTTTTATTTGCTGTTTATCTTTAAGAAACTTTTAAAATATATCGATAGTTTTTTTACTTAGCAGATAAATATTGCTTTAAATTGTAATAATTTTTTATGTGGTTGTTGAAGTATCCCTTGAAGAGTACAAGGTTTGGTTTGTCACTCCACGGTCGTTTTGTGCTACTTAGACCTGGACCTGCAGTTGAACGTGGATTCCAAACCATTAACAAACATCCATGCCACTGCCAGGATTCGGGCCTGGAAAGCCTGTGCTACCAACGGCCAGAGCGCTAGCCAATTGGACATCAGGCCTCTGAAGAGTACAAGGGAATCAAATATCATGATGCTCCTGAATAATATTGGCTATGTTGATTGGCAGCTCGGAATATAAATCCTCTTCATACGGATGGTCCAGACAATGCAAGGCGACTACAACAGCTGGACAATCAAAGATATGCTCAGGAGTGAGATCAACATCAGGGCAGTTGCAACATATTTGATATTTTTTAATGCCATCAGCAGAAATTCGCACATTTTTTTTTTTTTTTTTTTTGCGGTGCTTTATTCTTAATCTTGTGCGAATCATTTTTAGGTAATAATTTCAAAGAATATACTTTTGAATTTTTCTTATAAGCATAAAATTAATGAAATAATATTTAATATATAGTATGCCATAGTCTTATAAAAGGCATTAATCTTAAATAATAAGTTGTGTTGTTGTACAACTTATATCCCAATTGCAGATTTTTGTTGTTCTATTTTTGCATCCAATATATTATCAAAAAATAAACCCGTTTTGATTAAACTTCACTGTCACTTTAACCCTACTAAAATGGTTTAAAAGACGTATTTTCTTTCGTATAAACCACTGCTGCACAAAGTCAATATGGCTCAAGTTCAGATGTTTTGTTCACGAACAACAATTTGTCACCGCATTCAATAATAGGCACGCCGACATCTAATCTTGTCAACATAAGTCACTTTCGGGTTCCGTTATTTACGACCCCGCAATGAAGCCATTAAAAAAAAAAAATTCTGAGATTCAATATCCAGTTTATCAAGACTTAATACTCTAGTTTCCAGTCGAAATTGGCTTTGTAGCTTTAATACTGTCGTTTATATTTGAAAAAACTACTTTTGGGGTTCGTGAAATTTCAGCCGTTTTATTGCAAAAGTTTTCTTTTTCCAGTTACGTATTTCAATAGAATTATCTGTTCAAATGCAAAAGTGCCACATTCAACAAACTTTATTAATAAGTTATTAATAATAATTATTTTAAAATGATATATAAAGAACACTACACATTAATACAAAAACCAAATGAGAATTGACAATGAGTGAACTAGAAACCAACATTTTGCACATTAAATGCCTGGTATTAGCTTCATGCAAATTATATTGCTACACTATCATAGGATTTGAAGTATCATAAACTTTGAATGCGTCATATTCAGATTTCTCAAATAGAAGAGGAGGAGTGAATAAATTATTGAAGGCATAAAATACGCATAAGTAGGAATAAAGAAACTGAAAAAATTAGACAAATATAAATATCCAAAAGTTAAACGGCAAAAACTGCATACAAAAACAGGGTATGAAACCTGTCCAAGAAATCCGTAAAACCTGAAAAAATAAAAACCCAAAAGAAATTAATTATAAATTTCCGAGGTCAGCTATATTTCGAGGAATACGCACCCACAGGATATTACAAAACATTATTTAATGTATGTCAGAAACGTATCTAGCGACGTATTCCGATACCATGAAGCAGACACAATAATCTTCCATTCAGAGTCGATAAGGTTGAAAAAAAAAAATCATTGAAGAAAAATGATTCGGCCGTGTAGCCTATTTTATAAAGCAAAAAGTGAGTCATATGGAACCTCGTGTTTGAATTATATAGTCATTAAGCAAGTTATTTGTTAACCGACTAAAATCAATAATCAATCAATAATAATCAATAGTCTTTCCATATTGAGATTTTATTTCGCGAAAATTAGGCTTGGTCGTTCAGTACTGACAATTTTTATTATACTTGGGCATTTTTATAATATTTTACCCATGCTTGATGCAGTGTATATAAGCACATTGGCAGCTTAAAATTACTTTTCCATTTTTAATTAAAAAACCTTATCAGCTTTCTGTTTGTTATTTTTAAATTAAAAATAGATAACAAATTCATCTGCAATTGCAGAAAAGTTATCCGCAAATGTATGAAGAGTACCATGAAAATTTTTAAATATGTCTACATCCCCCTACACATTTTGAAAATAAAATAAAATATTCTAACCTTCAACTTTTCTCAGAAACATCTAAAACCTTTTTGTATCAAGGTTCTTCGGCCAAGTTTCAAAAACTTCACCGAATTCAAGCCAAAACTTCCATTAACTACGAAAACTTGACCTACTAACTTTTATGAAAGACAGCGAAATCGTGTTTAAAAATAATGTATTCTCTGTCGTTCTTGGAAAAAGTACTTATTTTTTTTTTTTTACTTCCGCAAGTAAGCCAAACCTTACTTTCGTTTACTTACAACAGTGTGTTTACTGTTTTGTCTTTGAGGAGAAACAAGCGAATTTCAGGCTTTCACCATCATCATGATGCACTCACTACTCGCAAGGAAGCCTTCTAAGTCTGGCACTCGAGCTATTTTTAAAAAGGACTCGACTCGAGCTATCTTTAGAATCGGTGGCGCAGAAAGATGTTCTTCGATGTCAGAAGTGAAAACTTCGGCAGAATCTCAAGAAGATGAAGTAATTATGAACGGAAACTAAAATAAATTTATTTATGATTTTAAAATTTTAAATATTTGAAATTGCAGCAATTATTTTTTTTTCTTCCGTTATCCCTAGCGTACAGATCTATAGATTAAAGAGAAGTAATATTATAATTTTAAATATATATTATTTTTTATTTGGCAAAGCAGATAGAACAGATGCAATTATGTATTATAAATTACGGCCCTTTATATTCAAAAATTCAATAGCAGGAATACATACATAAGGACCTAATGGCCGAATAGCTAGCGCTCTGGCACTCGGTACCACACGTTTAGGATTCGATTACCGGCAGTGTCATGGATGTTTTTAATGGAAATTATTCGGAATCCATTTTAAACCGTACATCCCGATCTAATAGGATTGTAGAGTGTTGTGGGGGTAGTGTTACTCGCGTCTGTCTATATCTTCAAGCTACACACCCCTGGGTAGTGCCACAGCGGTGCACCCTTTGCTTATGGCATGAAGATTAACTGTCTCTGGATTGCCAACTGCATTAGGAATATGTATATATATATATATATATTCAAACTTGGATAATTTTTTTATGTCATCTACTTTTTATTAGTTGGATTTTATATAATTGGTTTCCAGTGTCAAATTTTTGTCATGTTCGTTATGAGATTTTTAGAAAAATATAGTCAGTCAAACTTTACAATGAATTTAATTAAATGTTACCTGAAGATTACATAAAGTAAAAATAAAAATAAAAATATATTTTTAATTAATTTCATTTTTTTCCCTACAATATTTATTATACAATAAGAAATTAATGAATCAAAATAGACAAATTATGTACATGGTTTAAACCAGTGATTCTAAAAGTGAAGGTCCCGAACCTCAAGACGGCTTCGAAAAAAATTTTGGATTATAACCCTTGGACTTTAACTATAACCCTATTACTCTTTTATTATTATTAATGATTTTTTTCCTTAAAATATATTTTTAGCATAGTTGCAAGTACTAGATAATCACTTTTTTTTTATTTACACATATTTTTTTCAAAGACAAAATACAAATAAAATATATATTTCATACAATGCTTTTTTTTCCCCTCATCGATGGCGGGGAAAGGGTCGTTGGAAATTTTTAAATTGGTCGCAAACGAAAAAATTGTTAAAAGCCACTGCTTTAAATAATAATAAAAAATAAATAAATATATTATTTATAATGCGATTTTCATGTTCGAAAAACAAATTGTTTTCCTAAATCTCTTCATTATATTTTATCGATATGCTTTCATTTCGCTTTATAATCAATCAACATCAAATTAAATATTTCTATAGCATAATAATTTCAAGTGCAAATGTACTCCTAATAACGTTTAAGTTCATGAAAAACAAAATTCATTGCTTTACTTCTATGCACTAATGATATATCGTTTAAAAATTGAATAGAAATTATTCATGTAATATCGCTTTCAAAATAATGAATTTGTTACACAGGTTGTATAAGGGCATTGATATTTAAAATCAACGACATCTGCATATTTTATCGATTTTCTCGGAAAGTATTCAACAAAGGATAAAACGAATGCTTTCAAACTTCAATGTAAATTAGTATCGTGTGTGTGTGTGTGTGTGTGTGTGTGTGTGTGTGTGGATGAATGCAGGTAGACATTCCATAGAATTTGTTCGCTCACATACCTCGCCGAATCCCCCCCACACACAAAAAAGCAAACAGTTAAAATATATAACTACCAACGTTTGGTTTTGTCGCTCTACCGTCATTTTGTGCATATTTTAGGCTACTCAGACCGGGACCTACAGTTTAACGTGGATTCCATACAACTCATAAACATCCGTGCCACCGCCAAGATTCGAACCTGAAGCCTGTGATACCAAATGCCATAGCGCTAGCCAATTGGCCATTAGGCCACCCAACGTTTGGATGATAGAATGAGGTGGATAATAGCAGAGGGATTAGTAGCACAGCAATCTCAGGTGTTGGATTCTAATGACTTAACTGCGGCACTAAGCGTCATATCCAACTTCAGAAAAATGATTAAAAAGAATACTAAATCCGTTGAGAAAAATCCTGATTAAGGTCATCCAAGGAACATAACGGCAAATTAAGTACGATATGTATTTATTAAAACGAGATTTAACAGGATGTACTTTGGTGCCCAGTAGAAAGAATTTATTTTGGCACGGTTTGGTATGATTTGGCGCTCTACGATCACATACACACGAGGGCTAAATAAACCGGCACCTACAGTTTAAAATGGCTTCCGAACCACTACAAATATCCATGGCACCACCGGGACTCGAACCCGAAACCTGCGCTAGCCACTCGGCCATAAGGCCCCTTAATATGGCGAGGGGAACTTCGGCTTAGGACCGAACATCAGCTCGAAACCTTTCTGTTCACTGGTAAGTCCCGATTCAGTTTAACTACTAATTCTCGTATTACATTCATCTGGAGAGAATCAGACCCGAAAGAGAATATTTTTCAACATTGCGTGACTATTCAACATTGAAAAAGACCACTACCTGTTGTGTGGATTTGATGGTCTGGTCAGGCATCAGGTTGAATGGATGCACGGAAGTCTACAGAAGCCTTTTGTTTGCAGTTAACAGAAAGACGAGATCATTGAGCTCTATGGCTTCAAGGGCATTTTATGGCTACTATTGCTTTTTCAAGTGTGCAGTTAATCTTGATTTCATTTTAATAGACGAGATTGTACATCCTCAAATGGCTCATCTGATAGACGAATTTTTGGAAAATGAGGGCATTCACTGGATGCATCTAAATCCTATAGGACATATTTGGGGAGTTCTAGGGAGAGTAATTTCAGCACACCTTTCCACCTACAGGAATCATCAAGAGCCTAAAAAAGCATTACAGTAGGAGGGTTTGGTTTGGCCATCTACGGCCATCTTGTGTACACTATAGGCAAATTAAACTGGGATGTAGAGCTTAACGTGGATTCCGAACCATTAACAAACATTCATACCACCGCCAGAATTCAGGATGCGGTACTAAAGGCCAAAGCGGTAGTCAATTGGCCACCAGTCCGCCTTATTGTAGCAGGGAGATAGATTGCTTAGGTTCTCATAAACTGTCTTTTTTCCACTAAAAATATATGTTGTAAGAGGTATATAAATGTAATAATTAACGCCATATCCACTATTAACATACATTTGTTTGATATTTTAAGCTCTGTTTAGATCTTCCGGAGTGCATGCTCACGCGAGTGTACAGTAACTCTTGCGTAGCTATTCTTGTATTATATTAACTAATTTTCAATCTATATCAACTTATGTTCATACCTAACTTGGAAGTCTCTTTAATAGTTCTAAAGATATTTAAATAGAAGTGAAAATTCCTCTAGGATTTGAAACCCAATGTACGCAAGTGATTAAAACAATTCATATAACCAGTAAAATAATTGGATAATTAATAACTTGAATTTTAATTTAAGACGTATAGAGGTTTGCATTACCGAGTTTCAAATTTCATTTATATATATCGTCATCAATTCATGACATTAAATTACGATTAATAGCTGAAATTCACATAAATTCTTGAATAAATTAATACTTTTAGATAAACTAATACAAAAAATTATTCTAAATTTCTAGACAAATTTATTCTAAAAACTTTTTTCCAATATGTGATACGAATTGATATTGAAATTGCTTTATTTGCTTATAACTGCTTTATTAAAAAATTTACAATTCCTCAGTATTTTGAATAATATTATAATGAATTTTGAGTAGAAGCAAAATATCAAATTGAATATCATAAATCGGGAATATTTTATCACAACGTATAAAAATGTTTTGCCTCTTTTAATAACATTATTTAGCATACTTAAGTTTAGCTAAACCTTCTTCTAGTTGTAACCTTCTGGAAAGTCTGTACTACAATATATTAGACTGTCTCAGATAAATAGTTTAAATTTAAATCGGGATTTAAATTGTGGGATCTTTGATAACTTTCTTTATAAGTTTCTTTAAAAATGTTGTCAGTTTTTCCTATCTGTTTCAAAATAAAATGAGAAAAGATTCCATATTACTGTTAATGATTAAAATATTACTTGACTGCTATACTTAAGAATTTATTCAATTGTAACGAAAAATTGATTTTTTTAAAATGTGGAATAATTTAATTAAAAAAGAAATGAAATGCTAAGAAGAAAAACAATAAGAGGAAATGAACATGGAACAGATCAATAAGTTTTCATCGAATAATGTCAAATTAACAGGAAATTCTCGATTTTTTTTTAATGGTGAAATACATACCGTAGTTAGCAAACCCCACGTGTTTCCGTAACTATTGAGGACGACTTCTACATTTTTCAAATCGCATTTCCGAAACCGGAAGACGTTTTATTTCAATTCGAATTTGTATTGATAGTTGTCAGATAATAATTGATAAGTTAATATTTTGAAATTTAAATTATTAAAATTATATTTATATTCGAATGAATGCTAAAAATGCATAAATATAATATTCCACCAAGATTTTAAAAAAAATACTTGTTTTTTTTAAAATCTTTTTTACTGTAAAACATAACCATATATTCTGTTGTTGTTTCTTATCCCACTTGGTAGACAGCAATATCTAGAGAGAATCCAAGAACCCAAGTGGAAGGAGGGAAAAGTGGAGGGGTTTGGTTTGTCACTCTACGATCATCTTGTTCATACGAGGGCTAAACAGACCGAGACGAAGAGTTTAAAGTGGATTCCGAACCACTACTAGCATCCATACCACAGCAAGGATTCGAATCTGGAGCCTGAGTACCAAAGGCTAGAGCGCTAACCAATTGGCCATCAGGCTGACAAGAGGCTTTTGTTGGGATGGAGCACTCGTAGGTAGAAGTCCGACCAGGCTCCATGACGCTGACTTTTTATGGGGTAGGGTTGTTACCCTACGCCCAAAGCTCGACAGACATATTAGACCGGAACCTACGGCTTAAAATGGATTCCGAACCCCTGCAAACGTCCGCCGGGACTCGAACCCGAAACCAGTGGCACCGAGCGCCAGTCACTCGGCATGGTAATATTTTAATCACGATATTTAGAACATTTATTATTGATGCTCAACAATCAACAATGACTATGACATTCAACGGCTAATTTTATGACTATTTATAAAAACCTGCAATAAACCCACTTATGATTATTTATGAAAATCTGCAATAAACAATGAATTCCTAATGACTTTCGATTATTCACAATTTTTTTCAAGCAAAAATATAACAAAATGCAATTCTAGACAAAAATACTAAGAATGCATGTGATGAATTGGAAAAGTGCAGACCGCATAATAATAATAATTATTAAATCAATATCATGCACCAATTTAAGTGTTAAGTATTTGGTTCGATTTTTGTAGTAACCAACAGCAAAAACGATTATTTAAATGTTAGCTAATTATTTATCCAACAACACAAATTTTAACAAATAGTTTTAAAAGAAAATTTTGCAGTTAACAACAAAAACAGCTTGTTTATTCCGATTCGGTAACCGCTATAGTTAAGAGATGCTTTTTTGTATGTTCATATAGTTAAACAGTAAGTAAAACCAATGGAAAAAATATTACAATAACCACAAAAGAATAATAGGTAAATGTTACAAATAAACTCTCCAAGACCTAAGGACTGAAGATGTGATTATTTCTAATGCTAATTAGTTATCACGATAAAGGAATAAAGAAGTATTAAAATAAGACATTTTAAAAATACAGAAGTAACATTAGATTTTTGTTTTATGGCGGTTACTTTTGGTTTCATTATAGCTCCACTTTTCATACTGATTATTTATTTATGCATAATATCTATGCATTTATGCATATAATAACATTTTATTCACACTAATTTAACTACTACACCACACCACTGTGCCTACAGCTGAGATGCCCCTATACAATTTGGGAATGATGTGGGTGAAATTGAATGGACACACGACAGAGGCGGGAAATTTTTCGCAAAACTCCCTTTTGGCGATACAGAGGCTGAACAATGAGGGAAACTTTTACAAAAAACAGTAGAAAATATCACAAAATTAAATTTTTTAGAAAAGGGGGAAATATGAAATGCGAGAATATATAACAAAAATAATAAATACATAAGGTTTGGTTTGTCGCTCTACAGTCATTCTTGTGCACAGTTTACACTAATTACACCGGGACGTACAGTTTGTTAGTGGTTCGCAATTCCCTTTAAATATATATGCCACCGTCATATTCGAGCCTGAAGCACCAACGGCAAGAGTGCTAGCCACTTGGCCATCAGGTCTTAATTCTATAAAGTAAATTATTGGAAAAATTAAAAAAAAAAAACCAATGCAATACAATAAACACAACATTGGAGAATATATAAATCAGAGAGCGGAAGCAATATATTCATCAAAGCAATTAAATTGCATTGGAAAAATGATTAGAAGATGAGTAACAGCTGATAAATAATTCGACAGTAGAAGAAGGTGCTGCAAAATTATCAACAATGGAAATATAAAAGACAGGAAAATATTACATCCGAGAAGAGATAATAAGCAAAGTATATAGCTAAATAATTGATATTCACATAAAATATATTAAGGAATATACAAATTAAAAATTGACAAGCTTATAGAATAAAATTACAAATTGTTTTAAAATTAGTTTACCCTAAATATGTTGTTGTTTGTTGTTTCTTATCCCACTTGGCTGGCCAAGCCCACAAGCCCATATGGACTCATGATTGAAGGGAAAGGAAGCAGCTTCTGTTGTGATGGAGCACCCGTAGGTAGAAGCCTGACTTTTGCTCCGTGACACTCTTACAGTCATAGAAGACCGGGACCTACGGCTTAAAGTGGATTCCGAACCACTACAAACATCCATGGCACCGCCGGGATCGAACCCGAAACCTGGGCACCGAGCGCCAGAGCGCTAGACACTCGGCCATTCAGGTCCCAAATTTGCCAACGGCACGCGGTGTTCCCAGGTGGTCACCCACCCAAGTACTGACCGCGCCCAATGATGCTAACTTCGGTGATCTAACGAGAACCGGTATATTCAGCGCCTAAATATACACACATAATGTATACACCCACGAAATTATTTTATATAAAGTAAAATTACCTTAAATATATAAAGCTTCGGGAAAATGAATGATTTTCTAATGTACAGCAGAAACAAATATTTTAAGACATTACATTTAATAGAAAATTAGAAAACAGCTATGCAGAGTCTTAAGAATACTTTTCTTGACAAGAATCGAAAAAGGATGGAAAAAAAAAAAATTCCAATAAAGTTTGAAATACACCACACTATCCATACGACAAGATACAATTTTCATCAAACAGTTTCATCACCTGATATTCATAACCAATAAAGTAAAATTACCTTAAATATATAAAGCATAAATAACTGGAAAATGAATGATTTTCATAAGCGCAGATGTACAGCAGCACAACAAATATTTTAAGACATTACATTTAATAGAAAATTAGAAAACAGCTATGCAGAGTCTTAAGAATACTTTTTTCCTGACAAAAATCGAAAAAGGATGGAAAAAAAAAATTCCAATAAAGTTTGAAATACACCACACTATCCATACGACAAGATACAATTTTCATCAAACAGTTCATCACCTGATATTCATAACCAATAAAGTAAAATTACCTTAAATATAAACACAAGCATAAACAACTCGAAAGTGAATTTGAGTTTCACGAACGCAGATGTAGTGCAACACAAAAAAATTTTTTTAACGCATCACTTTTAATAGAAGATCAAAAGCCAGATATCCAAAGTCTTAAAAATACTTTTCTCTGACAAGAATCCGAAAAGGACGGAATAAAATATTCCAATAAAGTTCCAAATACAACCACACCACTCCGACGCCACGATACAATATTCAGCAAACAGTTTCATCGCTTGATATTCGCGGCTTATCTGATCCAATATATCCAAGAAACAGAACTCAATTTTCTTCCGACAACCGTTATCTCCCTTTTTCCCGAAAAGCTAACAGAGAGGTTCTTCTGGATCGAATGTGCTCCGGAAAACGTGAGTCAAGCTAATTCACGTTGTTGTCGCAGACATAACCATCGAACTGGAAGATCTTTTTCTGTTGAAGTAACGGATAGAGAATCGTGGAAAATAATCAAATGCATGTGCACATAATTCATGGATATTTGAGGAAATCTTAGGGAAAAGGACGGCTTGTGATGGTTTGTGGTTGAGATTATTTTCTGACAATCACAGATTGGAAAAGGTAATTAAATAAACATTACTGTAAGGATTACCAGGATTTGGTTTGTTTAATGTTATAAAGACATGTGACAAGATTGAAGTTACCATGGGACTGAAGGCCAAATGCTCTAGCGTACTATACCAAGACTCTTATTGTAGTTCCATTTTTTTTTTTTTTTAATTACTTTTCTTGTTATGGTTAAGAAATAAAATTTTAAAAAAAAAAAAATTTCCTGGTATAGGTATTTATTTTTTTTTAAAAGAAAATAAACAGTTTTTTAGGTTTTGTACCTATATATAACGAGTATTACAAATTTAAGAAAAACAGACCAGAAAGCCAAACTTTTTTATATATATATAATTTAAAAAAAAGAAGAATGAAGAATTTATTCTTTCCACTTTATGGTGAGAATTTGAATTTAAAAAAATGAATTAGGTTTTCAGTTTAAAAAAATAATGCGAAAGTTTGCACTAAGAAATTTTGTAAAGCAATTTCTTGATTTAAAAACTTAAATCAAGAAATTGATTTACTAATAGCTTAACATAAATTATAAAACATTATTTATAATACAATTGTTTAAAACATTTATTATTTATAAATTATTTACTAATTACTGAGCATTAGCATAATCTTTCCTATTTACAGTTATTTTTTACATGTATTTCATCACCTATACCACTAGCAATTTTTTTTATACAATTATAATTTTTTTTTTATACAACAATAATTTATATTTTTTAGTTGGTATATAAATGAGTATTGTATACTTCATAACAGTCAGAATTTTGCGATATTTGTGAGGTTTGCGCGCGCGTTGTGTGTGTGATGGTGTGTTGTGTGAATAATTCAATACCTAATTATATATATATATATATAAACACAAGTAATTCTGTTTGCTTGGTATTAAATAATATTTTGAATGAATTAGACTCACATAATTCTTATGCATTAGTCATTGTTCATAAATGTTCTTCAATATTTTTTGTAAATAATATATAGTATTAAGGTTTAGAAGAACACTACGTCAACAGGAGTTAAAATTTAAGTGTCAATTCTATTACTGTTGTTTAAATAAAAAGAGATTGTTTTTGGATGAAATAAAGAAAAAAAAATTTCTCAATCTGATATTTTTAAAAATTCACAGATTTCTCTACATTAATTGTCATTATAGATAGCCCTACCCTTTCCGTTCGAGCAGGGAAATATGAAAATTAAAAGCTATAACCACGACATTACAGTATCGTCATTTATACAGCAATATATATATATATATATTATTATTAATGAAGAATGAAAAAGTGACAGAAGAAATGCAAACAAATGAATCCTTTAAAAAAATTATATGTGTTGCATTGGGAAAATACTATTCCCAAATACAAAATGACACACAAAATAAGAAGGATGCTTACACCAAGGTACATGAAATAGTTTTTCCACTTCTACATAAATGTATCCAATGCCATCTGTTGAACCAAATACAATATTTTGCCTGTCTCCCAAACAATTCCGCTGCGCAGGGACAGACATGAGCACAAACAAATTTCTGGAAATTCAACAAGCGAAAGCATTCCAAACAGAGGAATCGATTTCGCTTGAGCAGCAACCTGTCAAATCCTGCGCTGGGAATCATAAAAAATCGATTCCGGCTGCTATCCCATCAAGGACAGGTGGATAAATCCCGGTGGGTTTTCTGGTTACCGTGGCAGTAAATTTCGCCGCCGACACTGAGTGCTCCAGTGGTGCAAAAGCCAATCCGGTGGAATTCCTGTCCTTTTTTTTACTTCTGCACAGTCTGCTGCACTTTTTATTTTTAATTTATACCTTTAAAATAAGTACCTTTTAGAATATAAAGTTCGGATTACAAATCCTTCCTTTTAAAAGGGTTTAATTTTAAGCCTTATCTGTAATTTATAAATAGAATTTGGAAACATTTTGTTAGTTAATCTATAACTTTTTAGTTATAGTTGCCTAAATAACAATCACATTAAAACAATAACTGAAAAATAGGAAACGGAGTTTTAGATCCACAAAATAATATATAATTTGGAATGCAAATCATTCTAAAAGGGTTTAATTTTAAGCCTTATCCATAACGAATAGGATTTGGAAACAGTTAGTTAAACTATAACGTTTTAGTTATAGTTACCCGAATAACCTCCGCCATTAAACAGTAACTGAAATATAGGAAACGGAGCTTTAGATCACAAAATTTTATATATAAAGTTTGGAAGACAAATCATTCTTTTTAAAAGGATTTAATCTTAAACCACATTCATAACGAATAGAATTTGGAAACATTTAGTTAATTAAACTATAACTTTTTAGTTATAGTTACATGGATAACCTTCGCCATAAAACAGCAACTGAAATATAGGAAACGGAACTTAAGTTCACAAAATTTTATGTATATAAAGTTTGGAATACAAATCATTCTTTTTAAAAGGGTTTAATTTAAACCTTATTCATAAAGAATAGAATTTGGAAACATTTAGTTAGTTTCACTATAACTTTTCAGTTATAGTCACCTGAATAACCTTCACCATAAAACAGTAACTGAATTATAGGAAACGGAGCTTTAAATCACAAAATTTTATATCAATTTTCCAAGTAAATAAGGATATTTACTTCCTTTAAATCGTAACTTTGTAAATCACGATGGGGAAAAAAATAAAGTTAATTTAAATTTATCCCAATAGGTCTCGAAATATATCATGGAAATATGGTCATATATATGTCTCGAAATAGGGTTTATGGCACAGAATATTATAATAGTTTTAACGTCTAATTAAAGAAAAAGTTAATTTCCAATATCTATCCCAGGATTATCTTTTCGCAAACAATACCTTAAAATAAATTGAATATTTTTATATTTTTCTAAAAAATACTTTTTTTAAATCTTGATAATATATTATTTTCAAAACGGTAGGCATATCTGATTTTCCAATTCTCCGCCTTGGAAATTATCAAATATGAAAAAGCCCACAATTTCTGTTCCAATTTCATGGAAATATTCCAGGATTGTCATTTTTATTCCATCCCACTGTTTTTGAATACTAAATGGATTCCTTTTCCATCTGAAGTTGGGGCTTCTTAAATTCAATTTGTCTCCACCATTTTTGGTTGGAAACACATCAAAGCTTAAATTCTTCTCTTTGATATTTCCATTTTACTTTTACTATATTTTACTATACTTTTACTTCTATTTCACTGCTAATAAAAAGTTCAAATAGAATGCAGATTATTAATTATAAATAAAAATCATTTACATTTTTGCACGGCAATTTCCCTGAATATTTACATAATAATGTATACATACTCTTAGCAATCTCCATAAAATGTCTTTCAAAAACATATTTTTAATCTGAATAAGTTTTTCTGGTACCTATTATAAAATAATAATAACAATAATAAGCAACGAAAATTGCAAAGCACCGTTGAAAATATTAAGTCAAGTGTTATTTTATAAAAAAAAAATTTACTGTGAAATTAAATATGGGATAAATTTATAACGCATTGAAAAGATTAAATAAAAATATATATATAAACAATTTTTTTTTTTTTCCATTGATCGCGAAAAATATGCTACAAAAACTGTTCGTGATAAAAAAAAGTGACTTCATAAAAACAGGACAAAGTGAGTTATTTTTTTTACACGACTGTATTTCTTGATCTTAAACTGAAAAAATATAAATAAATAAATAAATACATACAAATAAAAAATAAAGTTAAAAAAATAATACAAAGAGGCAACGAAAATATATACTATAATCAACTGAGTGCACTAAATTAAATTAAATCAAATACCTCGAAGCATAATGATGAAATACGGCCAATGTAAAATACACACACACAAAGACAGAAAGAAATATATATATATATATTATAGCGAGGTTAAGTACATATAAAGAAGTAAAATCAAAGTAAAGTGCCTTTACTCCCCAGGCTGCTGAAAAAAAAAAAAAAAAAATCACACAAAACATTTAATTGCCCTAGAGAATAAGTGAAGGAAAAAAAAAAAGGGTAAATATTGTCCATTAAAAACATGCGGGAAAAAAAGCATCACAACCGGCAAAACTTTTTGCAGGACACCACAGTATCATTATTAAATGGAAATGGTATTGAAAATGAAATGGTATTGATTTTATGATAAACTAAATACTAATATGTGTATATATATATATATATATATATATTTCTGTGCATCAAATGCGTATTTTAAGAGTACAAGAAAAAAATACTAAAAGTTGACAAGGATATTCATTAAAAAACAATATAAATTACTTCGAAAACATTCGTAAAAGTATCTAAAAGAAATCGAATTAGAATGAAAAAAATTAAAACGAGTCCGACTCATCACTCGTAGCGATAATACAGTCATTACTTTCAGTAAATTGAACAATTAAATTGGAGATTTCTTTCATCCAACATGCAAATGCAGGGCAACAACATAAGCCCTCCTAGAAGGCTATAGTTCTCCTTTCATCGCCCATCAATGGACTGTTCGTGGCATACATATGCGCATAGGCGGAGGGTCGATTGTCAATAATAATAATAATAATCTTCATTGACGCAACAGCCCCATGATGGGCCAAGGCTGTTTGCCTAATGGCAGATTTCTAGAGAGGAAATGTTTTCTTTTAACGAGATAGGGTTGTCAGCCCTACAGTCACATTCAACCGGGACCTACGATTTAAAGTGGATTTCAAACCATTGCAAACATCCATGACAATGGCGGGACTTGAACCAAAAACCCACGGCAGTGAGAGCTTAGTCATTCGGCCATGAGTTGCCAATAACAATAATAATAAAATGTCAACTGAAATTTAGTTTTCTATATTGCAGAATTAACTAAAACTCATGCTGCCTTCTGTCAATCTGTCTACATAACTTAATGTAAACTTCCACATAAAAGCTAATAAGCATGATACCTTGCCATAAATTCTCGTTCAGCAAACAATGCAGGACGGAAGCGCACACCCCTAAAATATGGATGGATATCCTTCATGATAAATGTCGGGAGAGGATGGAAGAGTTCTCTTCGCTCTTCAAAGAGTCACGCGATCCACGTGTGTCTGGAGTGTTTGGCAACAGGACATTGACCTCGAAATTTTTTTGTTTTGTTTGCAGAATTGCCTGGGCAATGTACAAGAACATGATCTCTATTTAATTTATTGCTTTTCCTTCTCTGGAAATCTGGTCATAAAAGTATTTTTTATTGCTTCTTTTTGTTTAATTGCTGCAAATATATATAGTAAATAAAAAAAAAAAAAAAAAACCTTACAAAAAGCAGGTTAGTATTTTTTGTAAAACTTAGATAAAATAAAAATCAGAGTAGTTCTATAAAAAAAAAAATACCACAAAATAAGCAGGCGATAAACAACTTTAATTCATCAATTAACAAGCAAGTTGCATTGTATGATTATTTGCTTTAAATAGTACTTGAGCCTTACCATTACTTTTTTTATTTCATTTGGTAGTTTTTATATTCAACATTCAACACAATATACCTTATTTATTCGCTAATAAGGTACGTAACTGTACATAGAGAATAATAGGCCAAATTACAGAATATATATATATATATGTAGGATTTGTTTGTGCGGTAATCAGCAGGCGGCGACACTTCACGGTTGCTTGTCTTTGACAGAGCCTGTTTACAACGTGGGAGAGTATTCAACTTTGAACTCTGACCCCACGAGAGGGGGACAGGTCCCCGTGGATGAAAAAAGAAACCCCGCATATGGGCGCGAAGAGAACGCTGGCAGTAGCGATTGGGGCAGGCTGCGTCAAGCAGAGAGAGAATATGTTTATCCCTTAATTGTTAATGTAAATATTATTGTAAAATATATCATTAAATGGCTTTATTTAAAGTAACGTCCCGTTACTGCGTTTTGTATGTCAAATCCCCTAGACACTCACTGCAAAAGTACAGCCATTGTTAGACTGGTAGAGAAGTCTAACAAAACTGTAGGTTCGACCGGGATGGATTTATTGGAACTGGTGTAACCCTACATATATATATAACGAAATTAAAACAAAATACGTTTACAATCTTAACATAAAACGCTGTAAGTTTCGTTAGTAAATTCAGTTAAATATCTTTAAAATTATATTGCTCTTATATGAAACCAACACACTTTCCAAACATGTCAATTTAGTGTGAAATTGAATTTAATCAAATTCAAAGCCAATCCATATGTGTTATCTTAAAAATTGAAGTGGTGCCAAAATTAAAATATATTTAAAAAATTGTTCTACAAGAACAATTTCGAACAATCAATAAGGGTCACGTCCACTTCTTCCCTTCCCGAATTAGTTTTCAGCTGCATCTGCCAACAGAACCATTAAGGATTCTGACGCATTGTTAAACAAAGCGGAATTGGCGGGAATTGAAAGAAAGCCAAATATTTAACTTGTAACACTGTATAAGAGTTACAAGTTAACTTAAAGGTCAGTGTACTGTGAAGGTTCTGGTCTTATAACATGTGAATGTTCGGCTTAAATTTTAAGAATCAGCCCTCGAATTCAAAGACATTTTAAAAGCTGCCGGAATACATTTTCCAACGGAATTCGGTTCGAAACAATGAATTCATAAGTAGCAGAGGCGGGGAAATATCGTGACGCAAAAATTACAGCTATCACGCAATTACAGCGATCAATCGTAAGATTTCGGTTATTTGATGTAACTGATGTTTCCAGCTACTACAAGAAGTGAGAGATTATTAAGCTTAGAAGCTAGAAACTCATGTACATAGATTTGTTGTAAAAGCTTGTTCCACTGTATTCATTTCGCAAGATTTTACTTTTACAAGAAATCGAAAAATCGAAACTTCGATAACTATCTCATAAAAGTTTAACTCGTAACTATTAATAATACTTTACTCTTTAAAATAGTTAAGTTATAAAATCCTAATCTTATTCAATCGAAGTATTTCTTTGAGTAACAAATTCATATCATTTCATTTTTTTAATGATTAAAAAATTTTATAAGAATTATATTTTGATCTTATTAATATGATATGTTCATACATAAAAGGTGATCTAACCTATGAGCTACTTTGGTCCGCATTGAAAAATAAATGCTTACAAACAGTACATAAAATATAAGAATATGAACGCTAGTTATTAAAAAAATAATAATAAAAAAGAATTTCGTGTATTGATTAAACATGGTTTTTTGATGGGGAAAAATACTGTCGAAGTTAAACAGTGACTTGATAAGCGTTATGGAGACTCTGCACCAGAAAAATCAGCCATTATTGACTGTTATGCTGAATTTAAAGGCTGTCTACAAACAGCGATGATACTGAAACGCTCTGGTCGCCCAAAATTGGCAAATGTTCCAGAAAACATGTACTTTTACATGTACATGTAAGTCCACAAAATAATTTTTGAAAGACCGTAAAGTAAAGTTGCGTGAGATAGCTGACCCCTTAAAGATATCAGAAGGTAGTGTTTTTACAATTTTAAACAAAAATTTGAACATGCTTAAATTGCTTTCGAAACGGATGCCTCCGTTTTGCTCACACCGGATCGAAAACAACAACGCATCGACGATTCAGAGCGCTGTTTCAAGCTGTTAAAGCGAGATAAAAAGGATTTCTTTCATGGGTATGTGACAATGGATGAAACATGGATCTATTACAGCATCCGTATTTTGGGACTCGCATTGTATTTTGTACATTGACTATCTTGAATAAGATAAGACTATCAATAGCGTATATTACATGGCATTATTGGATCGATTGAGTGTAGAAATCAAGAAAAACCCGATTCACTTGCAAAAGAAAAAAGTGGTTTCACCAAGACAATGCTTCGTGTCACAAGTCAATGAAAACTGCATAATGAGTCGATAAATTGAATGAATTACGCTTCGAATATTGTTTCCCCACCCATTGTACTCTCCTGATCTGGCACCCTACTGGCTTTTTGCAGACATCAAAAAGATGCTCCAGGGAAAGAAATTTGATTCAAATAAAAAAAGTGATTGCCGAAACTGAGGTCTATTTTGTAAGAAAAGACAAATCGTTCTACGAAAAAGACATTGAAATGTCAGATTGATGAAAGTTTCACTCTTGAAGAATGGTATGTTGCGAATCAAGTCGAATTTCTAAAAAAAAAAAAAAAATTTGTATTTCTTAGCTAGACGGAAAATTATTGCGTGATGAATTATTTAGATTTTTAGGAATAAAAATTTAAAAATAAAAAAATAAAATTAATAAAAATTAATAAAATTTTTTTTATATACTTAGAATTTTTTTTTTTTTAAAGTAAAAAAAAAAAAAATTGGAATGTTTTAAAAGAAGTAAATCAATTCATGTTTGATTCCACATGCTCAGCGAGATGCAGCCTTGATTGATTATAACAATCACGTGACTGTGCAAGTTTTAAGTTGCCGTTTTATAGTCATTTATGCAAACTCATAAGATCTTGAATAAAGCCTGGATTCAATGTTGGAAAACAAAATAAATTATAAATAAGTTTTAGAGAGAATAGCCATTAATTCTGCAAGAGCGAATTATACGAGTATAAATAAGTTTCTAAAGCTATATTAAAATAGAGACGGTTCTAACTATTTGCAAAATTCATGTAAAAGAAATAATCGTTCAAAACTCTATGTATCATTATGAATAAAAGTATAAATCGCGTTTTATAAAACTCCGAAAAATATTCAATGCTTTTATCTTTGATTTATTCTTTTATGCTAAGTGTGGATACTATTTAGAATTCTTGAAGCCATCACCATCATTCAAAAATAAAACATAGGTAAATTCGATTTACATAAATATTAAACACTTTGAGAATCGTATGATAATATTTTAAAATTTTCTTTTTTATATAAAGATGTTTACTATCATTTATTGTAACTTGTAGGCAAAAAATAAATGCAATTTTTTTTTAATTCATTCAATTTACATAAAAATGAAATTTAAATTCGTCATTTTCGATTGTTCTAAATTCTTCGTAAGGGTAGATTTAAAAAAAAAAATTGCTATGATATTTTATCCGCTTTAAATCTTCAAAGGCATACTTTTTATATTAATTATGTATAATAAACTTGAGAACTATTTTTCAGGCCCTTTTACAAGATGTATGTACTTATCCATTTAATAGTTAATGATTTGCAAAATACTAGATGCATTAATCAATTATAATGAATTCATGGAATTAAGTAATGCGTCTTTTAATCAGAATTTAATTTAAATTTCAACTATTATTATTAAAAAATTATTTTTTGTTTTGGAATTAATATGAAATTCCATTAACTAGAATAATTTTAATTAATGATATATCATGATTTAATATATATACATATTATATATATACACAATATATAAGAGATATAGCATGATATACAATACATTTTTTTTTTTTTCAAATCCTTTTATAAGAAGATCTACCTATCTATTTAATAGTTAACAAATTGCAAAATACTTGATGAATTTTTAATAAATCAATTATAAAGAATTCGTTGAATTAAGTAATGGGTCTTTTAATCAGAATTTCATTTAAATTTTTACTATTATTATTAAAGGAGTACTTTTTATATTTTGGGATTCATATGAAATACTATTTAATTAAAATAATTTTTAATGTCATTAATAATTTAATGATATATAACATATAACTGAGAAATTTTATATATAAATATTTTCCTCAAAATCTGTGTATAAATACATTGAGATATTAGTTTCGGTTTGGTTTGGTTTGTCGATCTACGGCCATTTTGTGCACACTTTAGGCTAAGTAGACCAGAACCTACATTTTAACATGGATTCCAAACCATTCAGAAACATCCATAACAGGATTCGAAACTGAAACCTGTGGTACCAACGGTCAGTTGGTTGCTAGTCAGTTGGCCATCAGGCCGCCACTTAGATATTAGAGATATTAAGCTTAGAATTTGCATTTTAACTCGTTTAAGTTTTAATAAAACGTTACAAAATTGTACGTAATCGATAGTTTTATGAACAATAGTTATAATCAATGACTAATATTTCCAAAAGTTATACTTTAATTACTTTTTAAATAAAACGGCTTCAGAATCGCAACATGTCAATAAGCAAAACAAAATACAATAGCCAATACAAAAATCAAAGAACTGACAAGAAATAAACTAGAAACATGATTATTTTGTTCTACAAAAGTCACAACACATAAATTATCACGTGCAGCAAAAGACACGCAATAAAATTGTGTAACAAAACCATAACAACAATCACAATACAAAAACAGTGAAGCGCCTCACGTTCAGTTTTCTGTAGAAAATTTTATAACAAAAACCGGCCTTCACAGCTGTACTAAGGAAAAGATGAAAGCAGTGGAAAGAGAGGTAATTAATATACGTCATTTACCTACATTAGCAGGTGAGTCATTTCCTAAGCACGCAGGTCGGACATCCAATTCACGGTAACGGACGTCATTTTCATGATACCAGATAAAACATCCGCGGAAACAGGACATTTTTACCGGAACAGAGCCGAAGTGATTTCCATTCATATGAATAGCTTGCAATAAAGTTATGGAAGAGTGGTTCTCATCAGGGTACACTGGTGCGCCCTGTCGTATTCCAGAGAAATATATGTCCAGATATAAAAACTAATATAGTTACTCTTTTTCTTGTTAGCTTTCCCATTCAAAGACAGCTGTTATTATACATAACAAATCTTTCTGATTGCTTTTTTTCCCTTCTTATTCACAGAAAAAGTGATTTTCATTCATATGAATAGTTTTTAATAAAGTTATAGAAGAGTGGTTCTCGTCAAGGTGCACTGGTGCGCCCTGTGGTATTATACGGAGAAATATGTGTCTGTATATAAAAATAAATATAATTATTTTCTTTGTGTGTGTGTATCAGTTTTCCTGTTCAAAGACGGCTTTTTATTATAAATAATAAACCTTTATGATTGTTTTTTTTCTTTTTCTTTTATTCACAGAAAAAGGCCCAAACAGCGATAATTCGCTAAAGAAGGTTTCTAAGAAACTAGGAACGGTAACTCTTCCATGGTTGGTTACTAGAAGTATTACCATCTAAGTGATTTTCAGTGGCACAACAGCCCCATAGTGGGTCACAGAAGTCGCTATTGTCATATGACAAGGAAGGATATATTTTACTTTTTACAGAGTAGGGTTGTAAGCCTACGCCCTACAGTCATATTAAATCGAAACCTATGGTTTAATGTGGATTTCAAACCACTACAAACATCCATGGCACGACTGGGACTAAAACGCGAAACCTGTGACACCCCCGCCATCATGTTTAAAACAAAAAAAAATATATAAATAAAATAAACAGAGAAAGAATGACACAGAAATTAAGAATATCAGTGCTAAATTATTTTAACATATTTCAGAGAAGAAAAAAAATCCTTAAAAAAAAAAAAAAAAAAAAAAAGAAGAGTGCAGTGATTGTTTTGGATACGTATTAAGCTAAATTTAAAACATAGCTTTATAGTATTATTGACTATTACTACATATAATATATTATTATAAATTTTTTTCCATTAAATGTATTTTATATGTATTATATGTATTAATAAATAAAACTGTTTTTTATCGAAGCATTTTCAATGAAATGAATTCATAAACTACAGTTACAAAAATATATTCATAATCTAAAAATGAATATTTAACATTATAAATACATACATTTCAAGACAATAATTTAAAAAATAAACATGATCATAAATATTGAGAGCTATGTTCATCATCATGAATATTCAAAGAGCAATATAAATTATGAATTATTTAGTTGTCTATAATAAAATATTTGTAAACATTATAAATAGTTTAAACGAAAAAAATTCCTGTGTATGAGATTATATTGTAAATCTCCGATTAACTGGAATTGTTTTTATTTATAGTACTTAACACATCTGAAATGATAAAACATCTGGAGATACCATATAAAATGAAGATAAACAGATTTAACGTCATTTACATTCTGAGTAATCATACGATCCCATAAAATCTGCAGCGCTTTGATAGCACATAATGAGAAGGAAGATGAACGGTTCAATATGGTTGTCTACTTTTTTAGATATTTAATTACCGCTTGAGGAGTTTCTGCTATCAATCGTTCATCAAAGCGATCACTGAGTAACTAACTCCACTCGGTAATGGATGGGCTGTTCGAGGAGAAGAAAGATTTCATTAATCAGGCTCTAAGAAGGAAGGCTTTTTAAGTGCTTAAAAGAAAAGCATTCTGATGCAATTAAAAGAATAAACAAAGGCAACGAGAGAATATTATTTTAAAAAAAGTTTAAGAGTGCTACAGCTAGTTTAAGTTTAAGAACGAATGAGCTCAATAAATTAAACAATTTCACGTTAACGTTATTTAATTACGGTTATTAGCATTGAATGAACATTATTTTTTTTATATCTTTTCAGAGAATAAGTGTCTTTAGGTAAACGTATGATATCATAATTATGGTGCAAAACATCTTTTATAAAAATTAGTGTAAATTTCAAAGAATTTACAAGAATGATTTATATAACTGATATATATGTTTCATATTTGTTAGTTAGTCGGAAAAGAATGCATTATAGTATAGCTGTTTTACAAAATACATTAGATGATAACAGTTAAACTTGTTTTTGCGCGGGGTATCGGGACAGCACGATAGAAATCGCATAAAAAAAATATTTTGTAACTTCATGAGTAGCTATAAAATATATTGTTTACAACTTATTAAAAAATGTTTTTTTTATTTGGTAAATAAGGACCGTATAAAAATAATCCTAGATAGAAAATATGCAAATTAAAACTTAATGATGAAGTACTACCACGCATCTAATAACATTCGGGGTAATGAGATGATATATCAGGTGGGCCATCTGTTGGATTTTTTTTTTTTTTTTTTTAATGTGCATGTTATTTTGACATCCATCTGTTTTTTCTTTTTGAATAACATTTTTTAATTAATTTTATTTATAATATGTATTTGATGAAATTTTTTTGTATACTGAACAAATCGCAGAAAAAAGGCCGCATAAAAACAAGTTTGATTATATCAGGGGAAAATGTATCTTAATAAGAGAAACAAAAATAACATAAATTAAATTAAAAATAATAAATTAATTTTCATAACTAAGCATAAATTAATTTAATTTTAAACACAATTTTACTAAATTACAAACGGCATGGTTAACTCGATTTTATTCATAAATTCGTTCATAAACGTAACATTTAAAAATTTGTTGAATATTTTAATACATATATTTTTTTTATAAAATTAATTTTTTCCCTGCATTCGCAGTTACAGCAAACTTTAACAACTTTTAATTTAACATCTCTGATAGGTCTCATCCAATAATTTCTACAGAAAATATTTCAGAAAACGAATTACTCATTTTTAACTTAATTGACTTATAATAGTGAAAAACGCAACAATTTAGCAAACAACGCAATTTATTCTTTTCTAATCTAAAAAAGGAAGTTACACATACCCAAGTTGACTCTTCCATATTTAGTCAATCCAATACTTGAAGTACTTCATGAAAATGGGTGCAATTTTTATTTATTTAAAATGAAGGGAGGGGAAAAAAAACTACACATAAAAATCCTACAGAAAGAATAAAAGAATGGGGAAAAGGCGACCAGCAACCGTTTTTTATTTTTGCACAATCATTAATATCAACGTCATCGATCGAGTCTCGGTTTTCATTGGCCGAGAGATTGATGACGAAACAGAATAAGAGGGGGAAGGAAAACAATCGGAACAACGCAAGTAATAGCATACGGGTATTGTTATGAATAAATGAAGAAAAATAGAGAACTAAGATGCATTCGTATCCATGAAAGCCATTGACGGATATTGAGATCCTTGTTGAAAATGTATACGAAGCAGTCTCCGCTTACAAAGATTATTATTCTTTGCAGAAACAAATACCCTACATATCTTTTCTGATCATTAAGCAAACATCTAAATGACCTTTCTAAATGGTATGACAAGTGGAAAATTGCTCTTAATATTAACAAAACTGAAACAGTCTTCTTCAGCAAGAACCACAACTAAAAAAAAAAAAACCGGTCCTCTATCTCAAAAAACCGACTTATCTTCTGGAAATCAAAAATAAAATATCTTTGAATTTATCTTCATAAAGTCTAAATTTGAATCTTCATTTTAACTATGTCAAATAAAAACACACAAAAAAAACATTAGAAAACATCTATTCCCTTATTGCCAGAAATTCAAGTATGAGTAGACACCTCTATCACCTCTCACACTTCTAATTATAATGCTAAAATCTGGAAAGCCTAACAAAATATGGCCATTAGACAAATAACAAATGTCAACTGGTTCATGAAAAAAGATGATATTCAAAGATCCATCTCCCTGCTACCTCTCAAAAAGTACTGGAAAATTTTTTCAGAAATATTCTTCAATAATATTGACAACCAACCAACATATGGCCATTCAAGAGATCGAACAATATGAACAGCAGTCTCTCCAGTTTTAAAAGACCTTGGAATATTCTACTGTAACCTACTTAAATTCAATTTTGAATTTAGATATTATTTTAATTCTCACCGATTCCCTTTAATTTCTGAGCATTGACAATGTTTTCATTCTTTTATGTTTACCACCACCATAGATGAGGTCCCTGACGGAGCTAATGAACTCCAATCAGTTGGCACCGTCCTCATCATCAAAGATTATTATCCTATATTTCTGGATCGCATGTATTCAGCAACAATTATTGTTATATTAAAACTGGCAATTTATTCTAAGCTATTTATAGAAGCTATTTGTCTATACTTAAAAATTTAAATGTTATCATAACTAAATAACCAAATGTGAATTTACAGAAAAAAAATCTCTCATGGAAAAACATTCGTAACATATATTTACGATTACATTCCAATTATAAATATTTGAAAGCAAACTTCGTAAAGAATCAAATAATTTGTGGCAGGAATATAAAAAAAACCGATAAAATATAAAAATCATGCGGCTTATCATTTTTGAGCTAGGTTGGTTACAAAGATCCAACTAAATACCAGAACATTTGCTAAAGTCAAATTCAAGACATCAAATTCTTTATTTTTAATATAAACATTATTATATCATAATATTCATTTTATATTACATTTAAAGAAATAAAATATGTCAAATAATTTTGGATGTGTGCAGCCAGAGACTAAGTTACAGTGAGTACATGCGGCTGATGGGCGTCACAAGTTCGTGAATTCCTGTTTTTTAGAGTCATTAGAATTTAATAATGCGATTTATTCAGGTTTGCAAGATCATTAAAACAAAAACTTTTCAAGACGCGTAGACAAAACATGTGGGTAGTAATGCTGTATGTAGTTCATGCTAGCAAAACATTTGAAAGAAACAAATAATTGCAGGCTAAGCGCAAGACAAGAACTCAATTGGAGACTAAAAAAAATACGTGGAACGCTTCTAGTGTCTTCAAATATGTATGTATGTATGTATGAGCATGGGCAACATGGGAACTACATTTGTCATTGAAAATTTAAGTGAACACTAATTATATTTCAAGCCAGTTTTTAATTCATATATCATATCATATATAGTATAGTGTCAATAATCAACCAATTCGAGTTTGGTTGCTGTTCGTCCTGGGCTAGTTTTCTTGCGCAAGCAGCCAGTGCCCTGAAACTGCTCCACCCACCATTTGATGTTGTGACGATGCGGTGGTTCTTTACCAAAACTAACTCAAAAACTTATTTATTTATCTGATAGCAAATATAAAATTTCTGCAATTCGAAATAGTTTCACAAAAAAGAAATCTTAAATATAATAAACGCTGTCGACTTACAACCACAGGCCGACCAAAAGCCAAATTGCATAATTTAACATTCTCCAATTTTTTTTTGGTATTAAATAGTAAAGAAATTTCGAAACTCCACGAAAACTCTAAATCTAGAAATCAATATTATCAATATATAGGGTCCATAAATTATTGGACCTATTTGAACGTCAAAGAAGGAAATAAAAAGAAAAAATAAATTGGTTAATATATTTTACTAAATGAGGTCATATAGTTTTATTTCATCCCCAATAGCTTTTTGATAGTTGGCATTGGGGAGAAAAAAAGAATATTTTCCCAATATCATGGTAATAGCGGCGTCTATCTAATGCACAGAAAAAGCTAAGTGTGTCGTGGGTTAACTAAATTTAAACCATTATTAATATATATATCGGTTAAAATACGATCAACCTTTTTCAAATTTAAAAAAAAAAAAATTCACTTCATTGTTGGATCCAATAAAGTATTGCATGGTTAAAGAATGTTTCTTAATATTATAATTTCTGATAATTTATACAGCATTATACGATTATTTTTTTTCTTCTGTAGGGTTTTTAAATATCGTGTATACAACGCTCCTGTAATGAGTTTACATAAAGAATGTAAGCTAAATATTTTTATATTATAAATCTCGAAATGTAGAATGGTTGGTTTATACTTAGTAACATTTCTTAACGTCGTATTAACGACAAACAGTCACACAGAAATGTATTTTCTTTAAAAGTACATATTAAAAATGTTTTACTTTCATTCATTAAGGACCAAACCATTTATTTAAAAGAAATAAATTAAATTTCATGTTGTTGTTGTATCCCTGATGGAAGGTGAGAAGAGGGGTGTAGCTCCTGTTTTTGGGGGAGCATCCGTCGGTAGAAGTCAGACTACTGCTCCATGTCGCTGAAAGAGGAGGGTAGTGCCTCCCGGAAGGTTTTTTAGGGGGCTACGAGAGAAATATCTTTTTGATAGTATCGTATGAGAGAAAACCTGGAAAAGTCTCCTCGAGTCTCCTCTTTTTTTGAAACAGTGCCTACAACAAAGCCGCCAGAGGATTGTACCTCCATCCTAATGCACACCAGCGGCACTTGCCACTGAGCCACGAGTAGGGCATTAAATTTCATTTTTGCATTTATAGAAGATTGATTAATGGTGCAAAAGTGGAAAAAAAAAAAAATTATGCGATTTACAAGATATTTTAAAAGGCAAAACTTCAGTCCCAAATCATCATTTTTCCAATTCATGAAATTTTTTAAAACTATTTTATGCAAAGGCATAATGCTTTTTTTTTTTTTTTTTTTTTCATGTAGTTATAATGTGGCACATTAAAAACATAGCTTCAGTAACTTTTTCGGTTTTTACTAGCATCTATGAGAATGAATCAGAAGTAAAGAAAAAAAAATGTTTAAATAAATTGTATAAAAAGAAGAAACAATACATATTCAATTTGAAAAATAAAACATTGTTAGATAACGTTTTTTGTGCTAACTAATTTTGAAAAGAAATTAAGGTTCAAATACATCCCTCCTAATATGTATATATTTGCTATCAAATTCTTTTGAATTTTGTCATTTCTATACCAGCGCATTGATAATAATTTTAATCCCCAATTCAATAAAAGCATATTTTGCAAGAATTTTGAAATAAAAACTGTAAAATTCAAGATTAGGTAAGGGAAAAAACAAAAGACTTATCGAGGATTAGTTGTACCATTAAAAAAAAATTACACTTTCTTTCCCAAAACTATAAAAAAAAAAAATAGTTTGTCACTCCATTAGAAAATCACTTCGCAGTAATCAAAATTCTGAGCTTTTGGAACCCATTCCGGATATTCCACGAGAGAAGAACTTAAATTCTCGTTAGAAAAAAAATCGATGAAGCAACACAAATGCACCGCATGAGCACGTGCTTCAAAAATAAGATACCCGATTTTCCATTACATGATGAGATTACTACCATTATCATTTTAATTCGCAGGGAAAGGGGAAAAGTATAGTTAGGAAATTACTCTTTCACAGAATTGTATGAGAATTTCCAAAGATAAAAACATATGCCCTTTTTTTCTCTTTTCTCATAAATATCAGATCGCTTATTTGAATCCTGGTTCATAAATTTTAATCCTGTTTAGTTTATTTTGTAAAGGATTGATTTTAAGGAATTAAAAGTTATTTTGTAAAATAGGATATTTTGATAACTTGATGGTTCCAGTTCCGTTTGCAAAAAAGGGAGAGAGAAATAAATGCAATTCAATTCTTAACTCAGTATGATAGTCCAGCGATAATGTGTTCAGCTAGTGCAGGGGTCTCCAAACTTTCCAGCCTTAGGGCCATACTGTTTACTCCAGTAAGTACCAAGGGCCAAAAGCGTTTTAATTTTTCTGCCATTATCGATAATTTCTAGACTAGTCGCCGAGTACGCGTTCTGAGTGAGCATACGCTTGCTAAATTCGCTGGTTCAATTACTACAATTACTATTGTGTGTATCGATACGACCGTGACACTTGGCGACATCTAGTGGTTTAAAAGCGGAAATATGTAGGTATAACTACCGAGGGTAACCGCGGGATGTTCACTAGTTTATAATGTTAGTTGGATTCATTTCAATTATTTGTTACTTGTTATGCTTAAGTTAAATTTTCTGCGTATTATGCTTGACATCAAGGTTTTCCTAGCAAGTCAATAAAACCGAGTTAGTATCATTCTGTGTTTTTTTATCCAACTTATTACAGCAAAAATAAGCTATTCCCTGTCGCGGGCCGGATGGATGACACTGGCGGGCCGGATTTGGCCCGCGGGCCGTAGTTTGGAGACCCCTGAGCTAGTGCATAGAATAATTCAGGTTTGAACTCGTACGGAACATTAACTGCAGTTACTACTTTCAAAAACTGGTAAATTCGATATTAATTGTGACAGTATGTTTCAGCATCATCATAAAAGTCAAGCTGCCTGGAGGGAGTTTTCTATATTTTCGCCAATAACGCATGTATATATTTAATACATGAGGCAGTCACCACAATATTTCTTCCCTATAGGTAATGTCCTCACTCGTTTGTGGATTATTCAAGGTACGAGTATGTAAATATAATTGGACAAGTCTATAACAAAAATCTATGGTATAAAGTATAATCTGAAGTATATACTATACTTTATACCATAGACTTTAGATACTATATACTATACTTTACACTATAGTATAATCTAAAGTATAGTATAAAGTACAATCTAAAATATAGCATAGTAAAATCAAAAGTATATCTAAAGTAAAAAGTCAAATTGAAAAATGTTAACATAACGAGCGGATATCTCTTTTTAAAAACTTCTTATACCGAAAATGTTATACTCTGGCACTCGGAGCCACAGTTTTTGGTTCGAGTCCCGGCTGTGCCATGAATGTTTGTAGTGATTCGGAAACCACTTTAAACCGCAGATCTGTCTAATATGACTGTAAAGCGTTGAGCTTAAGGTTGACAACCCTACAAAACCCATAAAAAGGAAACAACTTCAATCTCGAAATCTGTCACTAGACAAACAGCGTTGGCCCGCCATAGAACAGCAAATTTCGTTTTTAATATACACAGTCCAGTCACACTAATGTGACGACCACCTAGTTTCGACGTCAACGTGAAATAATCAATGACAAAAGGCAGATGGCAGCACATTACAGTGGAGTGTATATAAGGAATTCCACTTAATACTACTTAATGCCACATTCCACACTCCGCTTAAAGCCAGAATATACAAGTGTATACACTTGTATATTCTGGCTTTAAGCGGCTTTTCTTTCTTTACTTTCTGGCTTTTGACTGGTGGTCACATTAATGTGACTGGATTGTGTATATATATGTATAGTGCTAGTGCACGCTTGCATGGTCACTGAGGAAACAGATTTTACATTTCTTTTTATAAGTGACATCAATTTAAAAACCTGTATATAATTCGTTCATATATTTATGAAAACTAAAATTGTTAAATTGTTTTTTTTAAATATTTCATTCTAAAAATCACAGCGTAATCACAGCAAAATAATAGAGTATCAAATTTTTAGATACTCTATTATTTTGCACGTGAAAAATGTCAAGGTGGGGAGAAAAAAAAAAAAAAAAAAAAAAAACCCCGAAAATGTGAAGATCTTCAAGTTTTCTTTAAACATACGTTGTACTGTACAAATTCTTCGCTCTGGCGCTCGGTGCCACAGGTTTGGGGTTCGAGTCCCGGCGATATCATAGATGCTTGTTCGGAACCCACTTGAAACCGTAGGTTCCCGGTCTAATATAACTATAGAGCGTTGGACATAGGGCTGATAACCTTACCTCGTAAAAAGAAAACTCCTGTCTGGAAATCTGCCAGTAGGCAGACGGCCTTGGCTCATGATTCGGCTGTAGCGCCAATGAAGAAGAATGGGATATTATACGTTGGGTGTGGGGAAAAAAAAAGAAAAAACCCTTTTTTCCCTAAAAGTATTTAATTTATTTTTGAATGGTTTAATGAAGGAAGATAACTATAGAAATTATTAAAATAAAAGGACCCTTTTTAGACAAAAATATGCTTTCCCTCTGTAAACTCATAGTTCTATTCCATGTTTTACTTATTCATTTTATTATATGTAACTATTACATATTTATACGTCTATGGTAATACCTATACACAGATCTCACTAACTAAAAAAGATGTAGAATATAGTAGTTAAAAATTAAACAGAAAGTTCACATTATTTTCTTTGGAATTTAAATAAAACTTTGGTTTGCTAAAATGAGAACATTAAAAAAAAGCATACATTTTTTAACAAAGGGACGAAGAACATGCCAATCGAAAATCCCGAGGTACTTAAAAACTGAAGTCATTTTTCCCGAGAACTTTACCCATTCTTAAACTCTTCTCAAGTACTTTCCAGATTCTTAATTAGTTAAGTTCATTTAATTTTCTAAGTTCTCTCTCTCAAGACAGTGAAGTAGTATCGAGTGGAGAATCGGAAATGAACGTTATCTCACGTAATAGGTTAAGTGCAGACACGGGAAAGTTAAAAAAAAAAAAAAAAAAAAAGAAGAATCACATCTGACATTATGACATAATAAAAGGATAGGATATTGAAATTAATTTTCTTTTAACAGATATTTAAACTTTTAAAATGAGTGCTTAAAAATATGACTTATTTGAAATGCAAATAGAAAAAAAAATCCAATTCATGCAATTTTCGTTTAAATTTTTTTCCAAAACATGAACGAAATTGATATGATAATATTTGCAGCACATAATATATAGGAAACATCAACGAACATGATGCAATGTGTTATCCTATTAACAAGAAAAAGACGGATGTCTCCCACACTTGCTTTGATTAAGTGATTCTGCAAACTGTATAATTAATAAACTAATTCTATACCACTGCATAATTGTGTTGAGTTTTTAAAGAAATTCCGAATAAATGACACAGTGTAGTGTTGTCGATTGTGCAGCTGGATTGTAACTGGGTGTGGTTCGGTTGAGACTTGAGACACAGATTTGAGAACTCACAGATTTATTGACACACACAGACATCATACACATACAATTAGAGACTTCTAATTGTATGTGTACACTCCACTTCTAAGTCGAAAACCCAATACTTAGGTTTGCGTGGAATATACTACCTCTCCGGGTGAGAGTCTGTCGGCCAACTTATACGCAAGTTTCGTTAAAAATAGTTCCTCTCGGGATAAGAGACTGTAAACTAAATGTTTCTCAACAAAAATGCGTGATTGCACTATACTAAACACTTCTTAGTGGCAGCGCCAGTTGCACTGTACTTCCTCTCGGATGACAGTATCGAGGTCTACTGGCAATTTCTCCTGAATGCCACAGGGGGCGCCCTGGCAGTGTGTAGGTTTTGTTCGGTTTGACGCTGTACGGGTATTTTTTTGCACACTTTAGGCTAATTAGACCGGTTTTAGTTTACATAGATTCTGAACCACTAACAAGCGTCCATGCCACCACCAGGATTCTAACCTGCCTATGGTATCAAGTGCCAGAGCGCTAGCGAATTGGCCATCAAGCCATTGCAGTGCTTAGGAGGAAACACGATTACAACAGTTAATTTAAGTGGATCATTCTATAACAGTTTTATTAAACAAAATTACTTTTTAAACAATTAGACGTTCATGTTTTCCAAAAGCATTTTTCAATAAAAGATTGGAAATCAATATAATATACAAAACGATATGTTACATATTTTATTTCCTTAGCTGCTTTAGATAGTCTACGAACATTTTTATTAACTAAATTTACAAAACTGCAAAAATGAAACTTTTTTTTCATTTTACAGACTTCTCAAAATTGGAAATAGGGGAAATATGACATCCAACTTCATTCATTTTGTCGATAACTGAAGCAGAAGGAAAAAAAAAAATAATAAAAGTAAAGCGGTTTAACCTTTTCGTAGCACTCCGCCGAAATTCATAATACAAGATTTACTGAAGTGTGGATGAAGGTTCAGACAGGGCAGATCTCCTGGAAACAGAACGAAAATCGATTTTTGATAGAAGAAAAAAAGATGGTCCATGACATCCCCAGTCACTTAAGTTTCCTTTTTCCCTTCTAAAAGGATAGGGAAGGATATTAAGTCCTGGAGGAGAGGAAAAGCTCCGGCGTCAGGGATAGAGTAGAAGGGAAACTCCGGTGAGAGAACTTAATTTGTAGACAATCAAACTCCCGTGGATGGACGAGATGGGGAAGAGTGACCGTTGCTCTTAAGATGACAGGAGCAATTCTTCTGGAACTGAACCGCTTGGCAAGAGATAAATAAAGCTGGCTCTATTCGGAAAATATATATTTAAGCAGCCCGATCCAAGATTACTAAAGTCATTTCAAAACAATTGTTAAACCTTTTTTTTTTTTTTTATGGATGAGCTTTTTATTTTCCCTTCTATTAATTTCAGATTCGGAAAAATCTTCTATAAAGTTCAAAAAAAAAAATTTCACTGACAATTAATCACTTTACTTTTCACTCACTTAAAATCACTTTTTTACTGATTACTGCTGAAATTAACCGAAATTCAAATTAATCAAAAATTAAGTATCTAAGTGATCATGAAACTGAATATTTGCAATCGTAAATTAGAACATTGCGATTTCGCATTTATGAATTGACAATATAGGAGTCTGCTGGCTGAGTGCCTAGCGCTCTGGAACTGGGTATCACAGATTTCGGGTTCGAGTCCCGGCGGTGCCGTGGATGTTTGTAGTGGTTCGCAATCCATTTTAAACAGCAGTTCCCGATCTAATATGACTACTACTACAACAACAACACAGCACATTACTGTGCCTAGAGCCGAGTTGCTCCTATACAGTTTGGGAATGCAGCTTGACTGGGCTCCGTGGCACTCTAGTCATATTAGACCGGGACCTACGGCACCGAACACCAGATACTCGCTCATTTAGGATCCAATGTCTACTATGATTGTAGAGCATTGGGCATAAGGCTGACAACCCTACCCTGTAAAAAGAAAACACCCCCCTGTCTTGAAATCTGCCATTAGGCAGACGACCTTTGTCTACCATGGAGCTGTTGCAACAATGAAGAAGAATCGACACTATATTCATGCAATGTGAAATATCCGCACAAATTACAATATCGCACGAGGCTTAAAAATTATACTATCCGTTAAAATTAATTTTATACTATCATTAAATGTAAGTGATAAATTCATATTGTATTCCTATATAAAGATATTAAAATAAGCCAGAAACGTAAACAAAATGTATACAAGAACAGCGATTTTCAGTGCCCTGTATTCTAATTATAATCTCAGAAATCCTAACATATATATTCATTGAACAAGACACGAATTCAAGATTACTAAACATTATTTAATAGGTTACATAAAGATAAATGTCTTTTAATAAAGACAAAAAGCTTTAGACCAAATATGCAATGCACCAATTAAGATACGCGATAGTTTCGGACAAGGTATAGAAGTCTTAAGGCACAGAAATTCCAATGGAGAAATATTAATCGGCTTTGGCTGGTCGGCTTTGCGTCTGTAATTGTTCCGGTCAGTTTGGCATCTAATGAAGGCGTCATTTGATTTTAATTTGAGTGCCGTGCGTGAATAATCCATTTACACACTTGATTTAAAGCGCATCTTGGATAATTTAATACATTGTTAATCATGACTGGCTTCGAAATAATGAAATTTGTCGGATGAAATGTTAGGGTCAGCTGAACAGGAAGATTGAGGAGCATAAATAGATTAAGAATTGTTTCTCGCACTACTTGGAAAATTATATTTCACTCCTCTGTAATCCTTATTACGTATTTCTACTTAAAACGATTAAGGAAACAAACAACGATACTGCAATTTATATTCAACTATTACAACAACAATTAATATAAAAATGTAAATAAAATGCTGAAAATTATTAAAGCAATATGATATAAACACTGAAATCCGCTCACGAATTACAATTCATGATGTGTGAATATACTTAGCTAGACAAATACATATCGGAGTATACTAATGTTCAATAATCCAAATATTTTATGAAGCAATTGGTTAAAATACTACATAAACTATCAAATTCAATAGCCAAGGTAATATACCGAAATTTGATAACTCTAAAACTTCATTAAGAAGCAATTGGTCCAAAGAAGAACAACCAAACGCACCTACAAACCAAATTCAATAACAGGATTATACTAATTAATGTTAGATAACTCTAAAACTCCATGAACAAAGGAATTGTTCAAATACTACTTGCACTTATCCAATTCAATCATCGTGTATTTTAAATAAATTTTTTTGAAATGAAGTTTCTCGTATTGCGCGAAGTTTGGTGTGTCGCTCCATGATCATTTTGTGTACACGAAGGCTAATTAGACCGGAATCTTCTATTTAAAATGGAATCCGAACCCTTACAAACGTCTATGGAACCGCAGGTATTCGAACACGAAACCTGTGGTACCGAGCACCAAAGTACTAGCCACATGACCATCAGGTCCCTGTGTTTCGACAGGAGATTAATATGTTTTAAATAATAACTTATACTCTTAGTTATATTTTATTTTATAGCTTTACTTTTTGGAGACGCCGTAGACCTCTAACCAGGACATCATGTTCACATAACATAAAAAGACAAATCGAAAATTTGTAAATCCGACTTTCCATACAATAATATTATAATAAGGATAAAATAACAGTCATATTTTGATAAAAAATAAAACTCTACAAGATATTTTTCAATAATGTTTATTGCCGGCCCATGATTATAAGCGCAAAGTTATTATATTAACAGAAAATCGGCAGACGCAATCAGGCGTTTTCAACGGCTTTAAAAAATATTTCATTTCTTAAAAGTTTGCCGAGAAAAAATAAAAACAAATACAAGATTCAAATAAAATTATAAAGAAATTTTTTTAATATATTATATAATATTAATCTATGTTTTATTAAATTATAAATATTTAATTGTTCAGAAATAACAATTTTTTTATAAAAGCTATGGATTTGCTTCAATTAAAAAAGAACAGATTAAAATTTTTTCGTGATTTTTGTTTACCTACGAATAAAAATGTTGGATTGAGAGAGTGAGAATAACAGTCTAAGTATAAGTTTTTTTCATTATAAGAAATGCCACTATAGCACCATTTCTCTCTCACTTTATTAGTGATTAAAAATCAATTCCGAGAAAACCAAAATTAAATTTTTATAAATTAAACATATTAAAACTAGTAACACTTACATAAAAAATTTCATTTTCGAATTCCAGCAACCTTTCACAAATATGCTTTTACATTTTGAATCATAACTAACATATGTCCAATCAGTGGAGATGTTCATTCCTTCGCGAATGAAACTAACTTTAAAAAAATTTAGTTTCATTAGAAATAAGAAATCATAAGTATAAAAAGTCTTAGTAGTAGTTGTAAGTAGTAGTAGTAATCAAAAGTATAGTCATAAGAAAGACATCTTAACAAACACCATACAAGAAGAAATCACCACTCAATCCACACAATACAATCAAGCTAATCCTATCTCAGAAATATCTATGATTATTCAAGAGATATTAGCGTTAATTAAAGTTAGGAATGACGCTACGTCCATAAAGTTCTAAGCAAGAACAAAACAATAATTGAATGAAACAGGACAAGACAGTGGAAGAGAAAACATTCAATTGTTTTTGTCAACCTTGAAAGGATAAGAGCGGAAGTCTTCCCTTTGGCACACTGTTCATGACACACTTTTCGCACCGAGTACGACACCCACGCGGACAGTTGAATGAACCGTGCTTCCGTACCCAACACTGGGTGGGTTTGTAGGCATGATCAGTGGGTAGGTAGCGAAACGGTAACCGTTTCCTTATAACGTAAGGTCGGTGGTACTATCTGCCATCCACTCACCTCATTTAAGAATATCCATCTTTAGATATATTCGTTTTGTTTGCATTATCGAAATACATTAGCTTTTTTTGCATCGCTCACAAAGTTTGGTAATTACAACTAGAGAGTAATATTTGTTTGCATTATCGACATGGCTCACAGGGTTTGGCAATTATATCTAGAGAGCAATATTTTTTTGCATTATCGGCATAGCTCACAGGGTTTGGCAATTATATCTAGAGAGCAATATTTTTTTGCATTATCGGCATAGCTCACAGGGTTTGGCAATTACATCTAGAGAGCAATATTTTTTTGCATTATAGACATGGCTCACAGGGTTTGGCAATTATATCTAGAGAGCAATATTTGTTTGCATTATCGACATAGCTCACAGGGTTTGGCAATTATATCTAGAGAGCAATATTTTTTTGCATTATCCACATAGCTCACAGGGTTTGGCAATTACATCTAGAGAGCAATATTTGTTTGCATTATTGACATAGCTCAGATGGGTTTGAAAATTACTATACATCTAGTGAGTAATATTTCTTATAGGAGAGTGGTCAAGATGCATCGCCTCAAAAACAAAATATCAAATTATTAATTTTTGTGGCATTCAATTTATTGGAATATAAAGTTTCCTGATGTAAATCAATAAACCAAGATAATAAAACACCAATGGATTCTTGTAAAAATTGGACAACAGTTAAAAAGAGACGTTTATATTTCAAATGTTTTTATAACCCTTCAGCGAAACAGAATATTTCTTACCAATTAATAATGAAAACATTAAAAAAAGGATATTGGAGAATAAATCGCGGCAGCTGAACTTGGAAAGCGAAACCGCACAGCTGTGCAAATGCAACGTTTTGAATATAAAACAAGTTTACAACTTGTACTTCCTGTATTAACAAAGTTTCCTATTGAAATAGAAAGATGCAGGACCACGTTCAAAAAATTCATTTTTGTGTGTAATGTGTTTGCCATTTTTTGTTGTAACTAAGAAAAAAACCTGAATATATATAAAGTATCATAATATGAAGTAAATTGAATTAAGTAAGCGAATAATGAAAAATTGAAATTTACCATAAAAAATATTTAATGGTGTATTTATTATATTTTAAAAGATCTCATTAAACAGAAATGATGTTTTTAAAAGCAAATTAACTACATATTACTATGAATGTTAATAAAAAGAATATAAAATTTAGCATTGTAAACAGCTGAATTTCAAAAGCTAATAATAGCTCTAATCAAGTTGTTAAAGAGATTAATAAATAAACAACTACCTTTAATATAAGAACAAATGTCAGATATGAGTAAAAATATAATTTTATTCATGCATTTTATTTAAATATATAAACGTTGTTCTGCCTTGAAAAAAAAAAAGGTATATATCATGGAATATGATTGCAGCGCCATCTACCGGGTCCAATTATGAATCTAAACCATCCAGGGACCCACTCAAACACACACACAAAATTTCATCAAAATCGGTCCAGCCGTTAGGAGCAGTTCAGTACAGAAGAATTATATATATAAGATTTAGAAAAAGATTTCTCTTTAATTAATATATTAAATTAACAAATACTAAACAAGTATTGAAATTGTAATAATAAAAAACCACAATTGCATATAAGGCAATCATAAATGTGAATTAGAGTTATTGCAAAAGATCACCATTAGTTCATTTTTAGCGAATAAAACAATCATACATCAATATTTCTATGACAGGATTGCCTATCGTTGGATCACATAATGAAATTCAAAAATATCTTCATTATTTCTACATAGCAAACCAAAACATGTATCGAAAAAGTAAAAATACCTGTTCTTGAAAATTAATAATTTATTTAAAAGTTTTAATAATTAACAAAAATTTGCTAAAATTCATACCACAGTAAAACTAATAGAGATCAAAATACTGTTGCTATTAACATTTAACGATATCTTTAAAAATCGTTCAATTATGAAGTCTGTGGTACAATGTTAGTTTAATAAATTTTATATCAAAAATTTCTAAGTAACATTTAAAATAAAACATACATCGTTAGATAAAAAACAGATGGAGTCTTGTGAAGTTAGACAGCAGTTAAAAAAGAGATGTTTCAAATGTTTTTATAACCATTCCGTGAAACGGAATATTTCTTACCAATTAATAATAAAAACATTAAAAAAAGATATTGGGAAAATAAATGACGACAGCTGAACTTGGAAAGCGAAACCGCACAGCTGCGCAAATGCTACGTTTTGAATATAAAGCAAGTTTACAACTAGAACTTCCTGTGTTGACGAAGTTTCCTATTGAAATAGAAAGACGCAATGCAGGCACATCCAAAAAATTCACTTTTTTTTTATAAGGTTTCACATAATAGGTGTCACAGTGCTTGGATTACGAAAGAAATTTTAATTAAAAGATAGTAATATGTAGGAATTACGTTTAGGCATAATTTTGAAGCACTGTTTATATTTTTGGTGGTGATTTTGGTTTGAACTAGAAAATTTTTTTGCACACTTTAAAGCTAATTAGACCAGGACCTACAGTTTAAAGTAACAAACATTCATGCCACTGACAGGATTCAAACCTAAAGCCTGTAGTATCAAAGGTCAGATCGCTAGCCAATTGGCCATCAGGCTTCTATTTTGGTGGTGAAACTGCGCAATACGAGTTTACAGATGCAGCCTAATAAAATAAATAGTGAAAACATAAAATACGGACACTTTTAATTACTTTAGAATTATGTATGTCAACCCTACAAGTTTTTATTTTAATCCGTACCATTTCTGATAATTCATTTGAACTGTTTTGTCCAACATATGTTTTTAATTGGAGGTAATAATTCAGGGCCTGATGGCCGAGTGACTGGTGCTCGATGCCACAGATTTCGGGTTCGAGTCTCGATGGTAACGTGGATGTTTGTAGTGGTTCAGAATCCACTTTACACAATAGATCCCGGTCTAATATGACTCTTGGGCGTAGGGTTGAAAATCCTAAGCGTAAAAAGAAAACACCTCTTGTCCCGAAATCTGTCAATAGGCAGACGGCCTTAGCCCACCGTGGAGCTGTTGAGATAATAAAGAAGAAGAATTTACTCTTAGAGATACATAATCCTCATGAAAAAACCTTCACGATACTGAATTTGAATAAGTTAAAGTAATAATTAAAATTATTAAAAATAACGCTGCAACTTTTGGACAAAGACGAAAATATTTCATTGACCATCATAATAATAGTTGCAGTTTTAAAAGCAATTTTGATTATTGTTTAAGCTAGTTAACTAAACATCCCACTTCCCCCATGGGATTTTAAAGGTAAATTGTACATGTATATCACCTACATACTTTCCAGCAAAAATAATTGAGATTATTATTATTAAAGTATGAATGTCCAATTTGTTTTTAATTTTATGCTGCTAACTTTAACACACCTGGGCCTGCACGTGAACTGGAAGTTAATGATTAAATAACCTACAATCAAATACAACATACAAAATAATAATTGCTTAAAACATATAAAGATTATTTTTACACAATGCAGCATAAAATAATTTTATACATTGCAATTTAGGATATCTTAATATATTTCTATATTTAAACGTGCAGAAGAACTAGTACAAAATCAAAATTTTGGTTCATTAATTATAAAAAACATTTTCATTATTTATTTTCCAAATGCATGACAGATTCAACAACAAAATGGCTTCTAATTTTCTATAAATGTTTTCAATAATAAATATCAAACATTAGCCAATACAAATAATAGAAAGACAAAAAAGAATACATATGCAGACGAGACATACTTAAATAAATTATGACCTATGATAAAACATCTCCGTTTAAATAATTTTCTGGTTGCAATGAAATGAATTTTGCATGCTATTTGTTTTTTGCACGCAGAGTTAATCATTAATATTCTGAAAAGTAATCATGAAATATTACATAAAAAATACTCTGTTTTTGTAACAAATTAAACAACATGCATAATTTAAATGCCGTGATACCTCCAACTTTATTCAGCTTGACTTTTGAATAATTTGCTTGTGATTAATTTTGAGTAATTTCATAGTACTTAAATGTGAAAACCACTTTTTGAAAATATATATTGTAAAATTATAGAATTAAAGGGGTGTACTACTGTATCCAAAAAGTAAGACCAATTTTCTATTTAAAATTCCCGGGGCTTATGGATTTTTTTTTTTTTTTTTTTTAAAGGTTGCTGGCACTGTCCTTGACATCAATTTGACGTCAAATCAATTGATCAATTTGACGTCATTCAAATTACATTAATATTCAAAATATTCATTCAGACTTCTCACTCATATCATTCTCAAACAATATAGGGGCAACTCAGCTCTAGACACAGTGGTGTGATGTAGTAATAGTAGTTATTCGGAAATAAAAAATTTATAAATATAAAGAGGTAAATCAAGTATTTTTAAAGACAAATAATAATAAATATAAAAATCAGGGCAAAAAAATGAATCAAGACTGCTGACAGTATGTGTACAATCCAAAATTTCTATACTGCATTTCTGGACATATTTGTTAGGAAAGAAAAAAAGTTTAGGGAAATAAATCAAACAAAACAATCTCGTATCATCAAAAATTTCACATTCATCATTTTAAGGTGTTTTTGTGCGGATGGAATTTGCTTGCGATTAATCTATTTCATTCAACGCGAAAATATAATCATTTCCATCTCCATTATCTTTTTTTATTAACAATCCATAAACACCTCGAGCAATGAACACACGACATTTAGTAAAGACAGACGGCACGACCCATAAACACCACGCTTCAACGCTGTAACCACGCACAAACGAACATTTGCATGAGAGCGTCATCACCACCCCACTCTTTGAGACAAAGACAGACTCGACAACAATTCAACGGAATGACACAGCACAGAATGGGCGAGAATAGAAACGAGGACAATTGTTTTCTTAATAAATGATTCGTTTCCTTTTTTAAAAAAAAGAGCGTCGAGATTACGTTTTAAACCGTCATCGCAGCCATGTATTTCAGGTAAATGCTTCCAATTTCGTGGAGCAGTGGGATTTCACAATGGAAAGGGCTGCTCATTAATCCCGTGGAGTTTTGAGAGACAATGGCACAGTTAGACAATGAGAGGAGTTAATTAATTTCTCCGTGTAAAAAACCAATTTGTGGGTAGAAAAAAAGAAGGCGTTTTGTTCTGTCGATGTATTAGAAAATTTCGAAATGGTTCGCAGCTTAAAAAGAAAGAAATGAAAAATTTTAAAATGAAATTCAATATGATTCATGTTCGGTAACTGATGTTAATGTAAGTACGGGTTTTTCTAGGAATATTGAATTATATATACGTATGTTTACAACTAAGGAGTTTTTTTTAAGGTACAATGCGTCCACCATCTCTAACTGTTATGGTGTAGCAAGATTATTAAAATTATTTATACTTTGATTATGGTCACCCTATACATTAGCATTTTTTATAATATAAGCATTTCAGAAGTCCTATATCAGAGTTTAAAATAAATGTGGACTGTTAGGAGGACTTAGGCCCGAATCCACTGGCTGAGTCAGTTGCAATCGCGGCATTTTTTTTTTTTTTCTCACGAGAAGAGTTTTGGCATTTCATTATCAGGAGAGAGGAATCTATGCTATTTGACAAATATATAATAAACCCATCACTCAAATTTGACAGTTTTATTGTGGGTAGTTATATTACATGCAATTACAGTTTTGCACTAATGAGAACGATCTGTCATTCAAATCTGATAGCAGATATGCAGTGTCACGGATAATGGGGAAATTAGCGAATGTCTGTAATTTTCATTTTATGTAAATAGGTTTCTGTATATATATTTAATGTTTGTAAATAAAATTTAAAGTATTCCCATGAAAATGAAGGTGGCCCTCTTCTTGAAGTCGTTATAGATTTAGCGTAGTAATACTTCTATATCTTGCTTACAATTAATGAATGTCTTTTTCAATCAATACATCAATAAAGAACTTTTATATAACACACAACTCGAATCTTTCAATACACTACACATTTATTAAATGAGCTTATCTACAATACAAAACTTATTTACGCTATCACAATAAAAACCCAACAATGAAAGTTGAACACGATTCAAACATTCAATACAACACTCAGAGACCATCAATAACCGGCTTAACCTTCACGGATCTTGGCTTCTCTCTCAACTTATTCTGTCGTCCTTGCGATCTCCTCGAATCTCCAACAGTCCTGGTGACCTTCTCTAATCAACGAGCCTTTTTCGCTCGAACTCCAACAAACAACTCTGTTGTTCAGGACACTTGCACTGTTTGTATCTTTCTACTCTCGACCATCTCTTTTGTCCTTGATTTTCAACTATCCTATGTTCGCCTGTATTTTTTCTCTCCTAGCTTGATAGCCATACTGGAGCAAAGCACCCCTTCCCCCCTAGGAAAAGCGCATCCGTTAACCTAGTGATGATGAAAGTACAGAAAACCATATGAGAAAACTTAATACTTTTACAACGAAACACACAAAAACCGCAACTAATTAATTATTGAAAACATTAACAGGGAAATACATTGTATTCAAACAACCTATCTAACACACAGTTAACATTTTTATTCCAGTTAACAGAATCCATATACGTAGAACGTAATTAAACCAGTATTTCACCAGACCAATAAGCCAACCCCGTCTACTTTTTTTCTCCAGTTGTTGTTGTTGTTGTTGTTTTTAATTTTGATTTTCTCCTAATAATTCAGACTTTATTTCCAAGTCGGCTATCTTTAAAATGAGGACTTTGGGAGATACTTTATCTATCGGGTACATAAAACTTCAAATCTAATCCCTCCGGTACAGAACCTATTCGACATGATACTGCCGACTAAGCCAATAAGGAAATTTCACTATATAATACAAAGTCTCCAGAACATAACTTCAACAATAAAATTTATTAGATAAGCTTATCTACAATATAAAAGTTATTTATAAAATAAATATGAAACCCAACAATGAACTATTTGAACACAACGCTGGAGAAGCACCTACAAATGTCTTAAACTTCAAAAGGCCACGGCGTCCCTCTCATCTTCTCTGCCATCCTCTTTTAAACTAAAACGGTCCTAATGACATTCTCCAATCAACAAGCCCTCTCCGCTCGAACTCTGCTATTTACCAAACTTGATCTGTAACTGCCTCTTTTCACTCTCAGCCATCACCTTTTATCATTGATTTTTGACATTCATCGGTTCACCAGTTTCTTTTCTCACATTCGTCCGATCAAATATTTTTAATTCTTCAAAGATCCAAGTCCACTGCGCCAAACATGCTTTGCTTAGTTCATAAAAGGCTGTAGTTTTCAATTATTTTTTGTTTACATCACTAGAATAACTTTCTTTTAATTTTTGAACCAACTAGGAGGAGGCTTGAAAATTTCTGACAGACTTACACGTGTAAATGATGATGCGTTACATTGTATACATACATGCCGTCATTGCCCGCATTACTAGGCGTTAAATCAAATTTTTAACGCCAATAAGAAATAAATTAATAGTTTAAAAAAACTAAAAAATACGCTTTTAGAGTTAATCAAACTAAAAAGTAAAAAATAATTGTTAACATAAGAATAAAATGACTGACGAGAAAATGAATGTCACTGTTCTAAAATCGTGGGGTGCTCGATATCAATCGTTATAATTTCTCACTAGTTTCATTCCGAAATGCAGAGTTAGTTTAAAAATGTCATACAAAGCACCCCACGCTTTTAGAACAGTGACATCCATTTTCTCGTCAGTCATTTTATTCTTATGTTAACAATTATTTTTTACTTTTTAGTTTGATTAACTCTAAAAGCGTATTTTTAGTTTTTTAAACTATTAATTTATTTTTTTACTTTTTAGTCTGATTAACTCTAAAAGCATATTTTTTTTTAGTTTTTTTAAAGTATAATTGTTTTTACTTTGTTTTCCACTTGGCCGGTTATCCGCTAAGTTTACATACTTTTTACCCATCGAAATTTTCGGCCAATAGGAAGAACGCAATTCGACATGATCGCACTCCTATGCCTTTGAGATCCGCCTCTTTTAGCCACCGAAATTTTCGGCCAATAGAAGAGCGCAATTCGACATGATCGCACTCCTATGCCTTTGAGATCCGCCTCTTTTTTAGCCACCGAAATTTTCGGCCAATAGGAAGAGCGCAATTCGATCGCGGATCAGTTGACTGACTCGCCAGTAGATGGCGCCATCAGTCCCAAAATCGAGCCCCAAAAGTGAGTTACATACAAACATACAGGTGAAGCTAATAAAAGCGTATTAAAAATTACAGTGTGTTGTTCTTTTTCTGAAAACAGGAGATTTTGGCGTGTCATAGCTGTGCTTCGAGATAACTTACACTAAAAACTGGATACATGTTCATATTAGATAAACATTGAGAAACAAGACAAGTCGACGTACAAAAAAAAAAAATAAATAAATAAATAAAAATTCAGAGTGTAGACCAATCTTACTGTTACTAAATCAATTCCCTAAGGATTAATTAAAATATTTGGATACATATATAAGAGCAAGAAATGTAATAAAAGTTTTAACTATACTGTACAGAAAAAAATTGAACAAGAATAGTAATGTCTAGCTAACTAATTAACTCCCTGGGGTTACAGCCCATGTTAGATCATGGCCGTGCACCTACCGGCAGATTCCAAAACAAGAGATGTTTTTCATTTTACGAAGTATGGTTGACAGCCCTACGCCCAACACTCTAGAGTCATATTAGACCGGGACCTACGGCTTAAAGAGGACTCCGAACCACTACAAACATCCATGACACCGCCGGGACTCGAATACGAAACCTGTAGATTGAGCGAAAGAGCGAATAATAATCAATGGCTTAGTTTAAAACTGCCTAATATTCGTATTCCATCAAAAGCGATCCAAAATACAAAATAACTTTTTTTAAGTATGTGTAATATGTTATTATGCATTTCAAATTATAAATTATTTAATTTCAAAAATTACAACCATTTGCATCTTAAAAATTTTTTTAAGATGCCATAATATAGATAAAAAAATAAAGATTGAGATGATTGTTGATTTAGTTACTAATTTGAAGTGTTTTGGTTACTGATTTGAAGTGTTTGACTTATTTTATAATCCATGTTTTACAACCATAACCTTCATAGTAATTGATAAAAAAAACAATATCGTCTGATTATAATGCAATTTTCTTTCGCTACAGCTCATATTAACCAGTTTCTTTACTATAAAAAATTCCATTAATTCCATTTACTTCATTATAATTCTTTTCTGTGTAATAGAACGTTTTGATTATAAACATGCCGATAACGTTAATGCATTAAAATATGTTTTGCAATTATGCAAAATAGATTTTCTTTGGCGACATTATCCAGAATAATTACTGATTAACATGTTTTCTCACGTGCGATCATAATTTTTTTTTAATGTTTCGAACTGCACTAGTTTCCCTATATGCTATTCAACAACAAAATAACACATGTTTAGTCCTTTGAACTAAAATAAAATTTTATGGATCTTGAACATTTTTGTTACTACTCTCTTACCTAAATTCGATAAGCTAAATATCTTATTTTTGTTAATGATGCATGATTGAAGTATCTTTGCATTTAAGGCTGACAAATAATATAAACCATAATTGAAACTTCGATTACCCAATCAGAATTTTTAAGTAAACTTCCAAATTTATACAAAATAAATTACAACAATCTTAATTATAAATTATTATAAAATCGACAATATCCACTTTAGTCACTAATATTTATGTATTTTCAATTTTTTAAATTAAGTAGATAAATAATTATAAAATCAACAATAACCAATTTAGTCACTAATATTGACGTATTTTTAATGTTTTAAATTATGTAGATAAATAATTATAAAATCAACAATATCCATTTTAATCACTAATATTTATGTATTTTTAATTTTTTAAATTACACAGATTAATTTTGCATTCACAAAACGTATTTCAATTGTAAGATTGTGATTGATTTAATATAATTTCATGATATTTCCTTAATAAATTTAATTCTTAATTCTTCTTTATTACTAAAAATTATTTCCTTCAGTTTCACCTTTTTTTGTTCTTTATCGAATTAAAGAAAATGTTGGCCACGTTTATCAGTGTAGGTAAATTTGAAGGTCGAAGGAAAAAAAAATATCTATCTTTCTTATTATTTTAATGGATACAATTTATCATCTTTTTTTCTTTTTGTAATGACACAGAAAAAAGGTTAAAAAGAAGCAAAAGTACATTTTCAAGTAATGACAAAAAATGTTATTTCTAGTTACAACTGTTCAAATAAAAGAAATATAAGCCAATGTAATGCAGAAATCGAAACGAATAAATCTTTTAAACATAAAAATTCTATTAATATGAAACCACTAAAATGCATTTTTATTCGGTTTTGACAGATTAAATCCTAACCAACGTGAATAAAAATTTCCTAGAAAATTCGTGGAATTTAAAACCAACGGCAATATGCTTGTTTCAGTTCAGTTTCATTTTTCCCCCTCCGTTTTTCTTGTCATTGTCTTAATTTTATTTATTTTTTGAAATTAAAAAAAAAACCTAATATTTATGGAGTATTTTCAAATGCTTTTATTGTAAAAGATATACTTTTAACAACCATCTACATAAAGAAACAATACTTATGCCCAACATCTACATATAGAAACAATATTGTACCCAACATCGACATATAGAAAATATGCTTATGTACAAAATCGACATATAGAAACAAGGGTTATGTACGTATAGAAAGAATGCTTATGTACAAAATCGACATATAGAAACAATGGTTATGTACGTATAGAAAGAATGCTTATGTACATATAGAAAGAATGCTTATGTACATATAGAAACAATACTTATGTACAACATCTACATGCAGAAACAATACTTATGCCCAACATCTACATGTAGAAACAATACTTATGCCCAACATCTACATGTAGAAACAATACTTATGCCCAACATCTACATGTAGAAACAATACTTATGCCCAACATCTACATGTAGAAACAATACTTATGCCCAACATCTACATGTAGAAACAATACTTATGCCCAACATCTACATGTAGAAACAATACTTATGCCCAACATCTACATATAGAAACAATACTTATGCCCAACATCTACATATAGAAACAATACTTATGCCCAACATCTACATATAGAAACAATACTTATGCCCAACATCTACATATAGAAACAATACTTATGCCCAACATCTACATATAGAAACAATACTTATGCCCAACATCTACATTTAGAAACAATACTTATGCCCAACATCTACATTTAGAAACAATACTTATGCCCAACATCTACATATAGAAACAATACTTATGCCCAACATCGACATATAGAAAATATGCTTATGTACAACATCGACATATAGAAAATATGCTTATGTACAACATCGACATTTAGAAAATATGCTTCTGTACAACATCGACATTTAGAAACAATGGTTATGTGCAAATAAAGAATGCTTATGTGCATATAGAAACAATACTTATGTACAACATCTACATGCAGAAACAATACTTATGCCCAATATCTACATATAGAAACAATATTGTACTCAACATCGACATATAGAAAATATGCTTATGTACAACATCGACATATAGAAAATATGCTTATGTACAACATCGACATATAGAAAATATGCTTATGTACAACATCGACATATAGAAAATATGCTTATGTACAACATCGACGTATAGAAACAATGGTTATGTACATATAGAAAGAATGCTTATGTACATATAGAAACAATACTTATGTACAACATCTACATGCAGAAACAATACTTATGCCCAACATCTACATACAGAAACAATACTTATGCCCAACATCTACATACAGAAACAATATCTATACCCAACATCTATGCCTTTTCCAGCATAACTTAAAAAATATAACGCTTAGAAATTCAGTTTTTTTTCTCTGAATTTATTATTTTATTACCAAAACTCTATAATAAAAAAAAAATTGTAATTTTTTGTTATTACTTTTTAATGAAATAAAAACTTTTTTTTATTACTATTCGATTTTCACGTCCATTCATGGTAATTAACGTAAAAATTATCAGGTAGAAAAAATTACAACATGATACAGAAAAAAGGTTAAAAACAAGCAAAAGTACATTCTCAAGTAATGACAAAAAAAAATGTTCTTTCCGATTACAACTGTTCAAACAAAAGAAATATGGTCAACGTAATGCAGAAATGGCGATGAATAAATCTTTCAAACATAAAAATTCTATTAATATAAATCACTAGAATGCATTTTTATTTGGTTTTGACAATATATATAGTTTTCAATTAATTTTCCAAACTTTTTTCTTTGTAACGTTAAGTTTGGGAAGTACCCAATAGCCAAAAATTGCTTTTTCTTAATTTTCTTAGAAATATATATGTTTTTTAAAATGCAGTCTATAGATAAACCAACATTTTTATTGTTTTCCGTACAAACTACGGAAAATCCCTAGTAGCTGGCTTATCTGCACAGAGATAAAATTCTTTTAAGATAATGTTGCGAGACATAGAGGCGCGACTCCAGGCGATGAAAGTGTAGTAGTCCCTCGATATATCACGTAGGTGTTAAAGAAAAAAACTCAGAAACTTTAAAAAGTGTCTCATTATATTGCACTTTTTTCTTTATTTCCACTCATGCGCGATGTATTGCAAGCATAGTGATCCCACATAAAATCTTAATTATGTACGTAAACCAAATTGATTTAAAAAAGAAATTTCTCAACCAGAAAGAATTTTTCGACAATTGTACCCCTGTTAATAGAAATTTTCGTGGTAAAATGTATGTTCATAGTACGGTATATTCAGAATTTTTCATAAGTATTTTTGCATTACTTGTTGCATTTATTACCTATGGTGCAATACTTTTATGGTAGATGGTATATTAAAAATAGCAATAGGTATTTCAACAGAAATTTGACATAAAGTTTGATAAAATCTAGGAAAAACAAACGACAATGGATGTAAAGGAGCACATCTTACGATTTGTCACTTTTTTTATCCCACTTTATCACCTTTTTTTTTTGGTAGCAAATCCAAGAGCCCGTGTGGTCTCATGGAAGGAGGGAAAGGGGAGGGGGCAGCCTTTGTTGTGATATAGCACCCGTAGGTTGAAAATCTGACTTGGCGCTGAAGAAGGTGTCCGTGTCGCTGAAGGAGGGCTTTCCGGGAGGACTTTTAGAATGAACTACCCCCATTTGTGTATCGCATGGGAGAAAACCCGGAAGTCTCCCACCAGGTAGTCCAACTAACCAGGCAAGATGTAAAACATCACAAACGTCTACAACAAAGCCGCCAGCGGATTGCACCTCCGCCCTAAAGATCATCGGCGGTGGCGTTGCCACCCACAAGTCAGGCCATTTTTCACATTTAAAGATGTCTTGTATTAATTGACACGTAAAAACGCCAAGTTAATAGAGAGTTTTTGCATACCGTATTTTCGACGTCCGTTAGCTTTTTCTCCCTAGCGCGCATGCTCATAGGAGATTGCGCATGCGTATCTGTAATAATGTTTCCTATGAGCATGCGCTCTAGGGAGAAAAAGCTAACGGACGTCGAAAATACGGTATGCAAAAGCTCTCTAATATCTAAAAAAAGTATTATTTCGTATATCCTATGTACATACTCTCATGTATGTGTGTGTGTGTGTATATATATATATATATATATATATATATATATGACTAATTTTTAAGCCAAACTGACGTTTATATGAAACACATAATCTATTGTTTGTGGGTGCATTACACATAATCCATTTTTAAATATCAACCATAAATCTTAAATCCTCTAACCCAATTAATCAGACGAAGAATAAATTTTTGCAACGTGGTAAAAAGAATACAATTTAAATAAGAGTATATAATTTAAAAAAAATTCAAATTCTACATTACATAGTTTCAGCACATAGGATTTAGTTGGAAATGTAGCCTTACAACACTACAAGAAAATACAAAAGAAATCTTATCGAAATAACAGTTTGAAGTTAAAATAAAGTTCTTTCATACTTAATATTTAAATTAAATTATTTTTATATTTAGCGAAGCTAAAAGTAATTAATCTATGCATAAATTATTGAAAAGTTGGGAGAGAAACAACGTTCCTTATCAGCTGAAACTTTAAACTTCTAATGCTCAAAACAGAAAGAAAAAAAAAAGTTATTAACAAATAACGATGCATTTTCATAATTAAGCCTTGAATAACAGTAAGTTAAATTTAACCCATTTCTCCCAAACGGTGAATGGATCATTTATTTTTTAATTATTTAATAGAATTTCTTGATTGATTACATAATCAAGCCCGATTAATTCAACCTCTTAAACAAATTATTTTTAACGCATAGTATGTTCAGATTACAATGCAGGTATACAAAGTTGGAAGGAGAAGAAAAAAATGGACACTAAATTTTAATACGAAAAAAGCATCACATCAGATACGAAAATCAATTTCGACATCTTTTTTTTCCAAAATAAAACTAATTAAATCACTCAAAAGTACACTTTTCAAGTTAAACTAAATTAATTTTTTATATCTAAACTACGCGCAAATGAAGAACGCAATGATTAACAAAAAATAGCAATGTAAATCATTTGAAAATAATTATTGTAGTATTGATTGATTTATTTACAACCTAATAATGTGATTTTACAAATCTAGTGTTATTAAATACAATGTTACGCAGATTTTTGAAGCGTATTCAATGAAAATTCACTTTTCAAAATATATATATTTTTTTTTTTTCGTTTAAACTACATGGAAATGAAGCAGCAATAATTTATGATAAACATTTGAAAAGAATTTTTGTATTATTGTTTATTTATTTACAATCTAATAATGTGATTTTACAAATGTAAGTCTAATTAAATACAATGTTACGCAAATTTTTGAAGAGTGTTGAATGAAAGTTTTCTACGTGCAATTGAAGAAAATATTTCACAAAAAATAGCAGTGTAAATAAATCATTTGAAAAGACTTTTTGTAGTATTGTTTTATTTATTTACAATCTAATAATGTGATTTTACAAATCTAGTATTATTAAATACAATGTTATGAAGATTTTTGAAACGTATTGAATGAAAGTTCACTTTCCAAATTAAAATAAATTAATCTTCTTATCAAAACTGTTTATTTATTTATTAAAAAATTATTTTTGTATTAAAAAAAGTATTTTTGTATTTGAAAAGTATTTTTTATTACAATTTAATAAATTAATTTTTGAAAATAAATCTATTTTTTATATGTAAACTATGTGCAAATGAAAAAGGCAATAATTTACAAAAAATAACAATGTAAATCATTTGAAAAATATTTTTGTAATAAATTAAACAATAGTTTAATTTATTAAGCGTTTAGTTTAATTAATTTATTAAAAATCACATTACGATGTAAATAAATTAAACTATTGTTTAATTTATTTACATCGTAATAATGCGATTTTACAAATCTAATTAAATACAATGTTACGCAGATTTTTCGAAGCGTAATATACGAAAATTCACTCTTAAAATGAAAATCCTAACGTTATTAAATTAATGACAGGAACTGACTAGTTCAAAACTATATCTAAGTATTTTTAAATACTTTAAATATTTTCAAAAGTATGTAAGTTTTAGAAAAGAATTCAGGATAAAAACATAACTACATATCCAATTTTAAAATTAAAAAAAGTAGATTCATAACAGGAAGAAGGAAATACTTCAAATTGCTCCTTATTAATAAATATTCTGTTCATTTAATTGACTGAACATCATAATAATTAAATTAAACGACGTTTCATACAAATAAAAGAATCCCAGCAAATAATGTTCTAACGCATTTAAATTTATAAAACATGAGAAAAAAAAATATATTACTTTTTAATCTCATTTTCGTTTCAGTACACTTATTTGAAGGATTTCCAAAAAACTTCGAGTCTTTTTTATTAAATCATTTAAATTGGAATTCATGAAGTTTAATCACGTTTTAACATCACGCATTTTTTTTTAATAAAACAAGAATCTTGTAATTGAATTCAGTTCATTTCACAAAAGAATTATTCCACTGTGAAAGATTGAAATTCAAGTAATATCAGCGAAAATTCGATGATGAGGAATTAATTAAATTATAAAAAAATTTCCAAACTGTATTGAAGAATTTTTCTTTATTTCAATTATGATGTTTTATGGTAAATAAAGCAGCCAGATACACTACTGTAGAATTAATATAAAAGACATATGTAGAATGGGTTAAGAAATTGTTCGCATGGCAACGCTAATTTTAAATTATCTATTCTAATTCTGACAAATAAATACTTAAGCAAGATGGAATTGAATTCGATTATAAAGAACTGTTCTCAATTTTTTTTTCTTTTTAAATTAAAATTTGTATTTGTTCAACATTAGAATAATAATGAAAAAATATCCGCATGATAAATATAAAGTCGTTTAAAAATTGTAACAAGCAATGTTGCTATCAAATATATAAATGAATAGTAGTAGGCCTGGGCGATCAATCGATATTAATTGAAATATCGATTAAAGACTAAAATCGCACAGCCGATTTCATCATTCTTACGTTAACGAAATTTCGATTTATAATATATGAGTGTCACTGTAGCTGAGTCTATATCGATAGTCTGTAACATCGATGTAAACGCTATTTCGATTACCAGCATCGAAATATCGATTTCCAAAAAAGGTATAACTGGTTCGGATTTAAAAAAAAAATAAAGTTAAAAATAAAAATTAAAGAATCATTATTTTGAAATTGCTTTATTCAAATATTGATACTTATATGTAAGTAAATTTTTTAGTGTTTATGTGGGGTCTGATGGCCGAATGACTGGCGCACGGTGCCAAAGGTTTCGGGTTTGAATCCCGGCGGTGCCATGGATGTTTGTAGCGGTTCGGAATCCAATTTAAGCCATAGATGACTGTCTAATAAGTCTACTACTATTACACCACACCACATCACTGCGCCTAGAGTTGAGTTGCCCCTTTATAGTTTGGGAATGATGTGGGTGAGAAGAAGTCTTATTGGGCTCTGTGACGCTCTGAGGTCGTATGAGACAGGGACCTAAGGCTTACAGTGGATTCCGGACCACTACAAACATCCATGGCATCGCTAGGATTCGAACCCGAAATTTATGGTACCGAGCACTAGAGCGCTGGCCACTCGGCCATCAGGCTTCAGGTCTATGACTGCAGAGATTTGGGCGTAGGGCTGACAACCCTACCCTGCAAAAAGAAAAACATCTCCTGTCTCGAAATCTGCCAGCAGAGAGACGGCCTTGGCCCACCATGCAACTGTTGCGCCAATGAAGAAGTATTTATGTAATATATAATTATTTAATGCTACTTTTACTTTCTCATACATATAATTCATAATATACAAATATATTCTTTAAAAAATTAAACATATTGGGATTAACTTTATTAAGAATAAATTTTTAGTGTAAGACAACAACAAAAAAAAAAAATAAAAATAAAAAAAAAAATAATAATAATAATAATAAATAAATGCAAATTTGAAACTAATAAGAATCTAAGCAACCGTCTTCTACACAGCTATTTTTAATCAATTTCATACAATATTTTCTTAGTTAAGCAACTAAACGGGATTTTTTTTTATTTTTATTTTATCATATTATGCCTCAGTAAAAGTCATTAAAAGATTTTACACACACCCCTGTTTCAGAATAAAATTTATCTTCTTGTTTTGTTGAAATATAAATTTGTAATTATAAACTGTCATCTCAACATAACGATCTTTCTACTTGGTACGCTTAAATATACAGCTAAGCATTCCTTAATGTCAGGTGATTTATTCTTGTGTATTGTTTTTTAATTAAAGAAGCACGATTCACAATATTTAAATTCGTTTACATTTAAACTACCAGGAATCCTTTAAATACAGATAACCTTCATTTTCCTTTTTCTTTTTAATAAGCTCAGTAGTTGAGAAAACTAAACAAATGCAAGTAATTATTTATCACTAAATGAGATATTTTGCATTAAAATATGCTTAATCAAACACGAAAAATGAAATAGTTCTGTATTTATGACAACAAAATGAAATGTTAAGCAAACTAAAATGAACATAATCAATATTAATCATTAAAGACTATTCTTTAAAAAATTGGTGGTTGGGAGAGCTCAGAGATTCCCATTTCATTGTTTATAATTAAAAATTCCATATTTTATACATTTGAAAATGTATAAAATCGATATTAAATGGACGATACATCAATTTTAGAAACTACAACATCGTACAGACCCTAATGAGTAAACAAACTGAAAATCTGTATACTGACAGTCTGAGAATTTGAAATATTTCTTATTTTGAATTGTCATGAAATAAAAAAAATATATAAAAAAAAACATCTTACACTGACTGCACTTGTGAATCGATTTTGTACCTTCATTATAAATATCTTATTTGATTTTAATGATGTTAGATTAACTCGAACAATTTGACTTCAAATAATGACTTTAAAAAACTTATATGTATGAGAAATTTTTTATTTACATATAATTTACATTTGCCTAAGTTTTTGAAATTTTTTTAACTACAGAATTCAAGATCATTTCAGCGTCGTTTTTTTTTTAATTATTGTTCGAAAACATTTGATTATAAAAATTCATTTAATAAAATTTCATTTAAAACACTTTTTATATTTCTGTTTTTTGAAATCTCCTACGCAATTTTTATACATACATTACAGCTGAAATTATAATAACTGAAATAAAATTTTGCTTTACAATAATGCTTTTTTATACTATATTATATTTATTTTATTATAACAAAATATTATATTATATTTAATATATATATATTATATTTATTCTAATATCTATACATTACATTTATTCTAATATCTATATATTATATTTATTCCAATATCTATATATTATATTTATTCTAATATCTATATATTATATTTATTCTAATATCTATATACTATATCTATTCTACATCTATATACTACATCTATTATATTATATTTAATTTACATCATTAGTGAGTTTTTGTATACCGTACGTTAGTTACCGCAGGACGTCCGTTAGCTTTTTCTCTCTAGCGCGCATGCTCAGTTTCCTATGAGCTAACGGACGTCCTACGGTAACTAACGTACGGTATGCAAAAACTCTCTATTATCACATAGAACAAAATTGCAAAAAATATTGTAAAAACGAAGTACTCTGACACTACAAGCAACTATTAATAGTTTTTATAATGTGTGTCTCTTCATTGGCGCAACAGCTCTATAGTGGGCCTTCGAAACAGAAGGAAATAGTGGGCCTTCACAGATTTCGAAACAGGAGATGTTTGCTTTTTACGGGGTAGGGTTGTGAACCCTACAGTCATTATATTAGACCGGGACCTACGGTTTAATGTGGATTCCGATCCACTGCAAACATCCAGTACACCGGCGGAACTCGAACCCGAAACCTATAGCACAGAGCGCCAGAATACATTGTGTACCTTCTTCATTGAAGAAGCCCCATGGTGGGCCAAGGCCGTCTGTCTACTGGCAGATTGTGAGACAACAGAGGTTTTCTTTTTATGGGGTAGGGCTTTCAGTCTTACAATCATATTAGAAATCCGCAGTTTAAAGTGTATTCCAAACCCTTACAAGCATCTATGGCACCGCCGGACTTGAACCCGAAACCTGTGACACCGTGCACTGGTAACTCGGCCATTAGACCCCATATTTTTTTTTTATCTAGCTAACTATTTATAGTTTCTATATTATGTGAAAAAAACTATTTATAGTTTTCGTGAGAACATCTGGTTTTTATATTTTTTACTGGATTTATTATCTCATGACAGCAATATTGAATGAATTATCTTTTCAAATTTATATTTGATAAATTAAAATGTTAACATCTGTAACAAAAAAAAATATGAAATCAATATTATTTTATAATTATCACTTCCCCTGAAAAAAGGCGGTATGGTGCTAATTGTCGGAATTAAGCTAAATTGTATAAAATTAAATTAAATGCCTTCTAAATTCGTTGCCTAAGTGGTCGTTAGCTTACAATTTTAAGTTAGCAATTCACTCAATAGTTTCAAAGTAACAGGAAGTCAAAATGCTTAAGGAAATAATAGAATTGAAGGACGTGAGAACATTTAACGTGGCAGTGATTACACAGTAAGTGGACAGTTTCAAGGATTTTTTTTAAACCAATTGGGGGGAAAAAAATTTGAAAATCATTTATTATTTATTATGACATCTCAATTTCTTTTTCCTAGAATTTAGTCTGCTAAGAAAAAGAAATTAATTAAGTTAAATCGTTTGCTTTTATTCCAAGGAAAATAAATTAATTCAGTTAAATCGTTTGCTTTTATTCCAAGGAAAAAAATAATTAAATTAAATCGTTTGCTTTTATTCCAGTCAGCATTTATTATTATGAATTTGGAAAGCTGGGTAAATAAAAGTCAATGAAGCTTTTCTTTAAAGATAAAGCAACAACGAGGACTGTTGAAATGCTGTGTGGTGCATATGAACCTTATGATTTCACACGATTCAATGTTTTTCAGTTGGTGCTGACGATAAGATTTAATGATGTAAACGAAAATGCGATTAGTAAACTTGAAAGTAGTCAACCTTTAATCCTTACATAATCTCGAACGGATAAAAAAAAAAATCCATCGAAAATATTCTACACCTGTTGCTGTGAAAATCGTCACTGTCTCTGGTAATAGTAATAAATGAAAGCACTGCACATTAAGATGTCAAGGAAAACCTTTTCAAAAATATTCTTGTTTTGTCTTAAAATATATTTGTCGTGTTTATTTTATTTTTATTTTATTTATTTATTTTAATATATTGACCTCAGAATCGAAACAGCATCAAATTACCGCATTTTATGATCGAATCCGGGTTTATTGAAACAAATTATAACTAGCCTATAAAAGCTTAGCTAAATTTTAACGGTAAAAAGATTTTGTGGCTTCTGATCCTATTATGATCTGCAAATAAAAGAAAATTCATTTGTTTAAATTTTAGAACATAAAGCTTTTGATACCGGATTTTCTGTTTAAGTAAAGATTAATACATTAGCGATATTTGTTTAATTGGAATTAGAAAGAATTAATTAGGAATTCAGAAAGAACTTGTTTCTGGTGTAACTCCAAATTAGAACAGATTTCTAAAGAAATAAGTGCACTTGTGTCGCGAAATAGCGTTTATGATTAATAGGAAAATATTATCCAAACGAGAAATGGATCCTTCGGTAGATATAAAAGGAGAGTTTGTTTACATTTTGAAGGTGTTATGTACACACGAAACTTGAGCTCGCTAAAATCCAACTTTTAATTAAAACCAAATCTTTATCGACGTCACCAATAGGTGCGCCATCTATATTTACGAATTTTCTCTACATTTGGATTAAAATAAATGCTATCGAAAGTTTGGCTTGGTTTGTCGCTCTACAGTCATTTTTTGCACACTTTAGGTTAAGACAGGAACCTACAGTTTCGTGGATTCCGAACCACTCACAAAGATCCATGCCACCGCCAGTATTCGACCCTGTGACATGTGGTACCAAAGACAATTGTCCATCAGGCCGTATCGACAGATAAGACAATGCATCTTCACATAATTCCATTCTCGTCACGCAGTTTCTAGAAAAGAAAAGTGTAACTTTTACACTCCATCCCACCCTTATTTTGCATTTGCAGATTATACTTTGCATTCGCAGTTCCCTATAATGATGTATCTTAAGATTTGGTATGTCGCTCTACTGTCACTTTTTGGATACTTTAGGCTTATTAGACAGGGACCTACAGTTTAATTTGGATTCTGAACGACTCACAAACATTCATGCCACCGCCAGGATTCGAACCTGAAACCTGTGGTACCAAAGGATGCATTTTAAGAACTTAACTAAACGATGTTTAATAGATTTATATGGAATGCATGTTGAAAACTAAAAATTAATTTTTTTTTCCCTCCATCAAATTTTACTTGTGTACAAACTTTGCCCAAAAAATCATTTCTGGACATATTATGTACTAAAGGAGATACAGAAATAATTAAACACAAATTTCAGAGAAACCTAAAAGATAATGTAACTTAGTTCCAAATCAAACGGCTTTAAAGTAATAATAATTCATTACACGCATAACGTGCGTGTATTAAAACGCTTCCTTTATCACATGAGCGATGTATGGCAATAGGGAATCACAATTATGTCGTAATGGCAAATACGCCAATTTGCCATTATAATGGGCTCACGTGAGGTAACCACTTAGTATTCACGTGATGGTCATGACAATGACAAAGATTTCGAACAATGAATTGAAGTGAAGAAGATGCATTCTAAGATTTATCTCATTATTATTTAGATTAGATTACAAAAGTTCTAATTAATCTAATTTTCTAATTATCTTCTATTAATCTTCTAATTATTAAACTTCAGAAATTGCCAAGTAGTCAACAAGCAAAATCAAAGTCCACAAGTAAACAACAACAACAGTGTTGCCAAACCAAAAGTGATGCCGTGATTTTAAATTTTAATGAATTGATGGGTTAAATTAGAAAAAAATGTAAGCAATGCACGGTGTCGACTTGGAAAAGAGAAGGTTTTAATTAATAAAAATAATTTAATGTTCAATAGGTTGTAATACGAATATTTAAAATGCATCCAGTACGACACAAACAATTTCTTTTTAAAAACTATCAAAATATCTCCTAAATAATTACATTAACAATGTAAACATTTGATGCTTAAATTACTTGTTGTCACGATAATGAAGGTAAAGCGTATCCATGGTAACTAGTTAATTGGTCTATTTACCATCTTTACTAATGGATTTAGAAGTATTTGAGAAATAAATTCAGTGATTTTTATTAAACTCATATTTATAAAAACAGTTTTTCCAAAACAACTTTGTTTACGACTTTAAAAGCGTAGCATTTGCACTAACTTAAACGATAATTCTCGCACTGTAAATTTGTTTACAGAAAATACATATATCCTATAAAAATAATAGCACCAAATTAATAAGAATAGCTGAAAATAGGCAAAAGAAAATTATACATTTTAAGCAGAAATATGCTATATTTATATATTAAATCTTATTTTTTTCAAAAACAGAATGGGATTCTATATCTTCGTTTATTTCAGTCTTGAAAAAAGCCTAACTCATGACCCTTCAACATTCATCGGTGGGCTGTTAATTGGATACGTAAGTGGTACATGAGGATGTTTTCAACAAAAAAGGGCTGAGAAATGTCTCTCAACACTTATTTGATATACTGCTAAAGCAGTCACTGTCTTTGCTACTGGTTGTATTATTGAAGAATGCAATTGAATTAACTCCTTAACATTAATTACCAGAATTCTGGAAAAATAAAAATTATTTTTGTAAAATATTCAGAAGTCTAATTTTAAAATCGACTCCAGACTTCTTTCAAAATGGCCAATTGGTTAGCGTTCTAGCCTTTGGAATCCTGGTTTAGAATCCTGGATGTGGTGGATGTTTGCGAATGGTTCGGAATCCAATTAAACATTAGGTCCCAGTCTAATTAGCATAAAGTGTGCACAAAAATGACCGTAGAGCGACAAACTAAACCTTCCAAAATGCTCAAATGCCGATTCTTTGTTTCCAACTCAATTAAAAAAAAGATCATTTTTATTATACAAATTGCAAGCTTGTATTTACTGTCATCATAAAACAAAACAACAACAAAAAAAAAGAAATTTTGTATTATTTTACAGTGACATTAACGGATCATTGTAACTGCTCATTTCGTTAATTAATACCACCTCCTGCAGCGCCCTCTTTATACTGACTGTACTTTCTCAGTAGTAGCCAAGAACAGCTTTTTCGTGTGCAACTTAAAAAACAATAATTGTTACATAACTTGGACCCATTATAATTAATCCTATTTCCTCCTTTTACAAATCGTAATTAATTCTACATTTAAAGAATATTATTATAATGTGTTTATTAAGAGTTTTCATAACTGTTAAAAATGTTGAGGATTCATTTTTTGCCACATTGTAAACTTATAATAATCTGCAAAATATAAAGTATTTGAAATAATGTTTAAGATAAATATTAATACTAAGTTTTCATCTGTTAATTTTAAGTCATATATTCCGTGAGATCAGATTGCATTCCGAAACAAAATGATAAATCGGAACTGCGTCAGCTAGAATTTTGTTTGCTTAGCAACTCCCACTGAAGTTCTTTTTTTTTTTGTTTAGTCTACGTTGTGGACTACTGGACACTGTTTAAGTTTTGCTCTTATGCATAATTAACTCTATTTTTCGCTTTCACATCATTAAATCAGCTTGGCTTGGCATAGTCTCAGTTAAATAAACGCATGCACAATAAGATAAAATTTGAAAATTTACATTGTGCATAGCGATACAACAGTGGTTCTCAAAGGGTGCGCCCTCTGCGCGCTATTTCGAGGTGTGCCCTATGGTATTCTTCAGAAACATGTGTCCACATATAAAAATATAGTTATTCTTTTTCTTGTCAGTTTTCCCGTGGAAAGGGAGCTTTCATCACAAAGAAATAATCTTTCCGATTGCTTTTTTTTCCCCCTTCTTTTATTCAAAAAAAAAAGTGCCAAATAGCTATAATGCACCAAAAGATGTGTTAGCGATAACTTTCACGGTTAGTTACTAGAAGTGTTAGCGTCTATGTTATCTTCATTGTTAAAGAAATGTCCATTGTCACCTATGAGACTCCATGGCCTGTGAGCTATGGAGTCGATCATTTAATATTAAATGAAGAAAAACTAGTAGTTATTTCCAATCATCGTGGTTTGAGGATTAAATATAGGAAAATTGCATTTTGAAAACCTTCAAAAGAAGAATGCGAGTCAACATCTAAAAAAAAAAACATAATATAAATAACAATTTCAAAAAAGTTTTGCAAATTTTAATGCAAAATTCGCAAGTGTAGAATCAAAAGCGCTAACTTCAACTACGAGCCTGGTTTGTTCTGCTATCAACAATCAACTGTGTGTATCTAGGGATAGTCACTGAGGTTACTTCAAGTGAAACATAGAACCTGTTATATTAGAAATATGTTCCAAATTGCGCGCGCATCATGAGTTCGCAGAATATAATTTAATTATTCTGTGAACTCGTAAATGAAACAGGCAGTATCTGTCATATACTCGCAAGAATATTGATTAAAAATCAAAGTTAATTTTTTCTCATCATTTCGACAGTTAATTTTTAAATATAGATGGATGCACACGCAATGTATTTTTTTAATACGTTGGTTTTCACTACTTTGGGCATTATAAAATAAATATATTTCGTAAAAGTGTGATAAATCTCACGGACCGCAAAAATATTGAAGACGAGTCGCGGATTGGCCACCCCATCCTTAAACACAGAGAAAATAATTTATCTTCCCCGCCAACTGATAACTTGAGAATTTCTATTCAAAATACCCTCAACCCTTTCAAAGCACCTTTTCGTCGACGCCAGCAAAATAGCGTTCTATAAAAAAGATGGAGGAGTAAGTCAAGTTCACCTTCTCCCTTCCGTTCCAAGGCTTAAATTCGCGAGGGAATAAATCGGTTAAGATGAGGCAATAAAGTCGACAGTTTTTATATATAATCTACGACTGGATAGGTAAGGAAAGGGCTTTGAATCGGTATTTTATGAGGTTTAAAGCCCAAATCATAGAGGTCATAAAAATAGCCGTCAGTTTAAACTTAACGCCTCAGCTATAAGGTTTGAAAACTCAAATAATGTACTTAAAATAATTTAAGGGGACGACACAAAATATATATTTCTTATAAGCACACTATTTAAAGACATTTTATATTAAATAATTCGTATTTTTTACACCTAATTTGTGCCATTGTATAATATTTTTGAAGAAATGAAATAGATTTACAAGAATGTAAAGTTTTTTCACAACATAAATCTGCATGTCAGTTTCAAAACAATCACAATGTTAGATTCCATCATAAATTAAATTAAAAAAATGTAATATAAAGATTATCTTCTTCTGTGTTTATGTAAAAAAAAATGTGTGCATTAATCTTGCTTGTATATGTTGTTCTTATTAATGACAAATTATGCAGAAGCCTTTTTTTTCCCCCATTTTCTTCTACTATCGAAAAAATAACGTTTTTGTATTTTGTTTAACTAGATCGTTTATATGAATTTTAATTTGAATATTTATGTTCAACCAACCACGTGCTTTGTTCCTTTTCTTATCATCATCAGTGGCGTAACAACCCCATGGTGGATAAGGTCGTTGGAGACAGGAGATGTTTTTCTTTTTACGGAATAGGGTTGTCCTCCCTACACTCTACAGTCATATTATAGACGGAGACCTATAGTTTAAAGTGCATTCTGAACCACTACAAACATCTATGGCACCGCCGGGACTCGAATCCGAAACTTACTACACCACATCAGAGTGCCTAGTGTGGAATTGTCCCTGTACAGTTTGGAGATGATGTGGGTGAGAAGTCTGATTGGGCTCTGTGACTTTCTACAGTCATATGAGACTGTGACCTACAGCTTAAAGTGGATTCCGAATCACTACAAGCGTCCATGGCACCCCTGGGATTCGAAACCGAAACCTGTTGCATCGCGCGGTAGATACTCGGCCTCGGCCAATCAGGTCCCTAAAACGAAACCCGTGACACCAAGCGCTAGTCACTCGGCCATCAGGCCCCAAATACATACAGTGACCAAGATTCGACCCCAGGTTATTGCGACCACAACACAATGTACTAACCACTATACGATCATGGCGACTTTCTTTTATCTATCAATAAAAAAAATTTTAAGTAAAAGTAAAAATCACACGTTACTTAAGTAATAGTTAATTATAATATAAATAAATTAACTGATATTACAAGGTAATTTTGGTTTACAAATAAATTCATTACGCAAAATAATATTAGCGATAATTTCTAAATATTACGAAAATTTCGTAAATGGTCTAAATTAAATGTTTTCATTATAAATAAATAAAAGCCAGACTAAACTAACACAGTGACCAAAATGATTAGCTTAAGCCTATCTTAACTAATCGTTTGTAACATTTTATTTAGACAAGTGTAAGGTTAATAACATCTAAATATATATACAAAATGTGTGTATCCCCGCCTATGCACGGGTTTAATTTACATCCAATTTTCCCTAAAAACTAAAATTGACAGGGATACTTGTAAAACAAAGTCTAGTTCAACTGACAGAAAAGAGAAATTTCGAAATAGGATCAATATTCGTTAAGAGATTACCAAATTAGGTTTTAAGCCAATTTGGAGACTTTCCGTGGTTGGCGAACTTTTGATGGTTGAATTATTTTTCTATGCTGCTGTACTGTTGATAAACATGCCGACGTAAAATAAATAAATAAATTAAACACTGGCCGATAAATTGCAACATACCTAAAATTTTGATTAAAAAAATTTTTACATTGCGATTCTCCCTATAAAAAGTTTTCAGCCAAATTGCAGTTTAGGGGACAGAAAAATTGACTGTGTTGTCGCCAAAAGAAAGAAAATATGTTTTCGACTACTGCTAATAAGGAAGCAGACAGGCAATTTTTCGCTTCTCCCCATTTTAGTAAACTGTTTTAAGTTTTTCAAAATTTGATAGCCATAGGGGCGAGTTTGTAAGGGATGACATTTAATATAGTGGAGAAAGAAAGAATTTATATGGAAGAGTGTTTCGTTGAATTTCACATTGGTTTTTACTGTTAAACTTGCAAAGCCGCCTAAGGAAAAAAAATTATTTAGTTGGACGCTAGAGCTGAAGAAAGCGAAGATGATGTTTTGAACAGACGTGAATCTAAATAAGAGTTAACAAGTTTTATTGTCTGAAGCAATTCAACGCCGGGTTGCAAGTGCTATTATTATATAATTCTGAAATTGGGGAAAAAAACAATTTAAATTTGAATATAATCATTGTATTCAATCACGCAGAAAGAAAAAAAAGGAGAACAAAAATTATATCTCAAATTTGATTACTTTACTCGAATTGACTAATCCTTCTGAAAACAAAAATAGGCTTTTTTTTAGGAAACAATCAGAAAAATAAAAGAACGGTGCTTTTTTTTTCCCCTCCCCAGAAATACTTCAAACGTAATATTTTCAATACATAAGTTTTTTTACGATTGTTTTGTCATTTAAAAATGTTTTATCATACACAATACATTATTAAAAGGGAATGTAAAAAATTTTATAAAGAGACCCAGACATTTTTATTTCACTATTTTATTCTATATTAATTCAAAGCCGGTTAGGATAGATGGTTTTCCCCAATTGCTTATTTACCTGGAATTAATAAAATTCTAAAGCTACTTTCACAGAGACAGCTTACAGTAAGCTATACTACAGTTATTTTCACAAAGAGAACACACAATAAGCTATTTTCAACATGAGTTAATCCCTCAAAGGATCAAAAGGAATAACTAACGTATTGTCCAACGGGGAATTAGAGCATTAATTCTCAATACAGATAACGATGAAAATATTTTATTCTAGAAAGATATGTGGAATTTACATGTAAAAGTTAGTTTACTGTATTTCAATAATTTACTGTATATTTAAATAGATTATTACTGTTATCGGAATGCTTGACAAACTTAAAATGATAAACAAATTTAAAGTAATTTTAGAATTTTAAATAAATATGATTTCCCATAATTTAAAACCGAAAGAATTCGATCTACTACAATTAAAATTGAAACATAATACGATTATCTACAATTTAAAGTTATAATATTTCTATTAAAGTTACAATTTATAATAAATATGACCCATTCAATAGTAATTTATTGCAATTGAAATTATTAATAATTTATTGCAATTTATAATAATATGATCAACTCAATTCATTCAGTATTCTCAATTTTTCATTCATTTATTTATTCCTAATCAATAATAATTAGCAATGAAAACAATACGTATGCTACGTACATATAGCTGATTACACAGCTGAATACAAATTACCCACACAATATATAAATAAATATACAATTTTAAAAAGTCGCGATCAAAAAAAATTATTTATAAACTTGCATGCTTCAAGTCGTGGCATTGCCCATTTACATTGAACTAAATGTGATGCAAAGCGATCATTGAACATATAAATTACGAACATTAGCAACTTACTTTTTCAGCTGACAGTTCTATTTTCCCCGCATACGAGAAAAATTCTTATAATCCACACTAGGTCCGATCGCACTTTGAAAAACCAGTCAAAAGTACAAAAACCAACGGTTGCTACAGCAAAAAAATTCGCATCCCAGCCGCACACGCAAACAACAACGCCAGCAACAATACCTCCACACAAAAAAAAGTAGGCGAAGAGGAAAAACAACAAACACAAAAGCCCGAACTAATAGCAGGTTGTTTTGAACTTTCACTCCACTTTCTTAATGCTGCCGAACCGGCTTCGCACGCATTAAAGCTTGGAATGAGGACATGCTCAAGTCAGCTGTTCCATTGGCTCGCAAAACGGCGAGCGACTCGGTCGCCAAGGCAGTCGCCAAATCAATACATTTTCGCCCAGGCAATCAAATAGAAACGTTCCTATTGCATAATCACAAGAAACAAATGACGAAATGCAGCTGTTGGATGAAAATTAGACAAGATTGGAAATGGAGTAACTATTCATAGAAATGAAAATTCCGACATGCGAAAATGGATAATAATTTTGGATATTTGTATTTCACAATTGTAGCATATCTCAATTTCTGACATGTTTGCTTTTCAGCGACTGTGCACTGTGTTGGATAATATTCAACATTCCAAGAACAGGAATAGGTAGTTACTAATCATATTTCACAATATTAATGTATTATGAAATAGTGAAGAATTAAATTCATAAATGAATTTAAATTCATTTGAAATAATTAATATATTTTTTTTAAAAACTGATTATTTTATTTACGAATATAATCCTTTTTTAAAAAGTCAGTTAAAATTTTTACAAATTAATAATTAATTTTAATAACTTTTAGATTTATCACAGGTTTTGAAAATTCCAAAATTAGAAAACTTATTTATTTCATTTTATTAAAAGAAATAAAAAAAGTTATTAAATAAAGAACATTTTACATTCGATTGTAAAGATTCAAAGTATAATGGAGATAAATTAAGAAATATTGTTTACATCCCTTTTTTTTTTTTTTTTTTTTTTCCCCCGATATCAATAAAATTGTAAAGGATTAAAAAAAATATATCGAAAAGCAAATTTTTGATTTAAAAAAAATAAGATAGTTTTTGAAAAAAAAAAGACAGTTTTTGAAAAAAAAATGCTGCAATTTTCGGAGCGCGAATATTTTTAATTTATTTCTGTAATTAATCTGATGTTGAATTCCAACAATATCGTTTATACTATATGATTATTAATAACATTTATATAAATAATAATAATTCCAATTAGCTGCCATTAAATATAATTTAATATTTCTTAAATATCAATAGATATAATATTTTTGCATAAATTTCAATTATTTCATTACATCTATTTTAAACAAAAAAAAACCCAGCTTCTGTTGTGATAGAGAACCCGTAGGTAGGAATCTGGCTTGGCTCCGTGTCGCTGAAGAAGGAGGGCAGTGCCTTCCGGGGGATTTTAAGGGGGAACTACCCCGCATTTGCGTATCGTATGGGAGAAAATCAGGAAATTCCCAACAGGTAGTCCGACTAACAAGGCAAAATGTTGAGCATCACTAACACCATCGAGCCAAAATCGCCGCCATTGAATTGAACCTCCGCCCTAATGCTCACCAGAAGAGCACGTTACCACTGAGTGCAGCATTCATTTTATAATAATTCCATCAATAAAATCGTTTATAATATTATCGATAAATACTTCATTGATTACGAAATGAAAGTAAATAATTATTTTAAATGGAGTATTTTCTTTCCATACTTATATTTATTTTAAAATTTTATTACTATAATTAAAACTTGACTATTTTGATTTCATAAAAGAAAGTATTTTTATTGTCTATTAATAAAATAATTCACTGATTTTTTGTGAATAGTATTTTTTTCCTTTGAAAATAAACTACTTGGATATACTTGCATTTGTTTGTATCTTGCGTCCCAATATCGTAATACGAATTTCAGTGACTATTTGGCAATACCAGTGAGGAATGCGGATTGCAGTACATTACTACTATACCAATCTTTCATGTTGAAATTTAGTTTCACTTTCATGTATCGAATTTAGATACCGGAAAATGAAAGTTCATCCAGTTATTTCATCTGTTAGTTATCTAGTTGTTATTTCATCGTATAGGAAGTTCATCCCTGTTAGTTCGTCCATTTTGTAATCTCGTTATATACCCAAGAATGGCGTACTTCTACAACAAAAAAAGCATTCCACAAATATAAATGCACTTTATGGTATTTATTTTATATTAAAAAAAATTACGCTATTACTTAAAACAGGTGAACAAATTTTAATTGTGAATATGAATCACTTCAAATTTGTAAAGTTACGTAAACATTAGTATTAGAGAGTTTTTGCATACCGTACGTTAGTTACCGTAGGATGTCCGTTAGCGCAGGACCCTAGTGCGCATGCGCAGTTTCCTATGAGCATGCGCGCTAGGGAGAAAAAGCTAATGGACGTCTTACGGTAACTAACGTACGGTATGCAAAAACTCTCTATTATCGCTCATTTGATGAATTGTAAAATAAAATAAAAAATAACTACAAAACATTTCCAACTTTTGAAGACAATGAACAGACCCAATTAATGAACATATAAAATAACTTAAGCAGATAGTTTTTTCGAATGTTAAAGAACCTGTCAAAATATTATTCTTCACCTATAATTTCAATACTAAGTTAAAAAGCCACACACTGTAAATGAACTAAAAACTTGATCCCACAAGGCTTATATCTCTAATCAGCTCACAAAATCTCATCATCCGTCAGTTTCCACAGAATAAAAGCTTCTTCGTTTTCGAGATAGTGATGGAATTTTCGTCTTCGTGGAAAGGCACCTTTCTTTTTTTATACGGAGATAGTTTATTAACTGCTAACCGCAGATCCTCCGCACTAGATTTATCGCCCTTGATAATAACGACCGGAAATTTTTGGCCCAAGGTAAAGCTTTTGTTTTGTTTTTTTAGGGAAAAGATAATAAAAGTATGTGGCAGACATATTGATGAGAGTGAAATGCTAGTGCGAGTTTTAAATTAATTATAAAGCCAAATATTTAAAACGAAAGTATGCGGTAGTAACACAGAATCGCAGTGGTTATGCAAGATATTTAACTTGGCTGAATAGTAGATTCCCAGTGTGTGTGTACATGTCTTCTTGAAATGTTACCTCACAGTTAATTTTTCCATCAATCAATTTAATATAGAAAGAAGTTTAATATTTCATTTAATTCTGAGAATTATTAAGCTGCCGATATTCTGCAGATTATTACTAATACTAAATTTTAAATTTTGATTTAAACTTTCAACTGTGGTAACAACCCCATGGTGAGTCAAGGCCGTCTGCTTACTGGCAGATTTCGAGACAGGAGATGTTTTCTTTTTACGAGGTGGGGTTGTCAGTCCTACACTATACAATCATATTAGACTGGCACGTACGGCTTAAAAAGGATTCCGAACCACTACAAATATCTATGGCACTGGTGGAACTCGAACACGAAACCTGTGACTCCAAGCGCTAGAGCGCTAGTAACGGGCCAGCAAATTATTTTTATATATTATTTACCGTTATGACAGTCGTTTTACCAGAATTTTTTGATTTAAGCAATTATATTCATTCTGACTTTTAAGCTTTTATTTTAATGAGAATTTACACTCAGATACTTTGCGGCTCATATTTTCTTTGAAAATTTTTAAATGTCTTATATTTTTAAAATTTAATAACATAATCACATTTCTTATGTTTTCGTTCTGTCTTGACCTTTAGACAAAACCAAACAGTTCTACTGTTTTCTTCTAAATTTCCAAAAAATAATAACAATAATAATATATAAATTAATAAAAATCAATATTTTTTGCAGAGGGAAATTAAAAATTAAAATTAGTCAGATGAGTCAAATCATTTTTATTTTAAATCTTAATTACTCATTAATCGAGTTGCAGACATTGCAATGATAAGCAATACAAATTCAAGTGATCAATTCATATTATCAGACACGTGACTAACTCATTGCGAAATTCTTAATTCGAGCGGATGAAGTATTTTTTTTTTTTTTTATTTCTTTAATTTTACTTTCTATTTATATTTCATTTTTACATTTTTTTTTATCTTAAATATTCTTATTGAATTCTTATTCAAGATTAAATGCAATTAAATATTATATTAATACTTATTTATTTTTTGCCCGATTAAAAGTTTTTATTCAGAATTCTATTAAGAATAGAATGATTCTTAATAGAAAACTGAATAAAGACTTTTAAAGAATTCTATATGAATGAATATATTTAATCGTTTTCTTTTCATCCCTTTCAATTATGATTTCAATACATTGAAAAATTCTAGTTTCAATATACTCTTTCTTAAATATTTCAATTTTTTTTTGTGACTGAAAATTTCAAATATTTTATTTTTGAAAATTTATTATTTTTTTAATTTATTGTAAATTTATTCAATTTTGCAAACATTTATTTCATATAAAATTTATTTATTTACTTTCTATTTATTCCAAAATTTATTTATTTACTTACTTCTTATTTATTTCAAAAATTTATTTATTTACTTCCCCTTTGTTTTAAAATTTATTTATTTACTTCCCATTTATTTATTTACTTTCCATTTATTTCAAAATTTATTTATTTACTTCCCATTTATTTATTTACTTTCCATTTATTTCAAAATGTATTTATTTATTATTTACTTTCCATTTATTTCAAAATTTATTTATTTATTTAAAATTTATTTACTTCCCATTCATTTCAAAATTTATTTATTTATTTACTTCCCATTTATTTATTTATTTATTTACTTTCCATTTATTTCAAAATGTATTTATTTATTTATTTACTTTCCATTTATTTCAAAATGTATTTATTTATTTTTATTCCATAATTTATTTATTTATTTTCCATTTATTCCAAATTTATTTATTTATTAATAAATTTTGGAATAATTGGGAAGGAATTATTTATAGATAATTCCTTTTTAAAATTTATACATTTATTTCATTCCAAAAAATATTTATTTATTTCCCTTTTTTTAAATTTAGACATCTATTTTATTAAAAAAAAAAGTACTTTTTCCATTTAAGAAACAACAGGGTTGTCCAACACCATCAATTTATTAAGATTTATTAATTCTTTCATTCTTTCTTTTACACGATCTTTTTTTTTTTTTTTTTTTTTTTTCTCTCGTCCAATAATAAATTTTAGTTTTCATTTCCAACCGGGTGACAACTTTATCACAACAATAAATAAAAAATATGGTATTTCCTATTCTATTACCAAACGATTATCCGAAAGGAAAAAAAAAAAAAATTATTTGTATCGATGACATAAATAAATATTTTTATGCGAGATATTTTAAAATAAAAATAAAATAAAAATAAAAAATACTTTATCGAAATATTTGTTTATTCTTTTTTAAAAAAAGAATAAACTATGACAATATCCCTACTGCCCTCTACAAAAAGAGATTTGTAGACGAATGACCACATATTTTATTTATTTCAAAGATTCTCAAGAAGAACCAGTTCTTCGAGAAAAAGGCTGGAACATAGGTTTCTAAATGAATTCTTAGAATATTTTTTTTTTTTTTTTTCTGGAGAAAATAAAAAGATTCTGAGTAGACCAAAAGTACTTTTTAGTAATGGAAATTGAATCACGCAATTCGATTCAGATAGATGAAATATTTTTTCCCTTTACCGTCCTTTTTTTTAATGGAAATATGAAAGAATGAATATTAACAAGATATTACTCAATACTTCAAGGAATTTCAGATTTTATTGACAAATAAAATTACGTTTCGATCAAATAAATGAAACATATTTTTAAAGTTATGACAGTTAAGTATACTTTTCTGTTCGTATTCATATTTTCATGAAGAAATAGTGTCGTGTATTTGCCGATTCCGATAAAAAATACTGTCGTTATTTATCGGTCCCTACATTCAGGGTAAATAAATTTTAAGACTCCATTTAGAAAAATAAAATGTGGTTTTGGATATCGGATATTTATAGCAAATTATTTATATAAAAGATAACTAACAATAAAGTAGATTTTTACAGTTATCAAAAGAACAAAGTAAAAAAATGAACAGTGCCAGTTGTGAAAATATTTTTTATATGTAACAGGTATTTTTTTTTATTACTAATGTTTACACTTGAATTTGAGATCATTGGTCATATTATCACAGTAACCTATTCTTATCCAAGATGAAACAAGAATAGGGAGAAGGGAAGTGGTACTGCATCCATTAGAAAGAGCAGACCCTAATCTTATCCAAGATGAAACAAGAATAGGGAGAAGGGAAGTGGTACTGCCTCCATTAGAAAAAACAACAGACCCTAATCTTATCCAAGATGAAACAAGAATAGGGAGAAGGGAAGTGGTACTGCATCCATTAGAAAGAGCAGACCCTAATCTTATCCAAGATGAAACAAGAATAGGGAGAAGGGAAGTGGTACTGCCTCCATTAGAAAGAACAGACCCTAATCTTATCCAAGATGAAACAAGAATAGGGAGAAGGGAAGTGGTACTGCCTCCATTAGAAAGAACAGACCCTAATCTTATCCAAGATGAAACAAGAATAGGGAGAAGGGAAGTGGTACTGCATCCATTAGAAAGAACAGACCCTAATCTTATCCAAGATGAAACAAGAATAGGGAGAAGGGAAGTGTGGTGTACTGCATCCATTAGAAAGAACAGACCCTATTCTTATCCAAGATGAAACAAGAATAGGGAGAAGGGAAGTGGTACTGCCTCCATTAGAAAGAACAGACCCTAATCTTATCCAAGATGAAACAAGAATAGGGAGAAGGGAAGTGGTACTGCATCCATTAGAAAGAACAGACCCTAATCTTATCCAAGATGAAACAAAAAAATAGGGAGAAGGGAAGTGTGGTGTACTGCATCCATTAGAAAGAACAGACCCTATTCTTATCCAAGATGAAACAAGAATAGGGAGAAGGGAAGTGTGGTGTACTGCATCCATTAGAAAGAACAGACCCTATTCTTATCCAAGATGAAACAAGAATAGGGAGAAGGGAAGTGGTACTGCATACACTAGAAAGGGCAGGCCCTATTCTTATCCAAGATGAAACAAGAATAGGGAGAAGAGAAGTGTGCTATACTACATCCATTAGAAAGGACAGGCCCTATTCTTATCCAAGATGAAACAAGAAGAAGAAGATAAATGTGCTTTACTACATCCACCAGAAGGAAAATAACATCAAACAGGAGAATTTTCAGAACTAATTCTATACACTTATTTATAGTATGGTGAAAATACCAGATAAGTCTTTCGAGGCAATAAGACTGTCGATGTGAGACATTTGCTTAAAACTGTCATGATAATTTGTTTTTTAAAGCAGATATTATAGCGCTCGTTAACAATGGAATGGGATCTTCGTTTTCTCTTCACTTAGCATGCACTGTGCCACAAGTGGAGTCATTAAAACAAGAAATAATAAAAGTAAAAATTTATATAAAAGTATAACAATTTTTAATAACGATTTCAAAAGCAAGTGATTCTCATCAAATATTAAAGAATGTCAAGTTAAGAAAAAATTCATCCGTGGCCGTATTTCTTCCAAACATATGCGGAGTTAGATAAAATTACAAACAAACGGACAAACAGAACGAATAGTCATGTGCATATTTAAAAAAAAATGTAAAAATTGAGTCTAATCGGAAGGATTCAAATACAGCGGCGTAATAAGGGGGAAAGTTAATTTCGTAGGTTAATTTATTTACAATAAAAATAATTTTAATATTTAATAAATGATATTTCAAATATGATAATATCAAAAGAAAAATTATATTTAAAAAAATTCCACAATAACTATTACACTATTTCATTTCAAATCTACTTTGCGCTGCGTTTATCTGACTAACAGCTCTAACTGGTAATCGATTAATTCACTTCCGCTTTTAAAACGGATGTTATCTTCCGCTTAAATGGTGGTCGAACTATACCCGGTTTTAATAACTGGATGTTGAACAATCTACTTGACATGCGTGGCCAAACTCTTTATATTTTAGGCCTTGAATTTAGATTTGCATTTACGCCTTCATGTCATTAAACAACACCAGTCAAATATTAAAAATATTTTTTGACTTTCAAATTGGAGTTTAACAAAGAACGATTCTGAATTTATCTAAATAAAAAGAATTCAAATTGAACAAACGATGAAAATCGTTTTGTTTTCAAAATGAATACACAACGATTATTTCATGAAATAACACGTTCCATTTCCACCATAAATATCTAAATATTAAGCATATTAAAATATATCTAAATATTAAAAAATAACTGATAAAATTATTTTATTTATTTATTTTTTTAATATTATTATTATATAATTTTATTATTTTCTCTTTTCTTGGTGTTTTTTTATTTTTTTTTCCTCTGGTATTGGCTTATAAAGTTGAATAGTTTTAGATTATATAATTCAACAAGCAGAAATATAACAGTTTTAATTGAGTGTATTACCTATTACAAATAAATCTGCCAACGGCCGTACCATGCTGAATATACCGGTTCTCGTTAGATCACCGAAGTTAAGCATCATTGGGCGCGGTCAGTACTTGGGTGGGTGACCACCTGGGAACACTGCGTGCCGTTGGCAAACTTGGGACCTGAATGGCCGAGTGTCTAGCGCTCTGGCGCTCGGTGCCACAGGTTTCGGTTCGAATTTGCCATGGATGTTTGTAGTGGTTCCGAATCCACTTTAAGCCGTAGGTCCCGGTCTTCTATGACTGTAAGAGCGTCACGGAGCAAAAGTCAGGCTTCTACCTACGGGTGCACCATCACAACAGAAGCTGCTTCCTTCCCCTTCAATCATGAGTCCATATGGGCTTGTGGGCTTGGCCAGCCAAGTGGGATAAGAAACAACAAACAACAACACAAATAAATCTTTATTTTGTAAGCGTGTCACCATTTAATTTTTAAAAAACATTTTGAATACAAGCATGTAGTTTAAAAATTTGGGTTTTCGAATATCATAAAAGCAAACGATAAAAATAGTAAAGAAAACATTTAAAAAATGTATTGTGTAGATTTAATTGCTTTATGCGTATAATAATAATAAAGTAGTCAAATATATAAGAACAAAATTATAAAATTCTTTTTATAGAACAGGTATAGAAAATCTTTAAAAAAAAATGCGGATAATAAATCCCAACATATAATTTTTAATTATAATGAATAATATAGTTCCGACATTTAATTAAAAACCAAATATCATTTTTATACTTCCCTGTATTATCGTATAATTGTGGTGAAGAGGTGAACAATCTGTTTAAGCAAAAATTATTGCTAAAAAAATTTACCAGTTATTTTCTCCTTTATTTTATTAAATTTTTTTAAAAGTAAAACAAAAAAATTCTATAATCCGATTACACAGAGGCTCGAATAATTTTAACAAGCAAACTTTAACACCTAATCCTGTTTTAATGAATCTGAGAAAAAATATCCCAGAAAACCCTTCATATCAATTATTTTTTTAATTAATAAAATTAATATTTGTTTGTAAAATAAATCCAAAATGTAATTAAAATCTGTCAAATAAAAAAAAGGAAGATTAAAAAAATATATTCGGATGAAGAGATACATGAAGAGAAAAAAAATTTAAATCATTTTTTAAAACTAAATGCTTAATATCAAAAGACAGAGAAAAAATTAAACATATATATAAATATTTTTAACAAGCGTAGATTCAGAAAGAAAAAAAAATTAAAAGATATCATTGTTTTTAATTTATTTTTCGTTAAAGATAATTTTCATGAAAAATAAAAATTGTTTTAACTGAAAGTAACAAACAGTTAGAATAAGTGAAATTTCCATTAAAAACACTTAAATAGAAGATTATGGATTTTGAAATAAACGAAAACTGGAGAGCATAATTGAAAAAATTGGATAACATGTTACTAAAATAAAATAAGCATGAAATTCCATGCATTATTAACAGTGTCACATTTATTAAACAACTGCAACTAATACGAAATTTATGACATTTTCGCATAAACATGCACGCTAGTATATCTTTGAATTATGTGTCATTCTTTTTTGAGCATATTTTTAACATTCATAAAAAAAACGATACGAATAAGAAACATTTTATTAAATTTAATTTTACAGAATTGAAAAGAGAGCATTTATTTCGCGTTCTTTTTTTAATAGCTATTTGAAATTTTTTTCATTTTTATTTTCTGTGAGAAATATATTGTGTCATTTGAATTAAATTTCATTTAGTATATTTGATTCACATTTCAAATTCATGTTTTTTGTGAATGACTGAACTAGTTATATATTTTGAAAGGTATAAATTAAATATTTATAATAAAACATAATAAATATGTATTATTATATATGATATAAATAAATATTATTAAATGATATAAATATTATTTTTTATTTGAATAATTGAGATAAAGTAAAGCATTTTTTTTAATCTTGTTTCTCAACTTTATATTAGAATTTTTAATCCCTATTTTTTTTTTTTACAGTTATCCATATCATACAATAGAAGAACTACTTTATATTGTAACTATGGTTAATGAAAAAATAGAGAGTTGTTTCAATTTCTTCGCTATCTTTACGTTTTCTTTAACTACTACTATTCTCTTATCTTACTTATCACTTTATAACGACAACATCACTTGGACGATCAACTTCTGATAAAGGACTTTTTAGAATAATTAGCCTGCATTTGCGTATCGTGTAGGAAAATCCAGGTATGCTGTAACCAGGCAGTCTGACTGCCGATACAAGAAACACTGCTACAATAATTAAAACGCCATTTTCCAAAGAAGTGATTATATAATGCAATACTAGTGGGAATTAGGCTTTGGCTAGCTAAGAAGCACTATCACTGGGCCGTGAGTACAGTAAAAGATTTTAAAAAGGCAGTTTAAAAAAAAAAACATCATAATTTATACAAATCATCATACAACCATCATAATTTATACATAATTATTACACAATATTTTCTAAAGCAAAAATAATGTAATACTTTAAATCGGTAATAATGTAATACTTAAAAATAATGTAATACTTTAATAATATTTTAATGGAAATTATTTTCCTTTGAATACGGAATCGCGTAAGAAGATAGTTTTTACAAATAAATGTATTATATTTAAAATAAGTATATTTATTTTAAAAGCTTCTTCTTCTTCTGTTGCTTCATTGGCGCAACAGCCCCATGGTGGACCAAGGTCGTCTAGCTACTGGCAGATTTCGAGACATAAGATGGTTTCTTTTTACGGGATAGGGTTGTCAGCTCTATGCCCAACGTTGTATAGTCATATTAGACCAGGACTTACGTTTTCAAGTGGATTAGTTAACTTGAAAAGAGAAAGATATTTTTTAAAAATATTTTTCTGCTTCCTTCTTTCATTAACAGCAAGGACTATCAAGGACTATATCTATATCAAGGACTATATCTAATTGCAGTACATTTGTTTTTGTAGAGCATATTTACATATAAATAACTTGCTAGTTAAGTTTAGTAAACTTGGCGATTATTTATGATTATTTATTTAAACTTAGAAAAATAGACTTATATTATTATACGTATTTGTTCCGGATATTTTCTACCTATTTGAGGATAGAGAAAATCTATTGAATTCCACTTCAGAAATTGTCTTTTTAATGCTGAAAATTAAAATTTAAAAAAAAATGCCGACATTTTTAAGACGTTAAAAATGAGGTGACCTGTTGATGATAGTAATCTATTGAATTCCCTTTCAGAAAATGTCTTTTCTAATGATCAAAATTAAAATTTAAAAATAAAATGCAGACATTTTTTTAAGACGTGATTAAATAGCGACCTTTTTATACATTTATGGAACGACTTTTTAACCATTGAAGGATCAAAGAAAAGCATGAGAATACCACTAAAACTCGATTCAAACGCACCTCATTCATATGTGAAGTTACATAAAGTAATGTGGAAGGGAAAAAAAGAGTTTCTGCATTCTTTTTTACATTCATACAGTCGCAGACACAGTTACATTCATTGAGGTAAAAAAGATTTGTCTTTGCATTATTTAAAAGCATTAAAAAAAAATCAACAAGATACAACAGGAAGTAAAAAGCTGAACTACAACAAAAGGTACTTCCTGTTTTAAGCTCGTTACAAAGAAGACGCTTTACTTTTTAACTTTGACTGTAACGATTCCCCACTTTCCATTGCAAATGGAGATGAGTGGGGCATCAAAGAGGAAGAAAATAATGCAATTGTGAACTTTCTCTTGTAAAGTACAATAAACAAAATCAAGCATCTGAAGACAGAGCAAGAGAGGATGAAGGAAAGGAGTTCTTTTCTTCATCACCGCAATGAAAGAACTGCATTAATGTTTTTATTAAATACGAAATGGAAAAAAAATTTTACGAGATTTTTTTAAAAATTAAACTGGACATATGTGAGGGGGAAAAACAGTACTTATAAAAAAAAAAATATTGCGGTGAAAAACAAATAACAGGTTTCAGAATATCCGGTACGAAATCTAGTGTTAATGTGAAAGAAATGAAATCAAAAAGGTTATTATTTTAAATACAAGAACAATTATATAGATATTAAAAGGTAAAATCAAAACTACTAAAAATATATTTTTGTAACACTGTTTATCTAAAGATAAAGATACAAGCAAAAGCTCTCATGAATCCTGACATTGCTGATGTAAAGTTTAGAGCTAACATACAAAAGAAGATAAATTCTTAAAGGAATTAAATTACGACCTAATTTAAATAGAATAGAATGGAACTGTAATCCTCTATACCCTTTCATGGATCTATATTTGTACTGTATCAGTTGTCTGCAGAACAGAGGTATTTCTGAAACAACCATAAGAAGAAAAAAACGTCTTTTAAAATGGGCTTAGATTACCAGCTTATTTTATTTCTTCTTTGAGAATTACAATGAAACTCCACTTGGATCACTCGCACCAAATACTTGCAACAATATATGGTCATTGTTCATCTTCCGTTCATCCCTTTCCAATACTTTTGGACATCATTATCAACTCATTCGTGCAAACAGTTTTATTTCTTACTTTTCTTTTGTAAGAGTATAATAGTAGAACAGAATATCTGCGATAATACGAACGCGACTATCTAGAGCAAGAATGCACAAGCCATTTAACTTTAAAAAAAAAAAATTAGTTGTAATTTTTTTTAATATTTTTAGGTTGTAATGAAAGATAATCCAGCTACAATTTAACAAAAAAAGTAAGTATTTAAACATTAGAAAAATATTTTATTCAATGTTTTCTATTGTGGAACGCGTGGACCAATGTTCTAAAAAAATGTTTTATATTTTATTGCGGATTTGAAGATCATATTATTTGTCAATTAAGAGCTAGCCAGGTTGCACGATCTTTACTTATGTATCGTCCCCGCCCTCTACAATATTTATCACAAAAAATTTGTTCTGTTTAAAAATGTTCTTAACAAAGTAGATGTGGTTCTTGTTAAAATACATCAAAATTCGCAAACTCTGTTTAGATCAGCACATATTTGAGAAAAAAAAATTTTTACATGAATATCCTACCTTTAAACGATGTAAATCTGTTTTCTCTCACACATTGGCACGAGCGCCGCTTATAGCATTTAGCAGAAATAATCAGTCGGCTTCGAGACTCTCACTCGAGAGAAAGTAGAGCGTAACCATGCTCCCTCGCTGAGAAATGTTTAGTTGCTCTACAGTCCCTCACTCCGAGAGGAAATATATTTAGCAAAACCCTGCTCATTAGTTGGCCTATAGTCTCACTCCGGGAGGAAATATATTTCGTGCATGCTGGGCGTAGCCGAGTATCGGGTTTTTGGCTAAATAGAATCCTTCCACAAATCTGTAATTATATGTCTTTAAATGTGTTAAATATTCTATGTCTCTAATTGTATGTGTAAGGTATTTGTGCGTGTGTCAATAAAGCTGTGAGTTCTGCAATCTGTGCCTCAAGTATCTCAACTCAACCACACCCACTTAACCTTTGATTGCCAACTTGCACACAACTTTAAAATGTTTGAGAATACCTTTGATAAATTAATAGTTAAGTTCGCCCAAAATAAAGCCCTCATCGAAAATTTAATAGTTTATTGAGCAAATTTAATTAGCTAAATCTCCCAGTATATATTTTAAAAAAATATTTAGCATAATGTTTGATTTATATTATTAATGTTTCATTATAAGAATTGATCATATTAATCATATCCCTATTCGTTTAAATTTTGGATACACTGCGATTTATAAAATTTATGATTATTTTAAGAATACTAAGTAAAGTTTAATTATAATTAGATTCTTGAGATTTGGCTTGCTTTTGTAAAGCGACTTGGTTTTCCGGTAGACACTTAAAATGAACAGATCAAATATTAGCGTGACATTATTTACACACCATATACGTCACTGCAGAACATGTACTTGATTGATTATAGTTGTGATGATTGATTAGTACTATTGTATTCAATATACTTCTAATGTGAATTCAATATTGAAGCTGTGTTGAATGAGATTACTTTGCTAAACAATAAGTTATAGTGTAATAAATGACTGAGCGAGAAAATAAGACTAAAAAAAATTATAAACTTTTGTATAGATACAGTTATGACAGCAACATTTTAAATGTATAACCTCACAACATACACAAACACACAAAAGAAATATCGACAACTAGATTGAAAACAACTTGTTTTTATAAAATTATTCTTTTCTGTCCGATTCGTAAAATTTATATTTTATGACGAGAATTTTAATTAAAGGAAACTGAATGGAAATTTTCCTTTCTCATAATTATTATTGTGAGAAAGGAAAATTTCCATTGAAATAAAATGGGATGCTTTCAAAAAATTTGAAAATCCCGAAAAACGTAAACACCTGTTGTATTGTTTATGATTATATGAAACTCAAAGGGGAAAAAATATATATTTGAACAACTATTGGATAAAATAATTAAACATATAGCAGCTCATAACAATAAAATCCTTTCCTGCATACACTTTTTCAAAGAAATCCTGCAACAGGTGTAAGAGTTAAGGAGTATTTCACCTCAGCTTGGCTCCAAAGAATCTTCGCCCAATCAGGAAGCTCCACGTGAAATAAAACGAAAGGAAAGAGTGGATAGACACAATGGCCAATCAGGAAGCCCCACATGGGATGAGCAGACAAAAACAGCAGAACCGGGAGCCAGCTACCAGAGTGAGTTGAGGCAGAACTCTGTAAAAGCAACTTGGCTCCAAAGAATCTTCGCCCAATCAGAACTGTAGAAGCAACTTGGCTCCAAAGAATCTTCGCCCAATCAGAACTGTAGAAGCAACTTGGCTCCAAAGAATCTTCGCCCAATCGGAACATTAGAAGCAACTCTGATCCAAAGAATTATCTTATCGTTCAATCAGAACTTTAGAAGCAACTTGGCTCCAAAGAATCTTCACCCAATCAGAACATTAGAAGCAACTTGTTTCCAAAGAATTATAGCCCTATCAGAACTGTAGAAGCAACTTGGCTCCAAAGAATCTTCGCCCAATCAGAACATTAGAAGCAACTTGGTTCCAAAGAATTATAGCCCTATCAGAACTGTAGAAGCAACTTGGCTCCAAAGAATTATCTTATCGTTCAATCAGAACATTAGAAGCAACTTGGCTCCAAAGAATCGTCGTCTAACCAGAACATTAGAAACAACTTGGCTCCAAAGAATTATGAGCCCAATCAGAACATTAGAAGCAACTTCACTCCAAAGAATCTTCGTCAAACCAGAACACTAGAAATAACTTGCCTCCAAAGAATCTTCGTCTAACCAAAACATTAGAAGCAACTTGGCTCCAAAGAATCTTCGCCCTATCAGGAAGTCCAATGTGAAACAAAGTGACAGAGTGGATAGACATAATGGTCAATCAGGAGAGCCTCACGTGGGATGAGTAGAGTAAGAAAGAACAGAACGAAACTTCTACTGTTTTACCCCCACTGATTCTGGCAATTGAATGAGTGGAGGAAGAACTGTAGAAGCATAATGATTTATATTTTATTGTTAATTACTATATCTATAAATTGTATTGTGCTGAAGGTTCAAACATCCTATTAAAATATATGGACCCTAAATGTGGAGGGTTCATTTAATATAATAATTAAGTTCTCGCCAGCCTATCACCTTTACGACGATGTTTATGGTCCAGGAAGGTACCCACGTACAGTCAATAACAAGACCGAGGCAGGAGAGAGAGTGACTTTTATTATGGGCAATAAAAATAGGAAAACAATGTCGAATCAATCAAAAACTAAATATACCGAACAATGATTTCACTTGTATTTCTTATTTTCAAATTCTAAACATTAAAAAAAAAAAATAGTTTCAAAATATTTTTAAACCATCTTCGAAATATGAAATAAAAGAAATTCTAACGTAAACAATATTCCAGAAAAAATTTTGAGGGGTGGTGATGGAAAAATATTTCCACTCTTTTAATTAAAACATTTTTCTTTGATGATTAAACATTTCCATTTTCTATTTCATTCCATTAAAAACTAATTTAAAAAAATAAAGTAAGTAAATCGTTAATTAAGATTATTTGCTCAAAAATAAAAGAGATTAATTTCAAGACTTTTAATTACTTGTTTCGAAAAATTAATCATTTTCAAGATTGACTGTAAGAAAGATTATGAGGCAAATGCTTTTGCTTAGTTTGTTTCACTATTTACTGATCAATCGATACAAGACAGATGGTGGCAACAATACAAATAAAAATTCAATCGTGAAAACATAAGCTAAGACAGTGTTTCCTAAATTGAAAATAAATTCTAAAAGTATAAATAAATCAACATATTATGAAGTATAATTTATTCTTTTTGCTTAAACTTTCACACAAGGAAAAATAAATAAAACCCTAAAATTTTATATTCTCATGTAGTTATTGTATTAATTATAGTATTTTATAATGAATTTTTACTTCATTAATACAATATATATTTTAAATACGCATATCTATAAACATTATAAGTATTTTCGCTTAATACAGGGCCATACATTTATTTATACAAATACAAGCTGGAATTTTTTACTATTAACCAACGAGCTTCACAAAAATCTCTCGATTCCACAGCAAAACTTGCGACGACGCATTAAATGAATCCCAATCAAATTCAGGTCACATATATCTAAATTCTCCAAATCTAATCAAACGTAATATTGTGCTGCTGGTTCAAATATGCTATTAAATTATATAGCAGCGAAATGTGGAGTAGTCATTTCATATAATAATTTAGTTGTCGCCTTTATGACGATGTCTAGCGCTATAGCTCTCGATTCCACAGATTTCGGTTCGAGGAACAACGGTATCATGGATGTTTATAGTGATTCGAAATTTATTTTAAACCATATGTCCCGGTCTAATATAATTGTAGAGCGTTAGGCCCAACCTACCCTGTAAAAACAAAAACATCTCCTGTCTCGAAATCTACCAGTAAGCAGACGGCCTTGGCCCACCAAGGTGCTGTTGCACCCACGAAGATATGATTTACATGATTTGTCGCTCTACGTTCATCTTGTGCACACTTTAGGCTAAATAGACCGGGACCTACAGTTTAACGTGGATTCCGAACGACCAACAAACATCCATGCCACCGCCAGGATTCGAACCTGAAGCCTTTTGTACCAACGGCCAGAGCGGCGCCCACGAAGAAGAATCACAAGTAATTATTTGCGCTTATAACAGACTTACTTGACGTATAGCTTCGAACATATGAGGGATGCCAGTACCTTATGTTGCGCACATGCAACATTAATTTTACATAGCTCGATTCCGCTTCTCGTTAGGTGCAGCAAAGATGAGAACCAACGAAATATAAGTTTCACGTAGCCTCATAAAATGATGTTGCTTTGTTTGCTAGAAACAGCAACGGAAGTTTTGTCTACACGGTCATAGAATGAATAGAAAGGGCATACATGTGAACGACTATCGTAAATACTAAAGAAGACAAAACTCAGTCATTACGGTGCATCTAGAAAAATACAGCCAACAAAAAAGTACGATAAAGCAAACAATCCCAACTCAACAACAGCAGCCTTCTAATGTTATTTGTTAGTTTTATATTATTAAGAGAAAAACTGAGCCGTAATGCAATTATCTATTTGTATTTTGTATGATATTCCGGCCTTTCCTTGGAAAGAAAGTATGCCCTTTCTTTAATGTACGAAGCCATAGTGTGTAGAAATCCACCGAAACCTATAAAGCTACTCAAAATATTCTTTACAATTTGTAAGTTTTCTTAGATAACATGTAACATATTTCTATGCAAAAATTTATTATTAAAAAATTGCTCCCATAGTAATTCAAGTATAACGCAACGTCTCGGCCTATGCTAGACCTATAACGATTCAAGAAGAGGGTCACTTTTAGGTGAATGGGAACACTTTAATTTTTAGTTACAAACATTAAATATATTTACAGAACTCTATTTAAAGATAATTTGATTCATAAATGCACACCCCAATATCGGAGATTTTCAAAGTTCTCAAGTCTACATTGAATCTATTTCACCACGTCCTGCGGCAGACATTAACTAATCACATATCGCACTACACGAAACCCCAATGGGCTCACTTTGTAAACAAGCCAGTTCAATCCTTTCAGAAGAAGAGAAAAACAACACTCTTCTCGCCTCGCAGCAGAACTTTTTTTTTCTTCTCCAAAAATCTCCCTTCAAGAAAATCTGTCAAGAAGGGGGTTCAGTTTCCCTCACTTCTCATTTTAGTAGACATTTTCTCAGCTCATGGTCTATCACCAACCACGATGCAACAACTCATGGTGCAGTTCATCTGTAATTGTTTCGACCTGTGAAGGACGCATAGACAATCGCTAATTTCATGAGGTTTCATTATCCATGACACTAAATATCTGCTATCAGATTTGAGTGACAGGCTGTTCTAATTAGTACAAAACATTAATTGCATTTAATATAACTAACCAAACACTATTTGTCTGCTGTCAAAGAATGAGTGATGGGTTGTTATTATATTGTCAAAGAATATACATTCCACTTCTCTGAGAACGAAATGCCACAACCCTTTCCAGTGGGAAAAATACTACAATAATTTCTCTTTCTATGTTATATTTAATCGATGGGCAGAATTCTTTCTAAATATACGAATAAACACGATGCAATCTTCCGAAAACACAAAAAGTTAAATGATTTATATCAATATGCAAATAGAAACACAGTAAAGCGGCCTATTTTATTATATATTTTATTTATCTTCCTTGTTTTATTCAATACTTCAAAATTTATACACCTGCATAATTACATTCATTATGATTTCGTAAACTCAAATTTAATTAAATCTTATATCATAATCTCTTTCGCCATAGTTAAAAAACTGTAAAACTGATCCGTAAGTGTCGAAAACATCAAAAAATACAACCACAAATTTGACGCTTCCATGGCGAGGTGAAAATGTCTGTATTTCGTATTAAATACTTTGATAAAATTGTACATTAACCTTTTAGGCATGGTAGCAGACAAAAAAAACTACATCATCAAAAGAAAAATATTTTGTAATGATAACTCGCCAAATTATTTGCATAAAGTTAATTTAATTGTTGTGGGGTAAAATATGGCATCGTCGCATTTGACTATCACATCATACAGCAGTTGCAAAGCATTGCATCATATGACAAACATAGATAGAGCTTTAAAGAGGAGAATGAGCTACTGTTGTTTTTTATGCGGTAGAACAACAACATTGGATGGTTCTCTATCTTCAGTTGTCATCATTGGAAAAGTGTGGCGGTTGGAAGAGCTTTCTGAATGACATCAGAATTGAAAATGACATCAGTCTGCGGTTTCAAGGTAATTAAATTGAAGCATGGAACTGGTGATGTCGAAAAAGACATCAGATCAAACCTTAAGAAAATGACTACACCTCTTGAAGATCAATTCCAAAATGATCCGTAATCATCCAGTAAATGCTTCAGATTTAAAAGTTGTAGTATGCGGGTACTAGAGGACATCCCTGTTCGGGCGCCAGATTTAAATGGGTGAGGTTAGGGTAAAACACTTGAGGCACAGGCTTGAAAAACCCACAGTTTTACTTTCACACGTACAAACACTACAAACTTACAATTTTAAACAAACAATATTTAACATTAAAAGTAAAAGACACGTAATTGCAACTTCGTAGAAGGACTCCATTTTTGAGCAGAAAACGCGAAACTCGGTTACGTGCAGGACTGCGCCGAAATATATTTCCTCTCGGGCTGAGAGACTGTAGACCAACTAAAAGTGTCTCAGCAGGAGCGCAGGCTTTACGCCCTACTTTCTCTTGTATACGAGTCTAGAGTCCAACTGATTATTTCTCCTGAATACCACAGGGGGCAATATTGCAGATGTGTAAAAGACAGTATGGTTACATCGTAAAAGGAAGAATGGTTACATCGTAAAAGGAAGAATGGTTACAAAGTTGAATTTGCGAATACCTGTACTATCATATAGATACACGAGCTGTCCACCGACCCCATATGGAGCATGGTCTCAGCCCAAAATATCTCCCTTATTTAGAAAAAAAAAAAATTTTTTTAACGGCCCCATCAAAAAAAAAAAAAATCTTTAGTCGCCAAAAACTGATGTGGAAGATACTTGCTTGGACAAAAAATACATGTTTCATGGAAAAAGAATACACTGTACTGTACTGCACTGTAATCTTTTCAGATGAATCGAAATAAATTACATCGGTAAGCTTTATGTTAGGAGAGAAAAAGTGAAGCATATCATTCCAGATTACTTATAGTAAAGTACAGTACAGTACAGTTTCTAGTAAATCTGGAAAGAGTACATCTAGCAAAGGGGTTGGAAGACTTAAAACTTATTACTGGAACTTTGAATCATCAGTTTATACTAGCATCTTAGAGGAGAGTTTAAAGTCGGTTATTAGGGATTGTTGCCACAAAATTCATTTTCCATCATGATTCAGCATCTGTCAAACAGCGAGATTAATAAGAACAGACCTAAATTATTATTATGTAATTCTACTGCACAATTTGTATATTTTTAACTCCAAAAAATAACAATTACAAGGGCAGTTTTCCTCCTTCACTCCATCTCGAAAAAATCTACGAGTAGTATCAAAAATTTTAGACTGGCCTGGGGATAGTCCTAATTTAAACTGCAGCAAAGAAGTCAGCATCAAATTTGAACTGTGGAAAGCATTATAAGGGTTATATACATTGAAATATTGAGAAACACTGGCCACGCTTGCATTCACAAGTTTACGATTATACTCAGTACGTTAATGTTGTTTTAAATAAACATTGCATTTTCCACTTTCAAGATTTAATTGCACTCCGCGTCCGTGGCTTATCTTCAAGTTACAAGCGCTTACAAAGTGAGTAACGTTAATGGCGCTTGCCTTAAGGCATAAACATTGCATTTTCCAGCTTTCATTAGAACAAAAAAAAAAAAAAAAAAAAAAGATTTAATCGCAGTAATTAGGTGTTAAAATTAACTTATTTTTAATGCATTTTATTCCTTACTTTTAAAGTACAGATTACTGTATTTCCATGTTAGACCATTAGAAGGCAAATATTTAAGCAAGACAATTAAAATGTCCCTTTTGCGTGTAATCGCATCAATTATCATGATGTAAACTTGACAATTAAATAATGTATTTGTTTTTCGGTTACTCAATACACCATTTCCTGTGGTTTGAATAAATATTGCATATTCACTTTCCTATTTACTCACAGTAATAAGGTACTTTAATTAATTTACTCTTATGGCAAAGTTTTAAGATTGTAACATCTCGGCGTATATTACACCTATACAGCATCAAAAAGAGGGCCACTTTCAGATTCATGAGAACACATTATATTTTTTATTTACAAGTACTATATATATATATATAATGAACTCTGGATTATTATACAAAGATATGAAAAAAATAAAAATAAAATTTGATTATTATTACATAATTAAATCAAAAGTATAGTTCACTCCAAGTTCGAAGATTTTTCAAAGTTCTCCAGTCTACGTCGAATCTAATCGCCTGGTTTGAAGCAGACCTTAATTATCACATGGTGATAAACGAAACCACAAGGGGTTCACTTTGAAAATCAGACAGAAACTCCGGCCTGTTCAAGCATTCAAAACAACATTTATAGTCGACGCATCGAATATCTCTCTTCTTCACCAAAAACCTACTTTTAAGATAATACATCAAGAGGTATGGGGGTCAGTTTCCCTCACTACTCATTTGAGTAGACATTTTTCAGCTCGTGATTTATCACCAATCACGATGGAACAACTCATGGTATAGTTCATATTCAATCTGTAGTTGTTTCGACTTGTGAAGTTCGCACAGACATTCGCTAATTTTCTGAGTCTCATTATACATAATACCGAATATCTGCTATCAGATTTGAGTGATAGGTTGTTCTGATTAGTACAAAACCTTAATTGCATGTAATATAATTACCCACAATACTGCTTGTCTGCTGTCAAATTTGAGTGGTAGGTTGTTATTACATACTTGTCAAATAACATACATTCTCTCTCATGGGAATGAAATACCATGGAACAACTCATGGTATAGTTCATATTCAACCTGTAGTTGTTTCGACCTCTTCCCGTGAGAAAAAAATGCTACAAGATGCAGGTTAGGTTTTAACAACTGTATCTTTGCATAAAACAAATATCTTCCATTTTTTTTATTGATGATATTATATATATATACCGCCAAAAATAAATATGTATAAGTATATATCAAATATTATAAGTATGTAATCAAATAATTCTCTCTAATGTTCGCACTTAATTTGGCACTGTAATTTAAGTTTGTTAAATTATAAATTAGTTTTGATCCAATCTATTTCATCTTTGTAACTATATTAATTATCTAAATAAACAGATTAAATTGCCAATAAATTCAAAAGTATGATATTTAATGAAATAAATTACTTAATAAAATAAAAACAATATTTATTTCAACAATCCACCACTTTTTACATAGCAAATTCGAGCATGTCGGTCATTGGGGAATATGAGAACTATCTATACATATGCATTCATAAAAAAAAAATTCATAACAGAAACAAGCTTCAAAGCATCAATAGATTTGCAATCTGACAAAAGCAGTATTTTTTCAGTTCGTAACACTACTGCAAACTAGCACATGTAAAAAATCGGATTTAATTTATTAGGCAAGGTTATTGTCTAAATCGATATCCACCTGGTAAAACAATGGTGTCCACTGCGATACAATAGAATCAATTTGATGAAGCTTCGTTGCGAAGGCGAAACAGAAGGTCATATTTTTGTGAAACTATTCATCCCCACGCAAGAAGAAATTCGTTGTTTCCAATATGAAATCGCTTGTCTGCAGGTTAAAAAATTTCTAAATTCAAGGTTGTCGCCTTAGGATGTTATGGCATATGGAATGTTTACTCTTATTCCGTCTTATTTTGAATTTTAAGACTTAAACATATTTTGTAAAATACGCCATATGACATTCTAATAAAATTATTAAAGTACAGAAAAAAAAAAGGGCAGTCAGTAATTTTTATATACTGTGTTGGTGTCATTTTTAAGAAAATAAAATTATTTTAAGTAAATATTTGGCAAAAAAATTCATCCCATAATTCAATTTGGTTGTCGTGTATAAACCTGTGTCCTGCGACCTGATAACCAATTGGCTAGCACTCTGGACTTTGGTATCACAGCCTTCAAGTTCGAATCCTGGCGGAGGTATGCGTGTTTGTTAGTAATTCAGAATCTACTTTAAACTGTAGATCTCGGTCTAATTAGCCTTAAGTATGCACAAAAGCGACAAGCCAATCCAAATCCTTAACGTCCTACAGTGCAGGGCGGACTCCCCATGAGTATCGACTGGATGGAGGGAAAAGGGCAGCTTGTTATGAAGCATCAGTTGGTAGAAGTCCGACTTGGATCCGTGTCGTTGAAGAAGGAGGGTAGTACCTTCCAACAGGATTTTTAGGGGGAACAATCCCGTATTTGGTAATCGTATGGAAGAAAATAAGAAAAACTCCCACCAGGTAATTCAACTAACAAGGCAAGATACTGTTAAACGATTTTGAGCCTTCTCGTTTTAGAAATAATGCCTACGAAAAGCCGCCAGCAGATTATACCTCAGCCCTCATGCTCACCAGTGGCGTACGTTGCCACTAAGCCACGAGTCTGGCTATTCAATTTGGGTAATAATATAAACCAAACACACACACACACAAAAATTATAATTCTGCAAAGCTTGGCCATTTTTTGAATATAACAAAATTCTGAATACGAAAACAAAGATTCAAGAAAAGAATTAAATTTTAAACAAAAGAATAAATATAATAACTCGCAATCAACAACCCTCCTCCGAAATAACTAAAAAGTTGTTATAATAAAATATCTTATTACTGTAGAACATATAGAGTTTATATCTCAATATATAGATTTAATCTAAAATGATTTATGTACATCAACAGTAAGTTGTTCAGCAACTCTAATATAAAGCACTTCATAAAGTAAGAACAATTATATAACGCTTAGATTAATAGGGCGGAAAACATTCTTCTGCTTTATTGCATAGTTACCATTCCTTTTCTCTATAGTCATCATAACAGCGTCATAACCATTTCTATCTCTAATGTATTCTAATAATTAGGCAAATAAGCGTTAATATTGAAATAATATCAGAAAATTACTGGACGCCTTACAAATTATGCAAGAAAAATAGACAGAATAGAGAAGAAGAAAAAAACGTCTTTATTACTTTAATATTATAAATTAATAATGTAATGTTTTTAATTTATTGTGCTTTAAAAGTTAATTTTCATATGAAATTTCCTTGTGATATTCGATTGCAGTGTATGTATTTTCAAACATCCGAATAATTCTAAGTGGACATTCCCCAGATATATCGTAATTTGAAGCTTTTCATGTGGAATTGAATATTATGGCTATTAATACCTTTTATTAATATACAGCAGCTATGATTTTTATCAGTAGTTATTAATTCATAACTCTTCATATGCTTTTCAATACTTGCTTCCATATTGCCTTTTTCATGGGGGTAAAAATATTGCACCCAACTTATTTAGAAGATTCGAAATAAAATATTCATTGAATTGATGATAAAATATTTCCTTCCATTTCTAAAATTCATGTACCAAAAGAAAAAGAAAAATCCATCGCACAAGTTTTGTAATGCAAGAATGATTTCGCAACCCCTTAACAAATCAGTGGGGTGGGATGAAGTACCTTGGCTACGAAGCAGCTAGAATATTTTAAAAAAGAATATAAAGCAGAATCAAAGACGATATAAAAAAAAAAATAAGACAACAACAAGAATATATTTTCACAAAGAATATTATAGAAGAAAGCTAGAAAAAACAAAATCTAATATCTTCTTGTGAAATACACGTTCGTTCGTTCTTATTTTATTTTCATTAATCTGATTTCGAACACCTAATTAAAAAATAGAGACATTGTGAGATACATCAAATCAGAAAGAATCCGCTGGCTCCGACATGTACATCGCAGAAATGAGGGAGACATCATTAAAAGGATTATGTTATGTAAATTGTTCAACAATATGAATACAAGAAGACCAAGGGAAAGGTCGATGAATAGTGTCGAAGAGGATCTTAGACGACTGAAAATTATTAACTGGAAGAAATTGACATTAGAGCGAGGCAAAATGGAGAGCTGTTGTGTTGGAAGCTCAAGTCTGTACAAGGCTTTAATGCCAGTAAAGAAGAAGAATCTGATTTCGACTTAAAAAAAATCATATCTTGGATATCATTTATATGTATGTTGCCATTCAACAAATACAAATAGCAGCGCAATGCCATCTCCCAGTTAGAATATTAATGATATATGTCTCTGTAATTGTTTTATGCTTATGTTTTGAATTTTGTCCTCTAGAAATATGCAATTTTTCATTCTACACATACTGTTGACAAATGATGCGAAACAGTGGTAGTACTCACACTTTTTATAATTGCGTACTTGTAAGTTAATGAAAATTCTGCCATCTTTTTCCCTCGGGATTTTTTTCATTTAATTTAATATCATAGCGTGAAGTTTTATTCTTTAATGAAGAGAATTCAAGCACATAATACATTACAAAGAAGGTATTATCACCTCAAAGGCATTGTGCCTGCCACATTGTGAATAAATGCATTTCGATGCATCGAAAAACTAATGTAAAGAAAAATTAAATTAAATTAAAATTAATAAAATCTTGCAAAATCAAATAAAAAATAAATAAAACATCAGAGTTCAGATTTTGGGAGGCGAGTTTTTTGTGGCAAACTTTTGTTTTTTATTTCAGAAATGCTCATGTTTCTCCACACAAATTCATTTAGCAGCAATTTAATTCTTTTTACGACTTCTACAACTAGCCCCTAATTGTACCGAATTTTTAAAGTAAAAAAAACTTAAAAGAAAAAGAATTTATTTTTAATTTAGGTATTTTTTTATTTTCCTGAGTACTATTTTAAAATATTTAGAAACTTTATTTTTTTTATCATATTAACGTTTAAAGCAGCCGACTATTAATTGCGATTTAATTTTATGAATTAGGATCAGGAGGATAAGGGTCTTATCCACATTGGTACTCCGTAATCGGTATATCAGTTGCCAGAAAAACTAATGTGTATTCATCAACTGAAAGAAAAAAAAAGTTAGTATAATGAATGTAAGAAGACGTTGCATGTCAATTATTAAGATGACTTTAAAATGATGAATTTCAGATAGCAAATCTACAGTGATCAGAAATTATTCATAGTCCCAAGCAAAATTTATACCGATAAAATAAAATTAAAATAAATACCATACGATAAAATTTATGCCATTTTAGGCAATTTTCTTATAACCAAAAATATATAGATTTGATGATATTT